>BSUD01000006.1:107172494-107285116 GCA_033239045.1 Fagopyrum esculentum | reverse complement strand
TGATGACATGAATTATGACCTATTTTTAGGCATGTATTTATATAGATTTTCCCTTTATTTTGCATGCATAGACATACATTCATAGCATTTATGGTTATATTCACCTACTTTGCAAGAATAGAGGTCTACATAGAGTTTTATTGCATTTGTAGGTAATTTGGCGAATTATGGAGCAAAGATGGCACATTTAAGGATTAAGCCTTGAAGCGGGACAAAAAGGAGCATAAAAGGAATTTAGGACGCGCCAAAGTATTCTCTGATACCGTTGGACGCGGCCCAAAGTATTCTCTGATACCTTATGACGCGGCCCAGAGTATCTTCTGATACCAGCGCACTCGACTTCTTTTCAGCCGAGATTTCTAGGGTTTTACCTTTAAACCCTAGATTTATCCCTACATATATCGGAGAGCCTTCAACATTGAAGGGGAGCCAAAATCTCCAAAAGACTGAGGACGGTGACAGCCCCAGAACTAGGGGAGCGAAATTCTCCAAAGGGAGACGAGGGGGTTGCACGGGAGAATCTTTAGACGTTCGAGAGAAATCAACGATTCTTGGAGAGAGATTGAAGAGCTTTTGCCGGAAAGTCACTCTTGATCTTTGATTGTGAGATTTCTCTATTCCATTGTTTTGGTTGCGGTTTTTGAACACATTACTGAGTTGTTTAAGAGGTACATTGATTGGAATCGACAATTGATTACAGATTTGACGAGTTATTGAATTTTTCGTTCAAGATTTGGTTTCTTTGCGATATCTTCTTCAATAATTAATTTGATTCGATTTTGAAAATGGTTGGCTAAAAACCTTGTGATTCTGGGGAGAATAGTTGATGATTAAGGCCTAGATGATGATAGACTGAACTCATTCAAACATTAGGACCCTGAGAGTTTAGATTTTGGTTTCGCAACGAACAGGAAAATCGGGCTGTTCTTGATAAAAATCGGCCGATTTTTAGTATGAACAGGGCGATTTATTCTTCTGATGAACTTTAATTGAATTGATCCTTAATTAAAACCAATCCTTGCCTAACCCAATCTTGATTTATCTTTCTATCCTCTAATTGAATGTATGAATGCACTTCAAACCTCTTTCTACATTTAATAGATTAAGATTGCAAGAATTTGGGTAATAAAGAGACTTATCATCCTTTATTAAGAAGTTAAATGTGTTTTCTGATCTTTACTTTGGAGAGTCATATCCTGAAGTTTTAGATAGTTAATTTGAACATAATTCTTATCTTTAGATCTTTCTATATTGCAGCCTCAACAACCCTTATAGAGAGAACCTATAGATTAGTCATATAGGTTTCGGAACTTCATCGTACGAATCCTGCCTTTGAACATTTAATCTTGGCAACATGAATTCTGTCCTAAATCTTTAGAAGTGTCTTGAATCGAAAGCCTAAATCGGATACTTGAATCCTTGGAATCATTTCTCTCTTATTTGATCACAAAAGATTTTACACTTTTCGCTAGATAATTGAAATTGGAATTTTCTCACCAAATCCCTGAGTTCGACTCTGGAATTCTTACCTTTCTACAGCCGATCCGTACACTGCGGGTTCGCTTTGCTTTGAGTTCTAGATTTATAAATTTAAAACTTTGACGCACACCTTTTGAGCGAACAAGTTTTTGGCGCCGTTGCCGGGGATTTGGTCTAGACCAAATTCGGTTTTCGGTTGTCTAGCTTGGGAGCTTTTGCTCTTGTGATTTGAATTGTCTACTTGAGTGATTTTTGCAGATCTATTTTGTTTCTATGAGTTTTCAACCTTGAAGGGAACAATGGCTGTTGAGAGTTGTAACCCTGGATACGATCCAATATGGGTAGCAAAGCATACAGCTAGAGCAGATTATTACGAATACTTGGTAGAGAAATACGCCTTCTATTGGTTTGACAGCGAAAGAGAACGTGAACAAGCCATTGAAGATGAATTTGCAAGATGGGATAAGCTGCACTACCCAAAGAAGGTTAAAAAGAAACCTCCCAAAGATGCGGAGGAATTGATGTTGGATGAATTGATGAAGAAAATTGAGAAGCTCGAAGAAAGTTTCAGATCCCGTAATGAACGTCATTTAAAAGTGCTAGAAGACGCAAAAAAGAATATTTCTAAGGTTGAAAAAGCCTTGGAAAATCATTCATCTAGCAAGGAAGAATTACAAGTTTCGAGCGTTCCTCCGCTCGAATCTGAAGCTCCTCTAGAAGTTCTCATTGAAGAAGAGGAAGAAGTGGAGAACCTTGACCAAATTACTGAAACTGTGGCCAAGGTTGAAGAGGATCCAGCTAAGTTGGGACATATTTCATGTGTGGATCATCATTCTAACATGAAAGTTGTCCCAAGCCTTGAAGAACTTTACAAGGTACATTCTCTTACTTCCATTGAAATTCCTATTAAAATTTCTTATTTTTGCAGGAATGCGCCGGAGAGTTGGAGGTCTCTTCCAAAAGAACCTCCTAAGATAAAGATGAAACCTCCATTAAAACTATTGGAAGTAGATGCTCCTTGGACTACAAGGAGTGGAGTTAGCAAGCACTTCACCGTTAAGGCGATGAAGTGTCTTTTGTTCAAGTATGGGGTCATTCACATGACCAAGACCATACATCATCCCCAAGCTGGAGATGGGGAAGCTAAGAGGATTCATGATATGCTTATTTCTAGATCCAGGAAAGGATGGGACTCAAGGCTAGATTTTGTCCCATTGAAGCGCAAGAAAGATAGAAGGATTCCGATGAGAATCAAACCGTACAAGCTTGTACGTGGGAGATCTTACCATTTGCCGGTAAAATTAAGAACCGGAACCTTCTTGGAAGAGCTCTATTGTGGATTTGAAGAACAATCCAAGATGTTCAAGGTGCATTGAGTCATCTATGGAGATTGGTCTAGCTACGGACCTAAAACAAAGCGCTTCTTGGGAGGCAACCCAAGGTAATGCATCTTTTTCCCTTTTCTTTTTCTTAGGATAGTTAGCTTGTTTGTTTTGTTTTTGCTTTGTTTTTTTCCCTCCTCGATGCGCTCTCGGTTTGTTTGTGTCATGGATCGCAGGAACTAGGTATAATCTTGAGGAATTGATTGAAAGAGGCAATACAAATGTGCCTAAGGACGTTTTCAAGGAACAAAAGGCAAGAAATCGACTTACCTAAAGAAGATCGGTCGATTTAGGCTTCAAAACAGGTCGATTTTTTTTCAACAGAAACATAAATCGACTTGGAGATCGACCCCCTCAGAAAAAATCGGGCCGACGAAAAAAATCGGGCAGAAAAATCGGCCGATTTTTTTGAAAATAGGTCAATTTTTTTTTTTAAAAAAAAAAAAAAAAAAAAAAAAAAAAAAAAATTTTCGGAAAATTTTTTGTTCGGCCAAAAGACGTTCCCCTTCTTCATTCTTCGACACCGATTGGAATATCTGGAGTTCCCTATTGAGCTTATATAGACTCCCACCATCACCACTCAATGAATGATTCGCCATGCCTGACTCGCCATCTTACATTGTGAGTATCCTTTTCTTCCTTTTCTTTTCTTCACATTGGGGACAATGTGAGTTTTAAGTATGGGGCAGAGGTATTTGCAATACCATTTGCATGTTTTATGTCTTGCATCATATGATTTGAAAATTTTGAAAAATTTTAAAAATATTTGTGCTTCTAGGATGGATATGATCTCTATGATAACATTTGTTTTGTGGAATAGCTATGATGATTTTGATATGCTTGAATTGATTTATAACATATGTGGGATTTGAATACTTTGTTAGAATTTCATGCATGTTTTATAATTTGCTTTCATTCTAAATCATGTTGAGTATTGAAGGTTGAAACCGCATGATAAGTTCTTACACTTCTTATTGATATGATTAAGGCACCTCGATTTTTCTTGCTTCTTTCCTTATTCATTTAGCCCCTCAATAAAATAATTGCCTTCCCTACCTATCCGGGAACTAGGAAGAGTTGAGTTTTGGCATGTTTGATGTGGGAGGGCCATGAAAGCAAATGTTTGCATTCACAAGTATAGAAAATTGTAGGTTTGGGGAAGTCAATCTTGATGATAAGCAACTCGGCACCATTCACATAGCCGGGTGTTTGTGTCTTGCCAAAGTCGGATTGAGCGATATTCCTAACGGATTATGGTATGTGCATCAAGGGTTTGAGGCATCTCGAAATTGAGAAACGCCAATCTCCTAGGCTTCGGTTTTTGTGCACCGCTGTCCATATTTCCAAAAAGTAAAAAAAAAAAAAAAAGAATTTGTGCAAAAAAGTAAAGAGCAAAGCTCTAAATTGGTGGTTAGTTCAAATAGTAAAAAGAAAAAGAGTTTGTGTTGTTCCTTTTTCCCGGATTCATACACCACATTCCTATATACGTTTCCCACCTATTCACGTTTCTTGACCTTTGCTTGAAAGACCTTAAGATCTTTGAGTATGTTGTTTGGCTTTGTAGTCTAAATTGGATTCCTCATGATTGATTTTGATATATCGCAAGTTATGATGCAAGTTATGATTTTCTTCCAAAGTGTGATTATCCTTTTCATGATATAATTCCTTTTGATCATATGATGATTTTCATTAGCTATTAAGCAACCATTTGAGAGTGATCTATGAATAGAAGCACAACCAAAATATTGTGGTTTTTCTTTATTTTTGCATATTCATAATCCATATCATCTTTTATTTTAAGTTTGAATCTTGCTTGGGGACAAGCAAGAGGCAAGTATGGGGTATTTTGATGACATGAATTATGACCTATTTTTAGGCATGTATTTATATAGATTTTCCCTTTATTTTGCATGCATAGACATACATTCATAGCATTTATGGTTATATTCACCTACTTTGCAAGAATAGAGGTCTACATAGAGTTTTATTGCATTTGTAGGTAATTTGGCGAATTATGGAGCAAAGATGGCACATTTAAGGATTAAGCCTTGAAGCGGGACAAAAAGGAGCATAAAAGGAATTTAGGACGCGCCAAAGTATTCTCTGATACCGTTGGACGCGGCCCAAAGTATTCTCTGATACCTTATGACGCGGCCCAGAGTATCTTCTGATACCAGCGCACTCGACTTCTTTTCAGCCGAGATTTCTAGGGTTTTACCTTTAAACCCTAGATTTATCCCTACATATATCGGAGAGCCTTCAACATTGAAGGGGAGCCAAAATCTCCAAAAGACTGAGGACGGTGACAGCCCCAGAACTAGGGGAGCGAAATTCTCCAAAGGGAGACGAGGGGGTTGCACGGGAGAATCTTTAGACGTTCGAGAGAAATCAACGATTCTTGGAGAGAGATTGAAGAGCTTTTGCCGGAAAGTCACTCTTGATCTTTGATTGTGAGATTTCTCTATTCCATTGTTTTGGTTGCGGTTTTTGAACACATTACTGAGTTGTTTAAGAGGTACATTGATTGGAATCGACAATTGATTACAGATTTGACGAGTTATTGAATTTTTCGTTCAAGATTTGGTTTCTTTGCGATATCTTCTTCAATAATTAATTTGATTCGATTTTGAAAATGGTTGGCTAAAAACCTTGTGATTCTGGGGAGAATAGTTGATGATTAAGGCCTAGATGATGATAGACTGAACTCATTCAAACATTAGGACCCTGAGAGTTTAGATTTTGGTTTCGCAACGAACAGGAAAATCGGGCTGTTCTTGATAAAAATCGGCCGATTTTTAGTATGAACAGGGCGATTTATTCTTCTGATGAACTTTAATTGAATTGATCCTTAATTAAAACCAATCCTTGCCTAACCCAATCTTGATTTATCTTTCTATCCTCTAATTGAATGTATGAATGCACTTCAAACCTCTTTCTACATTTAATAGATTAAGATTGCAAGAATTTGGGTAATAAAGAGACTTATCATCCTTTATTAAGAAGTTAAATGTGTTTTCTGATCTTTACTTTGGAGAGTCATATCCTGAAGTTTTAGATAGTTAATTTGAACATAATTCTTATCTTTAGATCTTTCTATATTGCAGCCTCAACAACCCTTATAGAGAGAACCTATAGATTAGTCATATAGGTTTCGGAACTTCATCGTACGAATCCTGCCTTTGAACATTTAATCTTGGCAACATGAATTCTGTCCTAAATCTTTAGAAGTGTCTTGAATCGAAAGCCTAAATCGGATACTTGAATCCTTGGAATCATTTCTCTCTTATTTGATCACAAAAGATTTTACACTTTTCGCTAGATAATTGAAATTGGAATTTTCTCACCAAATCCCTGAGTTCGACTCTGGAATTCTTACCTTTCTACAGCCGATCCGTACACTGCGGGTTCGCTTTGCTTTGAGTTCTAGATTTATAAATTTAAAACTTTGACGCACACCTTTTGAGCGAACATTGAACGCCTATGAGAATGCCAAAATCTACAAGGAAAGAACGAAGAGATGGCATGACAAGCGTATCGTTCCAAAGGAGCTTAACGAGGGAGATTTAGTTCTACTCTTCAACTCCCGCCTCCGTCTTTTTCCAGGTAAGTTGAAATCTAGATGGACCGGGCCTTACGTTGTGAAACATGTTTTCCCTCATGGTCCAGTTGAGATATGGGGCGAAACTAGCGGAAATTTCAAGGTCAACGGTCACAGACTTAAGAAGTACCAACCGGAAACGCCGGTTGAGGAGGTTGCACCAATCTACCTCTTTTGAGACGCATTATGGTCCAGCTAGCGACCTTAAATCAAGCGCTTCTTGGGAGGCAACCCAAGGTATTGCTTTCCTTTCCCGTTTTCTAGTCTAGCTTAGATAGTTTTTTGTTTTTGCTTTGTTTTGCTTTGTTTTTGGCGTTCTGGACAGACAACAAGAAGAAGCACATCTGGAAGGACAGAAGTTCGAGGATTCTGAGAAGACAGAAGCATCTCGGTCACTGTCAGAGCACCTCGACCGAGTTGATTCTTGAGCAACCGGGGCGACTAGGGTTTCTGCAGAACAGCCTCGGTCCATACCACCTCGGGCCAGTCGAGACCATCTTGACCGAGGTGACAGCAGATCCAGTAAAAGTATAAAAGGGGGAAAAAATTACATTTTCACTTTTTTTTACCCTCCTCGACCGCGGCGAACAGACGCACCTCGCTCACCTCGTTTCTTGCTCGTTTTCGACGTTTTCTGCTTCCAAACTGAGATTGAAGGATAGAGGAGTCGATTGCAACTACAGATCTGCAAGAAATTTGAGCAACTCGACCGGAACGAGGTAAAAACGTTCGAAAACCTAAACTCGTTTGTTTACTGCGATTTGGGCTTTGGTTGCCCTTGATTCTGTTGAGGAAACCCTTAAGTACCCCTTAGGAAGCATCGGTAGTGATTTTTGGGGGAAAAGAACTAAAATTCAGAGAGTTGGAAATCGCACTGCCTTCGCCTCGGTCCAGTCGACCTGCACCTCGGTCGAGGTGATTCTTGGAGTTGTCAGCCGACCGAGGTAGTCTGACAGTATAGTTTGAAGATGAGTTCTGACAGATTGCTAGCCCTTAGAGATAGATCCTCTCCTTCCCCTTCTTCTTCCTCGTCCCGTCCTTACCGCCCGGTTATCCACGAGAGATGCCGGGTAGACTATGAGCGGATAGCTAGCTGTCCAGTTATCGCACCACGATTTCTGGATGTGTCAGCTTTTGATTGCCTAGGGTTAGATGCTGACCTTAGGAGGATGATTGCTACCGTCGGGCTGGATCAGTTTACTGAGATCCGAGCCCCAGCCTACCTAAAGCCGACACTCGAGTTTGTTAGCTCCTTCTCCTACCTCCCCACAGACCGTTCTGTGAAGTACCGGTTGATGAACCGGAACTTCATAGTTCCTTTAGAGATATGGAGAGAGATTTTTGGCTTTCCTGACCCCACCGCCGTAGACTTTCCCTCCCGATCCGTAGCTAGGGAGTTCTGGGGGCAGATCGCCCATATTACTGGGCACGCAGACAGATGGCGCCCTGGAGATTCCAGGGAGAAGGTCATCTTTCATCCGGCCTTCAGACTAGCCCACATGATTTTTAGCGAGACACTTCTGGCGCGTACTGAGACGCCCCAGAAGATCCGACAGGGGGAGCTCTTCAGCCTATACTGCATGGTTACAGGAGGTTTCCTAGACTTTGGCTTGCTCTTGGCAGAGGATCTGCACAGGATCAAGGCCAAGGCGAAGGGAGACATTTGCTGCGGAGGTCTAGTCACCCACATCGCTGCCTACCACAGGATGGACCTCAGTGTATGCACTATGGTGGCGGCTCCGAAGCCGCTAGGATTGCAGGAGATGATCACACGGAGGATTCTGGTTCCCCGTGGTTTGACCACTCCATACGTCGCCATGCCTTGGGAGCGGACTGCACCACAGGGGATCCGCTGGTCTGCTCAGTTCACAGTCGCTGATCCGCATTACTGGCAGACAGCATGGGCTCCACTGATGGAGGATTACAGAGAGGGAGCAGCTGCCCCTGCTGAGGCTGAGGAGGAGGCTGAGGATGAGGACGACGATGATGACGAGACAGTAGACGAGAGAGGAGGTGGCGTCCCGATGGACACAGGTACAGATACAGGTGGGACGAGCGCGCCACCCATTATAGACTTAGATGATGAGGAGGACACTGAGCCGGCGCCAGCTGAGACTTCTCCAGTCAGACCTGCTAGACGCAGGAGGCGTGGAGTGAGAGATAGAGCTGCACACCGACGGATCGATGACCTGACGGATCAGGTTATCGACTCATACGCTGCACTTTCGCTGGATATCCGCGAGATGCAGGAGCGGCAGCATCATCAGCACATGATGGCTCAGCTACAGTTTGAGCGTATCATGGGCTATCCCTATGACCCCACTCAGTACCCCTACATACCACCACCACCACCGGATCGAGACTACTGAGGAGCTGCAGGGTTTATTTATTATATTTTTTATGCAGTTCAGCTCTTATCCGGTGAGTCCTCTTTTATTTAGACTTTTATTATACCCACTGGGACAGTGTGTCTCAAGTATGGGGTGTTTGTTATTTGACTATTTGACTACGTGATGTATTCGACTACTTTTGATGTATTATATTTATCGGATATTTTCATATTTATGCTTCATTTGCCTTTATATGATTATCTGATATTACATGCATACCTACAGGTTAATTTGATTGAGAAAAACGTCGAAACCGAAAAAAAAATGGTTTAAAAAAATTTTTTTTTGACCTCGACCGGGGAGATTCTGGCCGAACGAGGTATTTCACCTCGGTTGAACCAAGAACACCTCGACCGAGGTGGGTTAACTGAGAGTTTTCGAAAACGATTCTGTGTTACTTATCTGGATATGATCTCAGTGAAGATCTTGTTTACCTACTGGTTTTGAATTCTTTATGTGTTTGAAAGGTTTTATGATATGTTTAAGTTGCTAAATGCTTTGTTTAAAATTATTGGCATGTTTAATACTTTGTTTTTATCCAAATTATGTTGAATTTGAAGGTTGACACCGCAGGTTAAGTTCTCTCACGTTCTTCTTGGAAAGACCAAGGCAATTCATTCTCTTCTTCTTCTTCTTCTTCTTCTTAATCATGCTTAGCCCCTCATATACATTTTTGCCTCCCTTTACCTATCCGGGAATTTGGAAGCAAGCAAAGTGGTGAAAGCAAGTTAAAGTTGAGAAGTGAGCTGGAAGTGGAAGTGTTAGAAAGCAATAATAGGTTTGGGGAAGTCAATCATGAAGATGAGTAACTCGGCACCATTCACATAGCCGGGTGTTTGTGTCTTGCCAAAGTCGGATTGAGCGATATTCCTATCGGGTCATGGTATGTGCATCAAGGGTTTGATGCATCTCAAGAAATTGATGATTGCGGATCTCCTAGGCTTCGGTTATTGTGCACCTCTGTCCATGCATCCCAAAAAGTAGAGTAACAGAAAAAAGTGCGAAATAAGCAAAGCTTATTGGTGGAAGGTGTTGCAAGTCAAAGTGAAAGTGAAGTTCATTCTTTTCCCGGATTCTAGCACCACATTACCTTACATACATCCCTACCCTACACGTTTCTTGACCTTTTCTTTTGGGAAGCCCTTGAGACCTTGAGCTTGTTGATTGACTTAGCGGTTTAAACTGGATTATACATGATTAATTTTGATAATTATGATTTATTATGCATTCTATGATTTTATGCAAAGATGAACAACTTTTCTATATTTATAAAATGTTTTGAGCATATTGAGTTTTTAAATTCCAGGAAGTATTCTCTTAGTGTGATCTATGATAGTTGCACACCATAAAATGTTTTTGAAAGGATTTTTCATTGATTTTCTTGACTAATAATCCATCCTATCTTGTCTTCTATATGAGGAACTTGCTTGGGGACAAGCAAGGACTAAGTATGGGGTATTTTGATAGCATGAATTATAGTCTATATTTTGGGGTTTTTTTGGACATTTTATCTTTCATAATCTGCATGTTTGTATGTACATTATGTGATTTTACTACCATTTCATCTACCTTTGCGAGAATCGAGGTCTACACCTAGTTTTGTTGTAATTGCAGGTAATATGGTACGTTTTGCATCAAAAAGGAGCACAAGGAGTCATGAGTCATTTGGAGCTACATCCAGGGAGTATAGCCATGGATTAAAGATTTACTTTGGACCAGTTTTGAGAGATTTCACATCCAGTTGAGATTCACCTCGGTTGACCAGAGGTTCACCTCGACCGAGGTGATCCAGAGAGGCCGACTCGACCGAGGCGAAAACCTAGGACGCGGCGAGAATATTTTATTCTTGGAAGAGATCTTTTAAATTTGGAAAGTGATCTTATATTTTTGGGCTTAGCTCCTGGAAGGAAGGAGATATGCAGAATCATATATTTTACCTATATTTATACGAGAATATCTTTCTAAGATTTATTATCTTTGGAGGGTTATTTTCCTATAAAAAGGGTTGGATTTTCCACAAATCCGATCATGCTTACATCTCGCATACAATCCGCCCACACCGAAAAACACGCAGCAGCCGCATACCCCAATTTGGGAGAGAGTTGAAGAACCTTTTTGAAGGTTGAAGGAAGATTGAAGTCCATAGCTTTTATAGCTTTATTGAAGGGTTTTGTAAGATTGTCTTCAATTCCCTCAATTGTCGTCTTGTCTTGTTGGATTATTATCCAAGGAACGCTTTGTTGTGATATTTGATTCAGTTATTGAAGTCTTTTCATTGAATTCTTCTTTGTTCAAATATTCACTTTCTTCCCTTACGTTTAATACTTTCATAATGATGATGAGTGGCTAATTTCCTTGTGTGATTCTAGGGTGATTGGCTGAAGGTTGTGGGAAAAACAATGATAGAATAATCTTAGATTCCAGTAGGATCCTGAAAGTTCGAGTCTTTAACCTTAACCCTAAGTACCTCGTTCGGTTGATGAACATCTCGGCCGGGGTGGAATTCTTCTGACCGAGGTGACTTATCCGACCTTAAACTGAGAGTTAAGTGTTAGAGTTTGCCAAATTCTATTCTTATTACACCTTTCTGGTTCAAAGCAAGCCTAGGATGAGACTTACCCGGTAATTCCTTAGTTTGTATATTAACGATCATAAGTGTAGGTAATAAAGGTTTATCCTTTATTGGGGTTTGAGTGTGCTTCCATCCCATCTTTGTGAGTTAGCCTGAGACTTACCCGGTAAAGGTTGATTCTATTCCCTTAGATGGTGTGTTAGTTTGAGGTTATAGTTATTTATCTTAATTCCTTGAGACTTACCCGGTAATAGGAGTTACGGTTTAGGATTAGTGTGTAGTGAGACTTACCCGGTGATCTGCTCCACTTTAGTAACACCTTCCCCACGCAAAAATCTCAGCTTTGTCCGCTTATCTATAGATCTTGAGTTGGAACCACAACTTGATGCCTTAATCCCTAGAATTGCATGTTTACTTTATTTGACATCTTATTCATCTTTGATTGTGTTAATCACTCTTTTGGTTAGAACTAACGTAGCATACTGTGTTGACTTTGTTTCACCGAGTCCTTGTGATCGACCCCTGGAATTTTCTTGCTTTTACTACGATTGACCCGTACACTGCGGGTTCGCATCCTTGTTTTAAGCTTAAGTCTAGGGTTATAAATTTAAAGCTTGCACACACCGTTTGGAGCGAACAAGTTGACGCGCTCTTGCTCTAGATTGAGGGAATGGTAGGGGAGGTTTGTAAGCCGGAGGAGGAACGTAGACATCTTCCTTCTCCTTCCCCTTCTCTTTTTCTTTCTCAACGGAGACTTCAACAAACTTAGGTTGCGGATCGGTGGTTGTCACTCCGCTCCTAGTTGTGATTGCCATAAACCTTCCCTTTGGGTTGACCTCCGTTTTTCCTAGAAGTTTCCCTTGATTCCTAGGAACTTCCTCCGCATGAGTAAACATTTGGTTTTCTAAAACCTTTTGGGCTTTATCAACCTTAGTTATGTGATCATCAACCTTGATGATGCGAGTCTCTAACCCTTGATGCTTTCCCAAAATCGTCTCCAACATGGGATCGGGCTTCTCCTTCCCCGAAGTGCTTCCTCCATTAGATGTTTGCCCCTGGCTTTTCAAAGGAGTAGAAGAAGAGGATGGTGGAGTTAGTGAATTTGAATTGGAAGGATAAGAATTACCGGAATTTTGTTGATTGGAGCGCCAATTGTTGTTGTTTGAACCCCTATTGTTGTTCCAATTGTTGTTCCGGTTGTTGTTGTTGTTCCAATTATTCCGGTTGTTGTTCCGGTTGTTGTTGTTGCGGTTTGTATTCTCACCACCGTTGTTGCTGTTGTTGCCCTAATAGCCAACATATTTTCCTTGTTGCTTTGGAAGTTGGTCTTGATAGCTTCTTTCAACTCTTTAATCTCGTTGTTGAGAGAAAAGATTTGAGATTGAGCTTCATGTGTGAGCTTTGCTCCTTGCTCCACACGATTCCCCTCTACTTTCCGGTGAGAATACTTCTCTATGACCCTAGCTTGCTTCTCAATAAAGTCCCAAGCGTCATCTTCTCTCATGTCCATGAATGTACCACATGAGAGGGATTGGAGCTTGAATTGTGTCTCCACATCCAGCCCCTTATAATATATCTCCAATAGTGCAAGTTTGGATATGCCATGATGAGGGCAATCTAAGAGCAAATCCTGAAATCTTTCCCAAGATTAAAACAAACTCTCGTTAGATCTCGAAGAAAATGCATTAATCTTACCTCTTAGTTCCGCCATTTTTGATGGCGGAAAGAACTTAGTGAGGAACTCCGTGGAAAGGTCTTCCCACGTGTCTACTTTCCCACTAGGAAGAGCTTGGTACCAAGACAATGTCTTCCCCTTCAAGGAGAAGAAGAAAGGCTTGAGCTTATAGTTGTTGGTAGTCGCGTTCTTCGGCTTCATCGTCTCCATCATACACTCAAAATTTTGTAGGTGTTGGTGTGGAGATTCAGCGCTTGTTCTGCCAAATTGGTTTTGGCGAACAAGAGTAATAACTTGCGGGTTGAAGATAAACCCGGCATCATCAGCTTCAAAGTTCACGCCCAAACGGCGTGGTTGTTGTGTTGGATCCATCCTTTGGCCAAGAGTTCTTGGCTCATCATCCACACGTTCGACCCTTGCGTTCCTAGGTGGAACACGTCGGTTGGCAGCTGGCCGTGGAACGAATGGATTGACATTGATTGTTGGATCAATGTCCTCTAGTGGTGGCATGGAAGAGTCACTATCATCAACGGATGAATGACTTCTAGCTGATCTTGATGACCTTCTTGAGGATTTCCTGCTATCCTTTCTCTTAAGGTCGCTTATTTCCATCCTCATTTGGAACATCATATCAGTTAGATCATCAACTTTAGATTGATGACGATCCATTTCCTCTCTACGAGTCATCTCACTCCACTGGAGTTGAGCGTCCTTTTCCGCTAACTACGTTTGGTAATCACGTTTTGCTTCTTCAGCCATTCTCTTTTCCTTACGCTTTCTCCTCAAGGTCCTCTCAAGCTCTTGATCAAGAGGTAAGAGGTTTTCGGTGTTCCTAGGCCTGCGCATACACTAAAGATGATATCAAATAACAAGGGAAGAGCTCCCAAGCTCGACAACCGATAACCGAATTCGGCCTAGACCAAATCCCCGGCAACGGCGCCAAAAACTTGTTTGCCACTTAGCGTGCGTGCAAATAAGCTTTAATTATAAAACTAGAAATCAAGCAAGCGAACCCGCAGTGTACGGATCGATATAGTTGAGCAAGAATTCCAGAGTATCGAACACAGGGATTTGGGGGGTTAAATCCAGTTATTGATTATCAAGCAAGTAAATGTATGAAGCTTTTCAAATTATTGGGAAAACAACAATCCTAAAGATCCAGGTATCCAGCTGTGGAAATCAATTCAAGATATACTAAAGATATAAGGACAGAGTTGAGGTATGCAAAGGTATACGAATGTAAGGTAATTGTACGGTGAAGTTCCAAAAACCCTATATGACCCACCTAAAAGACACTCTCTATAAGGTTGTTGAGGCTTCAATATAGAAAAGATCTAAAGGCAAGAATTAGCGTCAAATACCCAAACTTGTAATCCAAGGATCAAGACTAACTAAACCGATTAAGGTTGTGACACTCACAATCGAGGTAGAGGTTGTTGAGGCTTCACTACCACCTAGAAAAGGCAAGCCAAGACTAAGTTAAAGCAAATCTTTAACTTTGGATTAAAGTAAAAGCAAGTTCGTAACTTAACACAAAATTACGGGTAGTTCTTCAGTTCCACGGCCGTGGAAGCTCAAGAACAGACCGTGGATTAGGGTTGTCGTCGATTCTCTCTAACTCTCAGGGTCCAATCTGTTTACGATTGATCTATCATCATCTAAGCCACAACTATCAACCCTTCACCTTAGAATTACTAAAGGGTTTTAGCCAACAATAGTCATATTGATATCAAATTCAAGAATTAAAAGATTGAAAGCTGAAAACTTCCGAAAACCTTTAATAACCTTCAAATTAATCTCAAATCCACAAATCAGGAACAATAATATCAATAGTTTCGGAATAACACAAGCAATCACAATCTTAGATAAGAACGAAGAACGGAATGACAATCCGTCTACTAATCAAACCTAAAGATGAAGCGTAGCCTCCTTGCGAACAATCTTCCAAATCTTCAACTCTTCCGTCAATTCGGAAATCTCAATGGCAAAGCGCAAATCTCTCAATCACAATCTCCGCAAAAGCGTAAAGCTAGGGTAAGCCGAAGTGTAAGCCTAAGTAGAGGTGACAGAATCTCTCTTCTTCCGTCGTTTTATAGGGTAAGATAAAATATTGGCCCGGCCCATTGTGTAGAAGATCGTGGCTTCAAAATGTGCGTAAAAAGATCGCCAAGATCACGGTTGTGGAAGGGTTCCACGCCCGTAATTTAGAGCGTGGAATCTGGTCACGGTTTGTCACAATCCTCCACGGCCGTGTAAGTTGCTGGAATGCACCACGCCTCTCTTGCCAAGGTTCCACGGCCGTAATTTAGAGCGTGGTTTAGAGGTAGTTCGTGATTTTCCTTACCCTCGTGTTATTCTTCAAGTTAGCACCTTCCTTAGCTCCTAGAGATGTCCTCAATCCTTGGACATGCTCAATCAAACTCCATTCTCTCTCAATCCGTTCGGAATTAGCTCTTAATCGCCTACAATCAACACAAAGCTTATGTAGACCTCTATATCAACAAAATAGATAAACTAACTCACAAATGCTTCAATGCTTTATCAATGACTATCAATAAGGATGAGATACTCTTAGAAAACGTGCCTAAAATATCACAATATTTCATGCTAACAACCTGCAAGACATCTATAAGCGGTATAAAACTGTTAGCTAACATTCTATGCATAAGTATAAAGGTAAAAGCACAAACACACAATATACACAATCAACATGCAACATTCAATCCTTTTATTATCTTTAATTAGGTGATAGTTTATTACTAATGATACTTATTTTGTGACACGAGGGATTCCCAAACCTCGCCCATGTCCCCGTTTACCAATGCGGAATGGTACTAATGCATCTGACCGTCTACCTGACTGGGCTGGTCGCAGGGAACCTCCTAGACTCTCGCAAGAGCTAGGCAGATGATGTCACGACCCGTTATCATACACTTGGGTCAATTACGTAAATAATAAAGTCGGCCTAATCATGTTTCGTTGTTTATCATAACTAACAAACACTACTCATACACATTACACTCATACAAGAAGCCAGCTAAGAAAGTCCGTGGACTTTCCTGGATCAGATCTCGACTTTCTAATTCGCATATAGATTTGTACAGTAGGAATTCAGTGGCCTAAATCTGGCCCAAAAGTTAGATCCTCGACACAATTTAGAAAATTCAAAAAAAGGCTGAAACTTCACAGATCTTGCTGCAACTGCCGTGATGTACAAAGGGATCGAAGGCTTGTTGGCGCCTAGACTGAAGATCGATGAGAAGGGTGAGGGAGATGAGTCATCTACACTAGCTGGGACACGAAGAGGGAATCGAGGCCAATGGTTCTTCTACAGAAGGTAAGATAGGGAGAATGGAGCGCTGAAAGTGGAGAGAAGAGGGAAGCGTGGTTCACGGCTGAAACGGTCCTTATTCTGCGTAAATCGAAGAGTAGTTACAGAAGGTCTTCATTCACTCAGCAGCTGTTATGTATGGAAAGGAGGGAGAGGGAGGGGTGGCTGTTCCCATCAGCTTCATGGCTGCGAGGTAAGGAGCAGCATGCTCGTCTTTTCCTTGGGCTGCTGAAGGCGGGCTGGCTGGGCAACAGTAGGTCCGGTGTGGGCTGGAGCAAGGCCAGAAGATGGGCTGAAGCTGCTGGGTCAAGCAGAAACTGAAGCAATCTGGGCTGGGCTGCAATAAAACAAGAGAGAAAGATGGGCTGAAATAAGAGTCAAAATTATGTGGGTTGAGTTTGTCAAAACTTGTCAAAAACTCGTCATGGCTTTGTCAGGCCCATGCATGACTTCGTCACAGAGTTGTCGGGTTTCGTCATGACCTCGTCTTAGCTCTGTCATGGTCTCGTGACAGCTTTGTCACATTCTCGTCTCAGCCTTGTCATGATCTCGTCTAAAGTCATCGTTAAGGATTAATTATAAGAATTAGGGTTTGATATAATTCTATCATTTTATGTGAATTAAATTCTACATAAAATGATAAATAATTATAAGAATTACAGTTTGATATAATTCTATCATTTTATGTGAATAAAATTCTTCATAAAATGATAAATAATTATAAGAATTAGTGTTTGATATAATTCTATCATTTTATGTGAATTAAATTCTACATAAAATGATAAAATTTGTGAAGAAAGAAATACTAGATAGAATGGGAACCGTTAACGGCTCGAAGTCCGAATTGATTCGGAATTAAACGGAATAAAAATTTCGGATATTACATCAGTACCCCCTTAAAATATGTTTCGTCCCGAAACTTAGAACAAGGTACTTAATTAACTGACTTCCATAGATAAACTGGTCGTTACATCAATTTTATACTTTGTTTTGTTATGTTGATGTATGTTTGAGTAATCCCTCTTTGTTTCAGGGTCTGGTGAGCTCAAATTTGTATTGATCTATGATATTGGACTGATTATATGTATTGATTGTATGTCTATAAGTTATGGTAGTATTAGTTATACTATATGTTCCACAAAGGGTGACCTTGAATTTAAGTGACAATATAATCCTCGCACCTTAATGCTTCGTTCAATGTGATGAATCGGCAACCGTCTTGGGTACTTGACAATCATGGTGAGAACATCGATGTGCCACAAACAATGACCTAATCACATGTGACAATCAACGAAGTTGTCTTACATAACTCTACCTTATATTAAACAATGACCTAATCACATGTGACTTACCTACTTAAGTCTATGATTTTGATTCGATCCTCTCTCTGGTTATTCTCTTATTGTCTTATGGTGTTTTGACGTAACCCTTGTTGGATGATCTACCTTGTATTGTCTTTTGTTTCTAGTTACTTTATGTGATCCTTTATACATGTACATATTAATTTTATTTTATTGCTTGGTTTTTTAATTAATTCGTCAAAGATAAACATCGCATTCCATGTGTTCGATCTTGACACCCTCTACTACAACTGGTCCTGTAAATATTTGTGAGACGTGAGGTTAACACTTCAACCTCATCATATCGCCGCATCTATAAAGTGGAACTAGAGACGAAAAATTATCCAACACCCAACCATGGATTATTTGATCCATTCTTGCTTCATGATTCAACATCAATAAAAAAAATGAGATCACTTGCACAAAACCATAAAATTCTCAAAGCTAGTAACAAATTGAAAAAAAGCGTTAATAAGATATCCATGTTTGGACCTCTGAAAATTAAATCAGTCCGTGCTTGATCAGAGTAGAGAAATTGTAATTGGAATCAAGATCAAGGACCCGTTAGTGTTCTAAGGGCTTATTAGTTATTATTTTGTGATAAGTAATAATTACTAATTTATAGGGATAATTTGTAATGGAAGGATGTACGTGTACTAAATACTAAATTAAACGGTATTAAGTGTAACAACCCAAATTCTCAAAACTCAGGGCGCTACTAGTAAGGACCTCAATGGGTCCCAGTCATAGTTTGACATCAATTTCTCCGGATCTTACAACAAGACACAAATGTAAGTAAAACGATTTGAAAACAATAAAATATAATGGCATGAATGTATAACATATGAGAGTCTTACAAGATAGAAATATCATTAAAATGTGCATGCAAAAGCTGAAAGACTCTCATTTTCCCCATCTATATGAGTACTTGGATTCGGTTGACCATTCGCTCCAAATCTCTCTACAACTACCTACACCTACAAGGCATCTACAAAGACAAATAAAACCGTTAACTAACAATTCTAATAAATCAAGAATACTCAAATAGAACAAACACACATAAATGCGGAAAATAAACACACAACATGCTTTCACACAGAACCGGTTATTATCTTGTATATATATAAATGATTCAGTTCAAACCCTTTTAAGGTTTTAGCACGAGAAGTCTAAGACTCTCGCCTCCGTTTCTTTATCCAGTAGGAGTGGTTCGGTGTACCTCCCCGTATACCATGTGGAGTGGTTAAGTATCCTCCCATTATACCATGTATGACCTAGTCACGGAGATCACCCCAACCTCCCTCGGGTTACTGAGCAGTTGCTGCCACCGCTTGTTATTGTTGGTCCAAAATAGAAGTCGGTTGTATTAAACTGTTATCATTCTTATAAACACATGAATCAAAAACCATTATCACAATCCACACCAATATACAGAATGCAAGCTAAGTAATCTCAAAGGACTTGCCTGTATTGGTCCAAAACTCAACTACCGTAATGTTACGGTCTCGCCCGTATGTGACCCCAAATGCATGGTCAAAACGGAAACACGTCTCAACATCATATTTCCATTTTTTTAGAAATATCTAGGAAGGCTCTTAGGTTAGAATGGACAACACGGAAAGCAATCGGAAGATTAGACCTAACTTTATGGAAAAAACAATTTAACCCTTAACTTCCTCATATCTTCGAAAAGAGTCCAAACGGCTCTAAACCTCAAGATAAAGTCTAACAACATGATATAAATAATAATCAACCCACATCGAGTTTCTGAAAGTCTCCCAAACTTAAACTTACTATGACCATATACAATGGTAGGTTTTTAACCCCCCAGTTCTTGACACACTCTCTCCGCCGCGTCAACTTATAAAAGTCTATTTACTTTTCCTCCACATTCATTATTACTTAACACTCATTTCTTATTTCTATATTTATTTACACAATATATTTATATACTTTTCAAAAAATTTATGCTATTAATTTATTTATTAAATTTATTTCAAAATTTAATTATATTTTTTAAATATATTTGTTATTAATTTATTTATATTATAAATATCAATATCATCTTAGAAATTAAATCATTACTTATATTACTTATTTTCTATAATAAAAATAATCATTGTAAACATATAAAATATTAGACTTTGTAATAGATAAAAATAAAGTATAAATATTCAAAAAAATAAAATTGTTAGAATTATTTATGATAGCTATAACTTATAGTTATATGTAAATCAAAACACTTTAAAAACAAAAAAAATGAACCGTTGATCTTACACTTGATCTAATGGTGGAGATAAAATTAAGGGAAGGATGAACCAAAATTTGACAAGTGTATCCATATATGGTAGCTTTTTTCATTTACAAAACTCTCTCTTATTCTACTTCCATATGTTATAAAAGTTTCTAACCATTTTGGCCACTATTTACTAGAGATTTACATTTCTATATTGGTTACAAACCCCCATTGTGGGTGGTCTAAGAAACCTTTATAGCCATTAAAAGTAAACTAGTCAACTATGCTATTTTGACCTAAACTATCTTATTGTAACATCCGGTTTGTGTCTGTCACCGCCCCCGCGGTGATTGTGGCTGCGTCTGCGGCAAGCATGTGTCTGTCACCGCCCCACCGGTGACAGTGACCGCCCCTGCTGTTAGCCGCGGTCGCGGAGGATTGAGCCGTGGGTGCGGTAGACCCCAGATCGTAAGATCTTCTTTCCTTTTTTCGTTTCTATCTTGTTTCCTTTCATAGAAGATCCGATTTTATATCTTTCGGCCGGCTTTTCTAGATCTTCTAAACTCTAAAACTTCTTTCTTTCTATCTTTTCCCATCGTTCCTATAAATTCCCGCCTTCTCTTCCTTTTTTGGTTTCTTGCATACGTTCTTCTTCAAACTTGAAAGTTACAACCTTCGTTCCTTGTGAACCTTGTTGAACGTGTAAGTCTTCTTCTTCCTTGGGATCTTCCCTCACATTCTTGAACTTGCTTCATCTTTCTTCCCTTTTGTTTTTCTTTCTTTTCGTTCTTCTCTTCTCCTTCTTCTTCAAGGATCAAGATCGAGTCTTGATTCTTGTTTGTTGTTCCGTTGTTGATATGTTCATGTTCACATGCTCCCTTGGTTCAGTTGTGACGTGTGTGTATGTATTGAGAGAAGTAAGCTTTGAGTCTTTTCCGAGTTCCTTGTTGTTGAAGGAGAAGACGAGCTTCCTACACCGTAACCCCCCCCCCCCGGCGTCTTGTCCAACTGCCCATGCGGATCTTGCCCACTTTCTCCCCTCCGGTTTTCCTCCAATTGCTCCCATCTTTGGTGAGTTGCTTCCTTTCCTTGATTTCTCGTTCCTTCCCTTGGCTTGTGTTGATGTTGTTGACCCTTCTTCCACAGCTCAGCCCCGGTGCGGCCTTTTGCTCTTCTCCGCGGTTGCGTTTCCTTCTTCCATGACCGCTTCCTTGCCCCAATGAGTACCCTTCCTCGAGTTTTTCTTCGTCTCTTATTTTAGGGAGGTTTTATTATAGTATCATGCTAGGATTGGATCTAGCATAACCTTGTGGAATGCCAAGTAGTGGCTTTGAACCCTAAGTGAGTGTTTGAGGATTTTTGGAATGTTCTAGCCTAGATATGTGTTGATCTTGAGTTGGTTACTATGTTGTGAGTGATTGGTTGATCTTGTGAGGCTTGAGATTGTGTTTATATGATAGGTGAGGTGGTGGAGTTTAGGATGAGACTGTGTGGACTAGGAGTGCTATCATATCTTGTGAGTTGGTATGATCTTGTAAAGATCAACATGACTAGAACTCTAAGGACTTCTAGCTTTTGAGAGAGGAATTGATATTGTGCCTTGTTTTGATAAGGCATTGTAGATGTTCCTACAGGAAGTTGAGATTGGATGTTATCGGTTTTTAAGACAAGTAAGTCTCCGGACATACTTAGCTAACTTCGTTGTATTAGTTTGTCTTGTGATGGTGGTGTGTTTATTTATCGCTATAACAACAAACCGGATTAGGTCGACCGTTATATGTATTAATTGGCCCAAGTGTATGATAACCGAGCGGTGACCACATGTCCAGTTCAAAATGGGGAAACTAGGAGGTGCTCTGCGACTAGTTCTACAGGTGATGCTAATTCGCATCAAGTACAACCCTATTTGGTAAAAGAGGACAGAGGCGAGTCTCGTAAGATTCTCGTGCCACAACAAAATTAAATTAGTGGAGTGAACAACGTAAAGAAAGGATAATAAATCGGACTTGTGTGAAAGCATGTTGCGTGTTTACATTTCTTATGTGTGCGCATGTGTGCCTTTACTGCCTTCCTAATGCTTAGAATGTTAGATAACGGTTTTATACCGCCTTGTAGATGCCTTGCAGGTTAGGGACGTTGGCGAGTGATCCGGTAGAGTGGACAGTCGGGGTTCTGTACACTTATAGGACGTGTTTGGTTTATTATTTTTGTTGTTGTTGTTTTTGGGAACATTGATGACATGAATTATATACCATCATATTCATAGAAGAAAATCGACCGATTTCGTGTTACTAGTGATGGATCTGTTAAAAATCGGACCGATAAAAAAATCGACCCCCTTAATCGACCGATTTCTTTAGAAAACTCTGAAAGTATAAAGTTGCCTTTTCCTTCTTCCTCACAACTCCAACTCTCAAACCTTATCTTCCACAACGCAAGAACACCGACTTCTTCCATCCCACCTCAAATCCTAATTTTTTAAGCGTTTTCTCTCGTTTTTGAGCCAAAACCGAAGTTCTCAAGGAAATAAAGAAGATTCAAGCAACAAACAGCTCGACAAAACAATGAATCGCTCAGATTTCAGGTTTTTTTGGAACCAAACCCTAAAATAATAGACTTGCTCAGATTTGTGCTTTTAATGTGTTGGATTGTTGAGATTGTTGAGCTGAATAGTTTAGGAATTATTTGTGGAGACTGTTTGAGGTATTTGTGTCAAAAGATCTTTATAAAATCGATTGATTCAACGAAACAAGGGAAAATTGGATCATTTTCCAAGAAAATTGGTCGATCTAGCTGAAGAACATTCTGATTTTTCTCTTATGAGATGGAAAACTTACGCAAATCGTAATTTGTTTTCTCGAAGGGGATCTTCTTCCCAGCCTTCTCAAGCACCCCCACCACCAACACCACCAAGGGTTCCGGTCATCCAAGAAAAGTTTAAACGTAAGTATGATCGTCTCTTTGCTCACCCTATTATTCCATATCGCTATTTATTGATTGATGAACTAGATGAACTGAATATTAGAGACGATATTGACTTGATTATTGAAAGAATTGGTTTGTTGGAGTTTGTTCGGATTAGGGAGGATGCCTACCAAGAAATAACCTTAGAATTCCTTAGCTCCTTCAAACATGATCCTAGGGAGAGAAATGTGACTTCTAGGTTGATGAATAGAAACTATACCTACAATGCTGATATGTTCGGGAACTTGTTTGGTTTCCCAGCTTCTTCAACAGGTACACTCCCGTACGGAGTGATCACTAGTGCCTTTTGGGAGAGTATCTCCATTGGAGAAGTAGGAGGAGATAAGTGGATTCCCGGGAACTCCAAGGAAAAATGCATATATAACCTATCATTCAAGCTCGCCCATTGGATCCTCAGCGAGTCGATGTTCACGAGAACTGAGACTCCGCAGAAGGTTATGGCGGACGAGGTATATATTCTCTACTGCATGACTACGGGGACAGTTCTCGATTATGCTACCATCCTCTCCGATTATTTAGCAAAGAGACGCAACAGTTCTCGATTAGGCGTTGATATTTTGGCATGTACTCTAGATGCAGAGGCACAACCCTTAGGGCTTCAAAGGTTGATTTCTAGAAGAGTTATTGTTCCTAGAGGGCAAGGGACCCCACCATTAGAGATGAGTACTGTTGGAATGAGGGATTTGAGCATTTTAGTGATAAGGAGAAGACTGAGGAGGATGTTGTAGACGTTGAGGATATTGATCCTGTTGAGGATCATCCCATTGATGAGCATGCTCAAACTGGGGTTATGCTTGAGTTGGGGAGTGGAGGCGACACTGAGGTGATGGACACTAATCAAGCGGCCGGTTCAAGTAGAGAAGTTGATGATGACACCCCTGAGGATGAGCAAATGGTTGGAGGAGATCACGGATTTCCTGGACAACACGAGATCCCAATGATGCCACCCCGACGGTCAGTTTCATATAGGCGCAGGAGCCAGCACCGAGAGGATAATTCTAACATCGGTAGAGAGATGAGAGCATTGACGACGAGGGTCACTGGACTTCATACTGAGTTTGAGGGATTCCGGGCCGAGGTGAGAGGATGACACTCTTCATATGACGGACAGTGGCGTGACCCCTACCACCACACCTTCAGAGACTTCTACGATCCATCGGCTCCTTGATATCCATATCCATATCTACCACCACCACTACAACAAGATTGAGCTACGCCTCATTTTACATTCTAAGTATTTTTCTCCATCTTATACTTGAGTTTTCACATTGGGGACAATGTGAGATTCAAGTATGGGGTGGGGGTACTTGCAATCCTTTCATATGTCACACGTTTTTTTTCGTTTATAATGCACTTTCTATTTCGTTTTCGTAATAACTCTTGTCACACGTTTCTTTTGGAAATTTGCATTGCATTTCATAGATTTTCCTAAATCCGAAAATATGAAAATTTTAAAAATTTATGTGCTTCTAAAAATGGATATGATCTCAATGACGACAATTGTGTATGTGAATTGGCAAAAGAAGACTTGTATGATGAGATTTAATTATGGCATATGTGGACTTTTAATACTTTATTTGAAAATTATATATGATTTGTATGTTTTTTGATGTTTTGATAAAATTAAGGAATAATGGTCAAAACCGATTAATAAGTTCTTATACATCATATTGGAATGATTGAGGCACTTTGATTTTCTTTTATTCCTCCTTCTTACCCATGTTGATCACCTCTTATATTATTTGCCTTTCCTTTACCTTTTTCTGGGAATTAGGAATCATGCTTGTATGAAGTGTGATGCGTTGTGATGTTATTGTGAAAAGTAAAGTGTGTTAAAGTATAGCAAATAAGTTTGGGGACGTCAATCATGATAATGAGTAACTCGGCACCATTCACATAGTCGGGTGTTTGTGTCTTGCCAAAGTCGGATTGAGTGATTGTCCTAACGAGTCATGGTATGTGCATTACGGTTTGAGTCACCTCGAGAAATTGAGGTTCGCTGATCTCCAAGGCTTCGGTTATTGTGCACCTCTGTCCATGTTCTTAAAAAGTTAAAAATAAAATTGCAAAATGTGAAGTGAAGTTGCTTATTTTTTGTGGTTGTGAAGAAAGTCAATATAGTGGAGTTTTATTCCATATTCCAAGATTTTATCACCACATATACTATGCATTCCCACCCCTTTGACACATTTCTTTGGCCTTTTAATTTGAAAGACCGTGAGACCTTTGTGCACATGTTTAAGGCTTATATGGTTTAGATTTGTTTTCTTATGATTATCTCCACATCCTTTATCATACCTTTTATGTACATTTATGGACAAAGTGTTCTTGCCCGTTCATGTTATGATTTTATTGATAGATACATTATCTTCCTATGCCTTGAAACATCACGTTGAGGGTGATCCATTATTAAGAAGTACATTACAAAAAAAAAGAGTTTTTGTTTTAAGCATTATATAACCCATATCATCTTATATGCTAGATTTGAACCTTGCTTAGGGACAAGCAAGAGGCAAGTATGGGGTATTTTGATGACATGAATTATATACGATAATATTTATGCATATTACGAGTATATTGCCTTAGTTTTACATACATTTGATGAAGATTGTATGTCTTTTAGGTTATATTCATATATATATTTCGAGAATAGAGGTCTACACACATGATTTGTGAAATTGTAGATAAAACGGTGGAAATTTGGTGCGGAAATGGAGCAATATGAAGCATGACATCACAAAGGATCAGGAAGGGAGTTTAAAGATAGGAGAGATATGAGCAAAGATCACAATAGAAGACATAAGACGTAAATAAAAGATAAGCACGTGCAGAAGACAAAAATCGGGTGAATACTTATAGAGATTGACCGATTTCTTCACAAAGGAGTCGATTTCTATCTTTAATCGTTTGATTGGTTGTAGGATTGTAATCATAAGATCAATTGTCAAACCCTATAAAAAGAGGACGTCTCACCACCATCTAAGGGATCCAGAAACCATCAAGAGTATTCAGTTACAAGTGAAGGAAGTTTAGAGGATTGAAGTCCAAGATCAGAGCAAGATTATTGTTCTTGGAGTTGTGTGAGTTTTGATTCTTAGTTTGTCATTGTGAACGCAAGTTCAGAGTTTTGTTTTGAGTTTTTATTTGGATTTTGAAGGATTGAACCTTGTTCAAACGTTTTTGTTTTTGTTTTATTCAAGATTCAAAGTTTTCTCATTATTCTTGATATTCTTGATTTGATATCTTCTTTGATTTACATAATGTGTGTTGTTGGCTAAAGCCCTTGTCATTCTAGGGTGATTAGTTGAAGATTATGGTAGAGATGATGATAGAATGAACCTCACGTTGAGATTGGACCTTGAGCATTGAGCTTAACCATCACAAAGAAGAAAAATGGTATGTTCTTGATTAAATCGACCGATTTATAATGATGAACAACTCGATTTTCCTTAGGTCGTACCTACCTTGATTTATCTTTAATCTTTGGTTAAAAATTGCTTAAACCCTAGCCTTGTTAAACCTTTCTAACCTATATCCGAGTGTGGGAAGAGACTTACCCAGTGATGCCCGTTCATGGTTGCCAACGATTACAAGATCTAGGTTATAGAGGATTCAAACCCCTCTATTAAGATCGAGTGTGTCAAAACCCTTACCTTTGTCGGTTAACCTGATTTTCTTTGGGTTTGGTGTTTGGTTTGAGAGTATCATCATTCCCTTAGATCCTCTATCTTATCGAGACTCATCATCCTTTATTTAGAGCCTTTAGGTTTGGACATGGGTGGTGGAGACTTTACCGTATTGTAATAGCTAGGATTTTCGAATTCGAATTAATGTTGATTAACTTAATTAGTGATAGTAATTGACATATAACTCACGAAGATTGCGTAAGTATTGAGTATAAGTCCCACTGTTATGTTCTTGGCGTAATTTTGGGCTTATGAGGAAATTTTCACTTTTTCCCCCAAGCAATTATTTTTACCCTCCGGTGTTATTTGGAGCTTTTGGGAGCTCCAATTAATAAAAATGCAGTTGAGAGAAATGATCAGGACATTGGACATGTCCTAGATATGAAATAAAATGGAAAAGCAAACCGGACAAAAGAGTCGCTATTTCGTTTCTTAACGGCTAAGAAAGACGGCTTAGGAATACACATTTTCCGAGGCAATTGTGGAATAATTATCCCTACAATGTTCAAGATCTATTATTCCAATTACGAGAAGTTGGGAGAAGGGGGTTCAACCCACCATTGGATCGGTTAAAAAATAATTATCGACTTGGCTAAAGGATAATTATCGACTTCACTATAAATAGCGGAAAATCGTTTATTAATTCATTTCCTTTCACGTTTCCTCGTAAAAGCTCTGATTTCTCTCAAACTTCAAACTCAGATCTACTCTCGTTTCTAATCCGATTTGAATTCCGTTTGAGTTTCTGGATTCCTCTCTTCATTCTCTTCATATCGGTACCGAGTTTCTGCATTTCCGAGCAGATGAAGACCTGGTCGAGCATATATGTCACTAGGACTGTTCCGTTGATCCGATTCTGGTGAATTTGATGTTGTACGTGCGTAGCCTGCGTCATTGTGATTCCGAATCTTCTTTCAGATCATCAATCAGGTTAGTAACCAATAAGTTATGAATTTATTCATTTTCCGTACTGCGATTCGGCCTAAGTTGACCTTAGACTTTTCAAAATGGATAATTAGAAATTCCATTATGATCATTATTTTATTCTAGTGTTATGGGTTGTTTGTTTGATGAAATCTGATGATAGGTGGGTTTAGAAATGGCCTGCGGGCAAAATGTTATTCTGGTGAAATTTAATTAATTAAATTATGATTAAATTTGAGATTGAGGAATACTGATTAGATGCGTGCTAGGTGTCAGAATGAGTTGAGGATCATGATGATGTTATGGATATCGGTTATGGCTTTAAGGTTTAGTATGTGTACGAGTATGATGAGATGTTATGTTGAGGATATGACTTAGGCATTTATGAATGTGTTGAGCATTTGAGGTTTAGATTTGAGATATAGGTTGGTTGTGGTTAGTGAGATGAGTCTCCTACCCTCTTGCTATTGCAGGCGTTGATTACTTTCCCAAGGGAAAGCTGTGACGTGGTACAGGTTACGAGTATATCAGGTAAGTCCATAGGACTTACTTAGCGTTCAGTTGTGGGTTTGTGTGATTGTGATGATTGTGTGTGTTCATATGATTGTGCATTTATAACCTAAACCGGACTAGGATGACCATTTATTACATTAAAAGGCCCAAGTGTATTATAACGGGTCATGAACACATATGCCTCCGCTCGAGGTAGGAGGGGGTGCCTGGAAGCCAGTAACATAGGGGGGACAAGTGATGATCACCCCCATGCAAACCCCTGTGTTAACGGGGGAAGGGACGAGGTTCTTTAGGCTTCTCGTGTCACAAAATAAGTTGAATTAGTAATGGAATAACGTAATTAAAAGATAATAAATGAATGTGGGTGACATTACATGTATGAGTTGTTGATGTGTGTATATGTTATTGCCTTCATACTTATTCATTACTGTAGCTAACGGTTTCATACCGTGTTGTAGATGACCTGCAGGTTAGGAAGACTGCAGAGTGAGCCAGATGTGGTGACCAGCCGAGGACTTCTGTACATTAGGATTGCGTGGGATATGGGATGTCTTTTGTGGTTGTTGTTTATGGATGTTGTTTTGTACTCAACTTAAACCCTTTTGATGTTTCTTATACAGCTTTATGTATTTGGTTTTAATCTACCTGTGTCTTGTTGTAAGATCCAATGAACTTGTTGTCAGGCTAGGGTCAGGATCCATTGTGAGATCCTAGCCCAATGTGGCACTCCAAGTCCCGCGGATTTGGGGTGTTACAGAGTTGGTATCAGAGCCTTAGGTTGACAACAATGGCAATTGCTATCTGCAATAAAGGTAGAGTGGATAAATAAACACAACCCACATGGGGTCTGATTTTTCAAAGGTTTTGGTTTTAAGCGAGTACAGATGTTTTGGGATAGTGTGTGCAGAAGTTGTCACCCATCTGAGGATCGCGACAATATAGATATATATATATATGTAGATACCTTTTATATGCTGATGTGTATGCATGTAATATTAAGTATTATATATATATATATATATATATACATATGACATATATATAGGCTTATAGGATTTAGTGCGCATACCCTACAGATGGCTCATACTAGAGCGACATCTGTAGTGGGACGAGGTAGGGATATACCCCTCTCTTCCTCCAGTAGTGTTAGGTCAGGGACCGGTTTCCGCTGTTGTTCCGCCTGTAGCAGAGGGCAGACCTTAGGAGTCTGACTACCTCTCGATGAGTGGACCCGAGTTTCGAGAATATATACGTTAAGTACAAGAGGCTGCAAGAGAGGGTGGTAGACCTACACCGGGTTTACCAACATCTGTGGGACCAACTGAAGCTTCCGTATCAAAGAAGAAACAACGGACCGAACTAGTAAACGATGAAGCAAACCCTTTAAGTGTTAGACAGAGTCTGACACATGGACATTCTAGTAATCCTTTGTCCACACGGACTTTTGATGGGATTAGATCCTGTTTCAACTGTGGAGAGTTTGGACACCTGCGACCGGAGTGTAAGAGATCTTTAGTGACGTGCTTTACTTGTGGTGAACTAGGTCATTTGGATCCCTTTTATCAACAAAGACAGTGTTCCTTCACAGAGAGACTCTCCGCCTTTCGGTGTAGAAGGAATAGAGGCAGAGACTATGGCGATGACCTCAGTGATACTTGAGGAGCATAGGTTCGAGTTTTGAGTAATAATATGTAGTGGAGCCATTTTAGTTTTGTTTGGCATGGGTACGCACTCTTTGCTTTTTGATGCATGCGTTGATAGACTGACCTTAGATATAGTAGAGGATAGACATCTCTTGGTAGGGTTACTAGATGAGGGTCATGTAAGAGGTAAATAGTTGTCCTATACATTTGGGACTTGTGATTGGTTTGTAGACTTCTTTCCATGCCGCTGGTGCGTGAGGAAGTCATTCTGTGTATGGATTGGATGGACAGACATCGTGTTGTGTTAGACGTTGGTAGTAGGACTGTGATGGTTTCTACCAAGTTGGGTTAGAAGAAGGTCTTCCAAGGTTGAGACCTTGGGAGGACGGGTATGGTTATTATTCCAATACGAGCAGCTAGATTAATCGCATAGAGTTGCGAGGCCTTCTGGATTATGCGATGAAGGATGGAGAGAGTCCAGTATTAGAGGACACCCCAGTAGTCTGCGAGTTTGTGGATGTGTTCGCTGAGCCATCCAGTTTTCCGCCCAAGAGGAACGTGGACTTCTGCATAGAGTTAGAGCCTGGTACGAAACCGAACTCGAAGGCTCCATATCCTATGGAGCTTGTCAAGTTGTTAGAACTAAAGAAGCCACTCAAGGAGTTGGCCGAGAAGGGCTTTATCCGCCCTAACGTATACCCGTGGGGAACACCTGTTCTCTTCGCGTGGAAAAAGGACGGATCGTTAAGATGGTGCATCGATTACAGAGAATTGAACAAGGTGATGGTTGTTCGCCACTTAGCGTGCGTGCAAATAAGCTTTAAATTTATAAAACTAGAAATCAAGCAAGCGAACCCGCAGTGTACGGATCGATATAGTTAAGCAAGAATTCCAGAGTATCGAACACAGGGATTTGGGGGGAACAAATTCAATTTTAGATTATCAAGCGAGTAAATGTAAGAAGCTTTTCAAGTATTGGGAAAACAACAATCCTACAGATCCAAGTATCCAGCTGTGGCAATCGATTCAAGATATACTAAAGATATAAGGACAGAGTTGAGGTATGCAAAGGTATACGAATGTAAGGTAATCGTACGGTGAAGTTCCAAAAACCTTATATGACTCACCTACAAGACACTCTCTATACTGGTTGTTGAGGCTTCAATATAGAAAGGTTCTAAAGATGAGAATAAATGTCAAATACCCAAACTTGTAATCCAAGGATTAGGACTAACTAAATCGATTAAGGTTGTGACACTCACAATCGAGGTAGAGGTTGTTGAGGCTTCACTACCACCTAGAAAAGGCAAGCCAAGACTAAGTTAAAGCAAATCTTTAACTTTGGATTAAAGTAAAAGCAAGTTCGTAACTTAACACAAAACTACGGCTAGTTCTTGAGTTCCACGGCCGTGGAAGCTCAAGAACAGACCGTGGATTAGGGTTCATCAGCGATTCTCTCTAACTCTCAGGATCCAATCTGTTACGAACAATCTATCATCATCTAAGCCACAACTATCAACCTTCACCTTAGAAATGTTAAGGGTTTTTAGCCAACAATAGTCATATTGATATCAAATTCAAGAATTAAAACATTGCAAGATGAAAACTTCCGAAAACATTCAATAAACTTCAAACCAATGTCAAAGTCACAATCAAGAACAAATATCGTCACTAGATTCGGAATAGAACAAACAAACACAATCGTAGATAAGAAGGAAGAACGGGATGTCAATTCGTCTTCTAAATCAAACCTAAGAAAGAAGCGAAATCTCCTTGCGAACAATCTTCCGAACCTTCGATCTTCCGTCAATCCGGAAATCGCCAATAGCAATGCGCCAAAAATTTCTCAATCAAATCTCCGCCAAATGCGAAATTAGGGCAATTCCAAGCGCAAGTGTATGTGTAAAGCGAGGTCTAAGCAGAGGTCACGGAATCTCCCTTCGTCCGTCCTTTTATAGTGTAAGATAAAATATCGGCCCAGCCCAATTGCGTAGGAGATCGTGGCTTAAAGTGTGGCGAAAAAGATCGCCAAGATCACGGTCGTGGAAGGGTTCCACGGCCGTAATTTAGAGCGTGGAAATCAACACGCTTTGAACCATCTTCTCCACGGCCGTAGAAGTTACTGGAATGAACCACGCTTCCCTAGCCATGGTTCCACGGCCGTGGACTTGAACGTGGAAAGTGGTACGGCCGTATTTTAGAGCGTGGTTTAGGGCAAGAACGTGATTCTTCCCTAGCCTCGTGCATTCCTCAAGTTGGCACTCCCTTAGCTCCTATGAATGTCCTCAATCCATGGACATTGCTCAACAACTCCATCCTTGCTCGATTCCGTTCGGAAATAGCTCTCAATCACCTATAATCAACATAAAGCTTGTGTAGATCTCTATATCGACATTATAGACAAACTAGCTCACAAATGGATCGATGCTCAATCAATGACTATCAATATGAATCAAATACACTTAGAAAACGTGCCTAAAATATCACAATATTTCATGCTAACAAATAACCCCATACTTGCCACTTGCTTGTCCCTAAGCAAGGTCTTTCAAAATCTTTAAAACAAGAGTTAGGATGAAATATGTGTACCTTCTCAAAGCAATACTTCTTTTGGATGAATGTGCCCTCTAATCAATAGATCCTTCTCAAATCTTACTTCAATCGTTTATAAGACTTTCATACACTTAATCAAAGAGTAAAGAGTAAAGAAAGTTCATGGATCAATCAAACTTCCATACAAACATCATAACCCTTAAACATTATCAAAATCAATCATAAGAAACTTCAATTTAGATCACCAAGTCATATAACATTCTTTTGATCTTAAGGACTTTCAAAGAAGAAGGTCTAGAATGTGGAAAGGGAAGGAAACTTTAAGGAATGTGGTGCATGAATCCGGGAAAGTGGACAATAACTCTTTTCTTCTTCTCTTGCGGTTCCCGCAACACCTTCAACTTAGAGCTTCGCTCTCTCCTTTTCATTTTTCGACTTTACTTTTTGAGTTATGGATAGAGGTGCACAAAAACCGAAGCCTAGGAGATTGGCGTTTCTCAATTTTTATGAGATGCCTCAAACCCTTAGCGAACATACCATAATCCGCAAGGAATATCGCTCAATCCGACTTTGGCAAGACAGAAACACCCGGCTATGTGAATGGTGCCGAGTTACTCATCATCATGATTGACTTCCCCAAACCTACAATTTCATTCTATTCCTTTGAATGCAAAGTATTGCTTTCATGGCCCTCCCACATCATACATGCCTTTTTCAATCAACTCCTCCAAATTCCTGGATAGGTAAAGGAGGTTAATATTTCAATGAGGGGCTAAATGATTAAAGAAAGAAGAAAGAAAAATCGAATTGCATTAATCATCTCAACAAGAAGCATAAGAACTTATAGTTTGATTTCAACTTCAATCCCTCAACATGATTTAGGTAACATTCATCATATTATGAAACTTGCAAAAGAGGTATAATCAACTCATTCAATTTCTTTTCAATCCACTATTCGTTTAAGCATGCAATTGTCATCAAACTCAATTCACAAGTAGCGATTATCATAGAAATCATCTCCAATTCCTTAGAAGCACAAAATTTTTCAATTTTTGTGGGTTTTTCAAACTCTTTTTTATGCAATGCAATAATGAAACGTGCAACAATATAATAAACATGCAAGATAGTCTCGATAGAAGCAATCAAAGTGAGTAAGAGTTATTACAACTTTTAGTCACACCCCACCCCATACTTGGAACAAACATTGTCCCTAATGTTCAAATAAAAGAAGGAAAAGAAGAAAAGAAAAAGAAACTCACAAACTGGCGGTGGAGCAGCTAAAGCTATCGGTCATCATCATCATCATTGCGGCGCTGGTGGAGGCGGGAATGGAGAGAAGCCAGGGTCGTAGTGCCGCCCAAACTGCTAGCGGTAGACAGCTCTCATCATATGATCGAGGTCGTCCAGGCGTCCATCTCTAGCATCGGCTCGGATCTCCAATGCTCCTACTCTCTCAGAAAGGCCAATAGCCCAATCCGGCATCTACTCATACCATCCCGGGGCCTGGCTGTACCACCCTGGAGCGTCGGACGGTGTTGGTGCTGGTGCTGATGGCTGCTGTGAGGACCATGGAGGTGGAACTCCGTACCATGTAGGAGGCGTATCCATCCAAGTGGGTCTCTCACTCACGCTGGCGCGGCGAGAAGACGAACCTGAAGCTCTGGCTGGACGTGGAGAACGTCTAGGCACATCAGGGGCCGCATCCGGCTGATCCGGAAACGTGCCAAACTCCTACTCTGCTCCTCCTCCTCCCTCATACTGATCCCTCATCTCCTCCTCCTCAACTACTGGCGGTGGTGGAACATACGGAGGAGCTGCAATCCTGTTCGCATGCATAGCTGCGAACGTAGCCTTCCAATTATGGCGTCCAGCCATAATGGAGTACTCCGGGAGCCACTCAATGCCCCTCCCCGTCTGGCTCTCCCAAGGCATGGCTGCGTAAGGCGGACCTCTATGGGTAGGGAAGATAAGGCCTCTAGTCATGAAGGCCTGGAGTCCTAGGGGTACAGCTGGTATGCATGTGCATGCAGAAAAATCAACCCCCAACATCCTAGCAAGGTGGGTAACTATCCCACCATATCCAATGTTCCCCGCCCTCTTGTTCTTAAGCTTGCTCATGGTAGCAGCTAAGAGGGTGGCGCAGTCAGCAGGGCGCCCATACAACATAAAATGCAACAGAAAGAGCTCATCCGTCTTGATCTTTTGAGGTGTCTCCGTCCTAGGGAAGAGACATTCCGAAAGAACACGGTGAGCAATCTTCAAGGCTAAGTGATACATCAACTTAGCCTTGGTATCAGCCGGTTGCCAGCGGTCCTCGCTGGCGTAAATCATAGCTACCTCCTCCCAAAAGTCTTTGGCGTAAACGCCACTAGGAAAACGACCGTTGAAGGTCTCTTGGAACCCAAAGATGGCTCCAAACTCACGGATGGTAAAATCATAGTTTCTTTCCATAAGGCGGAAAGAAACGGTCCTGTCCATATGACTGTGCTCAAACGACGTCACAACCTCTCTCGTTATCTCTTCATAAGCGTCCTCTTGGATAGCCGAGATGACGATAAGACCGGCTCTATCCAAGAGCCAAGTAAGGTCATCTACTATCTTTAGAGGAACTAGATCCTCCAACCATAGATACCTAGGTCCGATAACTGCCCTCTTATGGATCCTCTCGAGTGCATCGAGATGATCCTCGTGAATGGTGGGTACTCTAGGGCTAGGAGGTGCGGGTGATGAAGGTGATGATGGAGGTGAAGGGGAGGAAGGTGGCGGTGCTCTAGAGGATGAAGAGGAAGAGGGGTTACTGTTCGCCCCTAAACGTGCGTGCAAATAAGTTTTAATTATAAAACTAGAATCAAGCAAGCGAACCCGCAGTGTACGGATCGGCGTAGATTAGCAAGTATTCCAGAGTATCGAACACAGGGATTTGGGGAGAATAAATTCGATCGCAGGTTATCAAGCAAGTGAATATAAGAGCTTTGCAAATTATTGGGAAAACAACAATCCTAAAGATCCAAGTGTCCAGCTGTGGCAATCGATTCAAGATATACTTAATGATAAATAGACTGAGTTGAGATATGCAAAGGTATGCTAATGTAAGGTAATCGTACGGTGAAGTTCCAAAAACCTTATATGACTAACCTACAAGACACTCTCTATACAGGTTGTTGAGGCTTCAATATAGAAAGGTTCTAAAGGCAAGAATTAATGTCAAATACCCAAACTTGTAATCCAAGGATCAAGACTAACTAAATCGATTAGGGTTGTGACACTCACAATCGAGGTAGAGGTTGTTGAGGCTTCACTACCACCTAGAAAAGGCAAGCCTAAACTAAGTTAAAGTAAATCTTTAACTTTGGATTAAAGTAAAAGCAGGTTCGTAAACTTAAGGGAAATTACTGGTGGATCTTGAGATTCCACGGTCGTAGAACTCAAGAACAAACCGTGATTTAGGGTTCGTCGACGGTTCTCTCTAACTCTCAGGGTCTAATTTGTTTACGATCGATCTATCATCATCTAAGCCACAACTATCAACCCTTCACCTTAGAATTGTTAAGGGTTTTTAGCCAACAATCATCATTATGATATCAAATTCAAAGATTAAAAGATTGAAAGATGAAAACTTCCGAAAACTTTCGATAAACCTCAAACCAATCTCAAAGTCAAAATCAAGAACAATTATCGTCACTAGATTCGGAAATAGAACAATAAACACAAATCTTAGATAAGAAGGAAGAACGGGATGTCAGTCCGTCTTCTAAATCAAACCTAAGTAACAAGAGGAATCTTCTTACAAACAATCTTCCGAATCTTCAACTTTCCGTCAATCCGGAAATCTCCACAGCAATCTCCACCGAAAGTGCGAGATTAGGGCTACTCCAAGGATGAGCGCAAATTACGTCTTTTGCAAGAATCGCAAAAATCTCCAAATCGCGGCGTAGGCGAAAGTGTAAAGCGAGGTCGCAAAGGTGCGTCTAAGCGAAGGTGACGGAATCTCCCTTCGTCCGTCTTTTTATAGGGCAAGATAAAATATCGGCCCGGCCCAATCTTCACAAGATCGTGGCTTCAAAATGTGGCGAAAAAGATCGCCAAGATCACGGTCGTGGAAGGTTCCACGACCGTAATTTAGAGCGTGGAAATCAACACGGTTTGAACCATGGATTCCACGACCGTAAAAGCTTCTGGAATGAACCACGCTTCTCCTGCAGGGTTCCACGGCCGTGGAACTGAACGTGGTTTGTAGTACGGCCGTATTTTAGAGCGTGGTTTAGGGCAAGAACGTGATTCTTCCCTAGCCTCGTGCATTCCAGAAGTTGACATCCATTTTGCTCCTAAGAATGCCCTCAATCCATGGACATGCTAAATCAACTCATCTTTGCTCGATTCCGTTCGGAAATGGCTCTCAATCACCTATAATCAACATAAAGCTTGTGTAGACATCTATATCGACAATATAGGCAAACTAGCTCACAAATGCAACAATGCTAAATCAAAGACTATCAATATGAATCAAATACACTTAGAAAACGTGCCTAAAATATCACAATATTTCATACTAACAAATAACCCCATACTTGCAACTTGCTTGTCCCTAAGCAAGGTCCTTCAAAAGCTTTCAAAACAAGAGTTAGGATGAAATATGTGTACCTTCTCAAAGCAATACTTCTTTTGGATGAATGTGCCTTCTAAAGAATAGATCATTCTCAAATCTTGCTTCAATCGTTTATAAGACTTTCATACACTTAATCAAAGATTAAAGAGTAAAGAAAGTTCATGGATCAATCAAACTTCCATACAAACATCATAACCCTTAAACATTATCAAAATCAATCATAAGAAACTTCAATTTAGATCACCAAGTCATATAACATTCTTTTGATCTTAAGGACTTTCAAAGAAGAAGGTCTAGAATGTGGAAAGGGAAGGAAACTTTAAGGAATGTGGTGCATGAATCCGGGAAAGTGGACAATAACTCTTTTCTTCTTCTCTTGCGGTTCCCGCAACACCTTCAACTTAGAGCTTCGCTCTCTTCTTTTCATTTTTCGACTTTACTTTTGGAGTTATGGACAGAGGTGCACAAAAACCGAAGCCTAGGAGATTGGCGTTTCTCAATTTTTATGAGATGCCTCAAACCCTTAGCGCACATACCATAATCCGCTAGGAATATCGCTCAATCCGACTTTGGCAAGACACAAACACCCGGCTATGTGAATGGTGCCGAGTTACTCATCATCATGATTGACTTCCCCAAACCTAGAATTTCTTTCTATTCTTTTGATTGCAAATAATTGCTCTCATGACCCTCCCACATCAAACATGCCTTTTTCATTCACTTCTCCAAATTCCCGGATAGGTAAAGGAGGTCAATATTTCAATGAGGAGTTAAATGATCAAAGAAAGAAGAAAGAAAATATCGAATTGCCTTAATCATCTCAACAAGAAGTATAAGAACTTATAGTGTGATTTCAACTTCAATTTCTCAACATGATTTAAGTAACATTCATCACATTATGAAACTTGCAAAAGAGGTATAATCAACTCATTCAATTCCTTTTCAATTCACTATTCTTTTAAGCATGCAATTGTCATCAAACTCAATTCACAAGTAGTGATTATCATAGAAGTCATCTCAATTCCTTAGAAGCACAAAATTTTCAAAAATTTTTCAATTTTTATGGCTTTTTCAAGTTCTTTTTCATGAAATGCAATAATGAAACGTGCAACAATATAATGAACATGCAATGATAGTCTCGAATAGAAGCAAACATAGTGAGTAAGAGTTATTACAAACTTTTAGTACACCCCACCCCATACTTAGGACGAACATTGTCCCTAATGTTCAAAAGAAAGAAAGAAAAGAAGAAAAGAAAAAGAAACTCACAAAGTGGCTGTTCGCTCCAAACGGTGTGTGCAAGCTTTAAATTTATAACCCTAGACTTAAGCTTAAAACAAGGATGCGAACCCGCAGTGTACGGGTCAATCGTAGTAAAAGCAAGAAAATTCCAGGGGTCGATCACAGGGACTTAGTGAAACAAAGTCCAATACGGTATGCTAATGTTAATGCTAACCACGAGAGCAAGTAACACAATCAAAGATGAATAAGATGTCAAATAAAGCAAACATGCAATTCTAGGGATTAAAGCATCTAGTTGTGGTTCCAACTCAAGATCTATAGATAAGCGGACAAAGCTGAGGTTTTTGCAAGGGGAAGGTGTTTCTAAAGTGGAGTAGATCACTGGGTAAGTCTCACTACTCACTAATCCAAAACCGTAACTCCTATTACCGGGTAAGTCTCAAGGAATCAAGATAAAGAACTATAACCTCAAACTAACACACCATCTAAGGGAATAGAATCAACCTTTACCGGGTAAGTCTCAGGCTAACTCACAAAGATGGGATGGAAGCACACTCAAACCCCAATAAAGGACAAGCCTTTATTACCTACACTTATGATCGTTAGTACACAAACTAAGGAATTACCGGGTAAGTCTCATCCTAGGCTTGCTTTGAACCAGAAAGGTGTAATAAGAATAGGATTTGGCAAACTCTAACACTTAACTCTCAGTTAAGGATCGGATAAGTCACCTCGGTCAACCAGTTTCCACCCCGGCCGAGATGTTCATCGACTGAACGAGATGCTTAGGGTTAAGGTAAAGACTCGAACTTTCAGGATCCTACTGTGATTAAGATCATTCTATCATTGTCTTTCCCACAACCTTCAGCCAATCACCCTAGAATCACACAAGGAAATTAGCCACTCATCATCATAATGAAAGTATTAAATATATGGGAAGAAGGTGAATATTTGAACAAAGAAGAATTTAATGAAAACACTTCAATAACTGAATCAAATATCACACAAAATCGTTCCTTGGATAATGATCCAACAAGACAAGACAACAAGGAAAGGAATTGAAGATAATCTTACAAAACCCTCCAAAAAGCTATAAAGCTATAGTCTTCAAATCTTCCTTCAACCTTCAAAAAGGTTCTTCAACTCTCTCCCAAATTGGAGTAGGATGCGGTTGCTGCGTATTCTCAGCTGTAATCGGATTGTATGCGGTCTATGCAGCTCTAAGCGGGGGGTAAGCACTCTTCCAATTTGTGGAAAATCCAACCCTTTTTATAGGAAAAATAACCCTCCAAAGATAAGAAATCTTAAGAAGATATTATCCCATAAATATAGGTAAAATATATGATTCTGCATATCTCCTTCCTTCTAGAAGCTCAGCCCAAAAATATAAGATCACTTTCCAATTTTAAAAGATCTCAGCCAAGAATAAAATATTCTCGCCGCGTCCTAGGTGTTCGCCTCGGTCGATTCGGCGTCTCTGGATCGCCTCGGTCGAGATGAATTCTGGTCAACCGAGGTGATTCAGAACAGAATGTGAAATCTCTCGAATCTGCTCCAAAGTAAATCTTTAATCCATGGCTATGCTCCCTGGATGTAGCTCCAAATGACTCTTGACTCCTTTTGCTCCTTTTTGATGCAAAACATACCATATTACCTGCAATTACAACGAAACTAGGTGTAGACCTCGATTCTCGCAAAGGTAGATGAAATGGTAGTAAAATCACATAATGTACATACAAACATGCAGATTATGAAAGATAAAACGTCCAAACAAACCCCAAAATATAGACTATAATTCATGCTATCAAAATACCCCATACTTAGCCCTTGCTTGTCCCCAAGCAAGTTCCTTATATAGAAATCAAGATAGAATGGATTATAGTCAAGAAAATCAATGAAAAAGTCTTTCAAAAACATTTTATGGTGTGCAACTATCATAGATCACTCTAAGAGAATACTTCATGGAATTTAAAAACTCAACATGCTCAAAACATTTTATAAATATAGGAAAGTTGTTCATCTTTGCATAAAATCATAGAATGCATAATAAATCATAATTATCAAAATTAATCATGTATAATCCGTTTTAAACCGCTAAGTCAATCAACAAGCTCAAGGTCTCAAGGGCTTCCCAAAAGAAAAGGTCGAGAAACGTGTAGGGTAGGGATGAATGTAAGGTAATGTGGTGCTAGAATCCGGGAAAAGGATGAACTTCACTTTCACTTTAACTTGCAACATCTTCCACCAATAAGCTTTGCTTATTTCACACTTTTTCTTTTACTTTACTTTTTGGGATGCATGGACAGAGGTGCACAATAACCGAAGCCTAGGAAATCCGCAATCATCAATTTCTTGAGATGCATCAAACCCTTGATGCACATACCATGACCCGTTAGGAATATCGCTCAATCCGACTTTGGCAAGACACAAACACCCGGCTATGTGAATGGTGCCGAGTTACTCATCTTCATGATTGACTTCCCCAAACCTATTATTGCTTTCTAACACTTTCTCTTTCAGCCACTTCTCAACTTTTGACTTGCTTTCACCACTTCGCTTGCTTCCAAATTCCCGGATAGGTAAAGGGAGGCAAAATGTATATGAGGGGCTAAGCATGATCAAGAAGAAGAAGAAGAAGAAGAATGAATTGCCTTGGTCTTTCCAAGAAGAACGTGAGAGAACTTATGCTGCGGTGTCAACCTTCAAATTCAACATAATTTGGATAAAATAAAGTATTAAACATGCCAATAATTTCAAACAAAGCATTTAGCAACTTAAACATATCATAAGACATTTCAAACATATAAAGAATTTAAATCCAGTCAGTAAACAAGATCTTCACTGAGATCATATCTAGATAAGTAACACAAAATTGTTTCCGAAAACTCTCAGTTAACACACCTCGGTCGAGATGTTCTTGGTTCAACCGAGGTGAAACACCTCGTTTTGCCAGAACTGTCCCGGTCGAGGTCAAAAAATTTTTTTTTTTTTTTAAAAACCATTTTTTTTTTCGGTTTCGACGTTTTTCTCAATCAAATAACCTGTAAGTATGCATGCAATCTCAGATAAACATATAAATGCAGAATGAAGCATAAATATGAAAATATCCGATACATCTAAAGTCGAATAATACATCATAAGTCAAATAAGTCAAATAATACATCAACTACCCCATACTTGAGACACACTGTCCCAGTGGGTGTAATAAAAGTCTGAAAGAAAGGAGGACTCACCGGATAAAGAGCCGAACTGCATAAAAATAAAATAAATAAAATCCTGCAGCTCCTCAGAAGTCCTGATCCGGCGGTGGTGGTGGTGGTATGTAAGGATGCTGGGTCGGATCAAACGGATAGCCCATAGTCTGCTGGAACTGTAGCTCCATCATCCTACGCTGATAGTGCTGCCCCTCCAACATCTGCTGAGTCCAGCTGTCAAGGTGTCGGTGCTGGGCGGCAAACCTCTCGTGGATGTCTACTGTAAGGGCAGCATATGAGTCTGTCATCTGCTCTGTCAAGTCGTCGATCCGACGATGAGCCTCTGCATCTCTATGACGGCGTGTCCGACGCCTAGCAGATCTAGCAGGAGGTGCAGCAGGTGCAGGCTCAGTATCCTCCTCATCCTCATCAAGATCAATAATGGGAGGCGCGCTCGTCCCAGCAGTATCTGTCCCTGTTTCCATCGGGACGCCGCCTCCTCTCTCATCAACTGTCTCGTCATCATCCTCCTCATCAACCTCCTCAGCCTCCTCAGCAGCTGCAGCAGCAGCAGCTGCTCCCTCTCTGTAGTCCTCCATCAGCGGGACCCATGCAGCCTGCCAGAAATGCGGGTCGGCTACAGAAAACTGTGCAGACCATCTGATGCCCTGAGGCGCTGTCCGCTCCCAAGGCATGGCAACATACGGAGTAGTCAACCCACGGGGAACAAGAATCCGCCTCGTGATCATCTCCTGCAGACCCAGCGGCTTCGGAGCCGCCGCCAATGTGCAAATAGTGAGATCCATCCCGTGGTAGGAGGCGATGTGGGTGACTAGACCTCCACAGCAAATATCCCCCTTCGACTTGGCCTTGATCTTGTGCAGATCCTCTGTCAAGAGCAAGCCAAAGTCGGGGAAACCGCCTGTAACCATGCAGTAGAGTGAAAAGAGCTCCCCCTGTCTGATCTTCTGGGGCGTCTCAGTACGCGCCAGAAGCATCTCACTGAATATACGGTGGGCGAGTCTGAAAGCTGGGTGAAAGATGACCTTCTCCCTGGAATCTCCAGGGCGCCATCTGTCTGCATGAGTGGTGATGTGGGCTATCTGACCCCAAAACTCCCTAGCTACTGAACGGGAGGGAAAGTCTACAGCGGTAGGGGCAGGAAAGCTGAAAATCTCTCTCCATATCTCTAGTGGGACTAAGAAGTTCCGGCCCATCAGCCGGTACTTCACAGATCCCTCTGTGGGTAGGTAGGAGAAGGAGCTGACAAACTCGAGTGTCGGCTCTATGTAGGCTGGGGCTCGGATCTCAGAAAACTGATCCAGCCCAACTGTGGCAATCATCCTCCTAAGGTCGGCCTCTAACCCTAGGCAGTCAAAAGCGGATACCTCCAGAAATCGCGGTGCGATAACTGGACGGCCCGCTATCCTCTCGTAATCTACCCGACATCTCTCGTGGATAGCCGGGCGGTAGGGACGGGAAGAAGAAGGGGAAGGGGAGGGTGAAGATCTGTCTCTAAGGGCTAGTATCCTGTCTGAACTCATCTTCACAAATCAATCTGTCAGACCACCTCGGTTGACTGACAAGTCCCAGAAATCACCTCGGTCGAGATGCAGGCCGACTGGACCGAGGCGTAGCAGTTCGATTTCGATTCTCAGAAAATTCAGTTCTTTTCCCCCTAAAATCACTACAATTGCTTCCTAAGGGGTACTTATAGAATTCCTCAACAGAAACAAGGGCAACCAAAGCCCAATAAGCGGTAAACGAGTCGGTTAGGGTTTTCGAACCTTTTTCGCTTCGTTTCGGTCGAAACACTCAGATTTCTTGCAGATCTGTGGTTGCAATCGACTCTTCTACTCCTCAATTGCAGTTTTGAAGCAGAAATCGTCGAAAAAGAGTGAGAAACGAGGGAGAACGAGGTGCCTCTGTCGCCGCGGTCGAAATGCGTAAAAAAATAAAAAGTGAAAAGTAATTTTTCCTTTTTATACTGTCGCGAGATCTGCTGTCACCTCGGTCGAGATGGTCTCGACTGGACCGAGGTGGTACGGACCGAGGTGGTTCTGCAGAAACCCTAGTCGCCTCGGTTGCTTCAAGAATCAACTCGGTCGAGGTGTTCTGACAGTGACCGAGGTGCCTCTTTCTTCCTCAGAATCTCGAACTTCTCTCTTCCCTGGAGTGCTCCTTCCTGTTATCTGTCTAGAACACCAAAAACAAAGCAAAGCAAAGCAAAAACAAAAAAAACTATCTAAACTAGACTAGAAAACGGGAAAGAAAGCAATACCTTGGGTTGCCTCCCAAGAAGCGCTTGATTTAAGGTCGCTAGCTGGACCATGGTGCGTCTCAAATGAGGTAGATCGGTGCGACCTCCTCAACCGGCGTTTCCGGTTGGTACTTCTTAAGTCTATGACCGTTGACCTTGAAGCTTCCGCTAATTTCGCCCCATATCTCAACTGCACCATGAGGGAAAACATGTTTCACAACGTAAGGTCCGGTCCATCTAGATTTCAACTTACCTGGAAAAAGACGGAGGCGGGAGTTGAAGAGTAGAACTAAATCTCCTTCGTTAAGCTCCTTTGGAACGATACGCTTGTCATGCCATCTCTTCGTCCTTTCCTTGTAGATCTTGGCATTCTCATAGGCGTTCAAACGCAGCTCCTCCAGCTCGTTAAGTTCCAATAGTCGCTTCTCACCAGCCTCCTTAATGTCAAAGTTCAACCATTTGATAGCCCAATACGCTTTGTGCTCCAACTCAACGGGCAAGTGGCAAGATTTCCCATACACCAAATTATAAGGGGTGGTGCCTATGGGAGTCTTGAATGCGGTCCTGTACGCCCAAAGAGCATCGTCTAATTTCATGGACCAATCCTTCCTCGTCCTAGAGACGGTCTTCTCCAAAATTGCTTTGATTTCTCTGTTTGAGATCTCGACCTGTCCACTAGTTTGAGGGTGATAAGCGGTTGATACCTTGTGGGTTACCCCATACTTCGATAGAAGTGCCTTAAACTTCCGGTTGATGAAATGCGTTCCTCCATCGCTGATGATGATGCGTGGAGTTCCAAATCGTGGAAAGATAGTTCTATTCAAGAACTTCACAACCACCTTGGCGTCGTTAGTGGGAGAAGCGATGGCTTCGACCCATCTAGAGACGTAGTCCACTGCAAGGAGAATGTAGAGGTTTCCTCCGGAGGATGGGAAAGGTCCCATGAAGTCAATCCCCCATACATCAAATATTTCCACTTCTTGGATGTTGTTAAGTGGCATTTCGTTCCTCCTTGATAGGTTCCCTGTTCTTTGGCATGCATCACAAGAAACAACAAAAGATTGTACATCCTTAAATAATGTAGGCCAAAAGAAACCTGAACGCAATATCTTGGCGCATGTTTTATCGGTGCTAGCATGCCCTCCACATGGAAGTGAGTGACAATGCTTTATGACGCTATTAACTTCGTCTTCCGGAATGCACCTTCGAAGCATCCCATCCGGTCCGCGCTTGAATAGCAGCGGCTCATCCCAGTAGTAATGTCGTACTTCCTTGAAGAATCTCTTCTTTTGGGAGTACGTCAATCCGGGTGGTATTTCCTGACAAACAAGATAATTCACAATATCAGCATACCAAGGACCTTTATTATCAGAAAGTTGGTGGAGGGAATGATCCGCCAACTGTGGGTGAATGTCAGAGAAGGGAGTAGAAAAATTGTCATTCTCAGCAATCTCAGTTGACATTGTCTCTCTGTCGGCCTCGGTCGAAGCGCAAAGGCGTTGACCGAGGTGTTCTTCAGACGCCTCGCTCAGTCCAGAAAGTGCCTCGGTCGAGGTACTGCTACTGGATTCGAGGCTGGAAATCTTCGTTTCCTGGGTCAGCTTCTCAGTTATGGCTCCTGGATCTTCTTCCAGTACTTTTAAGCTCCGTATATCTGCATCACAAGAAGCATCTATACCTTCCTCCATTAAACTGAAGCTAATAACTTTTTCGAGTGGATCATTAATAAGGATAGAGCTCACCAATTCTCTTGATTCTTCTTCATCGTAGATGTTGAAGATATCATCAGTTAGTTGCTCCCCCTTCATGGCTGCAAGTAGTGCGAACTCCACCTCATCGCCACCAACGTTGAATTTCAACTTGGCGTTCTTGCAATCCACGTTGCAACCCGAAGTTGCTAGAAATGGCCTCCCGAGAATGATAGGAACAGGATAATCTGCGGGAATGTCAAGTACGACAAAATCTATAGGAAGATAGAAGTTACCTAACTTGACCGGAACATCCTCCAAAATGCCCACGGGATGGGTGATGGAGCGATCCGCCATGTAAAGTCGAATCTTGACCGGCTTGGGCTCTCCAAGACCGATCTTAATGCATAGCTCCAGCGGAATGATGCTCACGCTGGCTCCTAGATCGCAAAGGGCTTCACAAGTGACATCCCCAACTTGAATGGGAATGCAAAATGAGCCGGGATCTCTCAACTTAGGTGGCATCTTCTCCTTCATGATCTTTATAAGCTCCGAAGACTTAGATGTCATCCTAACTTCACCAACATCCTCCAGCTTCCTTTTCCTTGATAGGATCTCCTTTAAGAACTTCCCGTAGGCGGGCATACCTAAAATAGCATCAAGGAAAGGGATATTAATATGGAGCTTATTCATCAAGTCAAGGAACTTACCAAAGTGCTTGTCAAGATGTGCTCTGGCTCTGGACTGGGGGAATGGAAGTGGTGGTTTATATGCAGGAGGTGGAACATAAACTTCTGTCGTTCCTCCTACTTTCTGTTGTGCCGCCTCGGTTGGCATCTCGGTCGAGGTGTTCTTCGACTGGATCTGGACCGAGGTGGTCTGCGTCGAGCGAGGTACTGGATCCGTGGTTTTGAGTCCACTCCTCGTCGTGATGGCCATGCACTGGCCCTTAGGGTTAGTTTCCGTCTTTGCTGGAAGCTTCCCTGGATCTCTTGGCGCTTCATTCGCCCTATTAGCAAGTTGTTGTTCGAAGGACTTTTGGGCCCTCGAAAATGAAGTCATAGAATTCTCCATAGCACTAAGCTTGATCAAGATTGCCTCCAGGACTGCGTCCTTCTTTTCCGGCTGAGACGAACTTGATTCTTGCCCTTGGCTTTTCAATGGAGTGGAAGAAGAAGAAGGAGGAGAGAGGAAGGGATTAGAGGAATCATTAGAATTGGAGTTTGAATAATTGTTACCGTTGTTTTGGTTATTATTCGCTCTCCAATTGTTGCTATTGGATCCTCTATTGTTGTTGTAGTTGTTGTTTCGGGGTCCGTTGTTTTTGTTGCGGTACCCGTTTTTGTTGTTGTTGTTGTTGTTGTTGTTGTTGTTGTTCCTCTGCCCTTGTTCTTCCGGCTTAGCTTGAGCCATCAAGAGCTCCTTCAATTGCTTCACGTCGTTCTTCAAGGACGTGAGTTGGTTGTTGTTGGTTTGAGTCTCTTGAAAGATGACTCTTTTAACTCCACCTTCAGCTCCTTGGTGGGTGTACTTCTCCATGTGCAAGGCTTGCTTCTCAATGAAGTCCCAAGCCTCATCAACCGCCATGTCCATGAATGTACCGGCGGAGAGTAATTGGAGATTGAACTGGGTGTTTCCGTCCAGTCCTTTGAAGTAGATCTCCAACAACTCGATCTTTGGAATCCCATGATGTGGGCAATCCAAAAGGATATCCTTGAACCGCTCCCATGATTTGGACAAGCTCTCCTTGTCCTTCATGATGAAAGCATTGATCTTCCCTCTCATTTCAGCAGTCTTTGAGGGGGGGAAGAATTTGGTCAAGAATTCCGTAGTCATCTCTTCCCATGTGCTGATCTTTCCTGCAGGAAGAGATTGATACCAAGTAAGAGCTCTATCTTTAAGAGAAAAGTAGAAAGGTCTTAGCTTGTAGTTGTTATTTTCAATTCTGGGAGGTCGCAAGGTCTCCATCAAGATCTCGTAGTTTTGAAGATGTTGATGCGGCGACTCCTTCTCCAGCCCTCCGAATTGACATTGGCGAATCATGGCTAGAACTTGCGGTCTAAGCTCGTAGTCATGATCCGCTGGATCTCCTAGGTTCACTCCTGGACGCCTCAGTTGTTGATTAGGGTCCATCCTTTGACCTAGGGTTTGTGGAATTCCTGCAAGAAGAACATCTCGGACTGGCATCCGAAGTGGATGCACATCGGCCGGGGCGTCAGGAACTGGGACCTGCCTCGGTCGAGGATCAATTACTGGATCCTGCATCGGTCGAGGTAGAATCTGGTTCCGAATTGCTGCAATCTCAGCTTCGATTGCTGCATTCCTGGCCTGATTCTCTTCCTTTTCCTGCCTTAGTTCTTCTTTACTGAGACGTAGCTGCTCCTGCGTCTCTCTCAATTGGGCCAAAAGATCGTGATCGTCTTGTTGGGCCATCTTCGCTTCTCTTAAGCGTCGCTTGTATGTCTTTTCTGGTTCGGGATCGTAAGGAACGATTTCCTTTCCAGTGCGGGTTCTTCGCATATACCTAAGAAAGAACCTGCAAAAGTCACTCAAGTAGAGTGGTTAGACAAAAAGGGGGCAAATGCCCCAAGAGCAAACCGTACCGGCTCGGTCTAGACCAAGTCCCCGGCAACGGCGCCAAAAACTTGTTCGCTCCAAACGGTGTGTGCAAGCTTTAAATTTATAACCCTAGACTTAAGCTTAAAACAAGGATGCGAACCCGCAGTGTACGGGTCAATCGTAGTAAAAGCAAGAAAATTCCAGGGGTCGATCACAGGGACTTAGTGAAACAAAGTCCAATACGGTATGCTAATGTTAATGCTAACCACGAGAGCAAGTAACACAATCAAAGATGAATAAGATGTCAAATAAAGCAAACATGCAATTCTAGGGATTAAAGCATCTAGTTGTGGTTCCAACTCAAGATCTATAGATAAGCGGACAAAGCTGAGGTTTTTGCAAGGGGAAGGTGTTTCTAAAGTGGAGTAGATCACTGGGTAAGTCTCACTACTCACTAATCCAAAACCGTAACTCCTATTACCGGGTAAGTCTCAAGGAATCAAGATAAAGAACTATAACCTCAAACTAACACACCATCTAAGGGAATAGAATCAACCTTTACCGGGTAAGTCTCAGGCTAACTCACAAAGATGGGATGGAAGCACACTCAAACCCCAATAAAGGACAAGCCTTTATTACCTACACTTATGATCGTTAGTACACAAACTAAGGAATTACCGGGTAAGTCTCATCCTAGGCTTGCTTTGAACCAGAAAGGTGTAATAAGAATAGGATTTGGCAAACTCTAACACTTAACTCTCAGTTAAGGATCGGATAAGTCACCTCGGTCAGCCAGTTTCCACCCCGGCCGAGATGTTCATCGACTGAACGAGATGCTTAGGGTTAAGGTAAAGACTCGAACTTTCAGGATCCTACTGTGATTAAGATCATTCTATCATTGTCTTTCCCACAACCTTCAGCCAATCACCCTAGAATCACACAAGGAAATTAGCCACTCATCATCATAATGAAAGTATTAAATATATGGGAAGAAGGTGAATATTTGAACAAAGAAGAATTTAATGAAAACACTTCAATAACTGAATCAAATATCACACAAAATCGTTCCTTGGATAATGATCCAACAAGACAAGACAACAAGGAAAGGAATTGAAGATAATCTTACAAAACCCTCCAAAAAGCTATAAAGCTATAGTCTTCAAATCTTCCTTCAACCTTCAAAAAGGTTCTTCAACTCTCTCCCAAATTGGAGTAGGATGCGGTTGCTGCGTATTCTCAGCTGTAATCGGATTGTATGCGGTCTATGCAGCTCTAAGCGGGGGGTAAGCACTCTTCCAATTTGTGGAAAATCCAACCCTTTTTATAGGAAAAATAACCCTCCAAAGATAAGAAATCTTAAGAAGATATTATCCCATAAATATAGGTAAAATATATGATTCTGCATATCTCCTTCCTTCTAGAAGCTCAGCCCAAAAATATAAGATCACTTTCCAATTTTAAAAGATCTCAGCCAAGAATAAAATATTCTCGCCGCGTCCTAGGTGTTCGCCTCGGTCGATTCGGCGTCTCTGGATCGCCTCGGTCGATATGAATTCTGGTCAACCGAGGTGATTCAGAACAGAATGTGAAATCTCTCGAATCTGCTCCAAAGTAAATCTTTAATCCATGGCTATGCTCCCTGGATGTAGCTCCAAATGACTCTTGACTCCTTTTGCTCCTTTTTGATGCAAAACGTACCATATTACCTGCAATTACAACGAAACTAGGTGTAGACCTCGATTCTCGCAAAGGTAGATGAAATGGTAGTAAAATCACATAATGTACATACAAACATGCAGATTATGAAAGATAAAACGTCCAAACAAACCCCAAAATATAGACTATAATTCATGCTATCAGTGGCGGTGGAGCGGCTAAAGCGAACGGTCATGCAATCAATCACTGCGGCGCTGGTGGAGGCGGGAATGGAGAGAAGCTAGGATCATAAAACCGCCCAAACTGCTAGCGGTAGACATCCCTCATCATGTGGTCGAGGTCGTCTAAACGTCCGTCTCTAGCATCGGCTCGGATCTCCAATGCTCCTACTCTCTCTGAAAGGCTAGTAGCCCAATCCGGCATCTGCTCAAACCATCCCGGAGCCTGACTATACCATGCTGGAGCGTCGGATGGTGCTGGTGCTGGTGTTGGTGCTGCTGGCTGCTGTGTGGACCAAGGAGGTGGAGCTCCGTACCACGCAGGAGGTGTGGTCATCCATGTAGGTCTCTCACTCACGCTAGCGCGGCGAGAAGACGAGCCTAAAGCTCTAGCTGGACGTGGAGAACGTCTAGGTGCATCGGGGGCCGCCTCCGGTTGATCCGGAAACGTGCCAAACTCCTGCTCGGCTCCTCCTCCACCCTCCAACTGATCTCTCATATCCTCCTCCTCAACAACTGGTGGTGGGACATATGGGGGAGCTACAATCCTGTTCGCATGCATAGCAGCGAACGTCTCCTTCCGTTGTCCAAGAACAGCTCCTATAGCTACGTCACTACAATCGCACATAACCTCAAAGGAAAGAGTCCAATCCGGAGGTTGGATAATAGGTGCTGAAATTAGAGCTTGCCGAATTGTGTTGAACGCATCCAAACATTCCTGCGAAAACTCAAAAACCGTGTCCTTCATCAATAGATTAGTGAGAGGTTTTGATATCTTAGAAAAGTCCTTAATGAAACGTCTATAAAATCCAGCATGTCCTAGGAAACTTCTTATCCCTTTCACCGAAGTTGGGGGAGGAAGTTTCTCTATGGTCTCTATCTTAGCTTTGTCTACTTCTATCCCTCTACTAGAGACTAAGTGACCTAATACAATTCCTTCCTTAACCATAAATTGACACTTCTCCCAATTAAGAACTAGGTTAGTGTCTTCACACCTTTGCAAAACAAGAGAAAGGTTAGAAAGGCAATCGTTAAAAGAGGAACCGTATACGGAGAAGTAATCCATGAAGACCTCCATTATTTCCTCTATGTATTCGGAGAAGATGACCATCATACACCGTTGAAAGGTGGCTGGGGCGATGGAAAGCCCGAACGGCATTCTCCTATAGGCAAACGTACCCCATGGGCACGTAAATGTGGTCTTCTCTTGATCATCCGGGTGTATCGGAATCTGAAAGAAACAACTATAACCGTCAAGGTAGCAGAAATGTAAATGTTGTGCTAACCTCTCAAGCATTTGATCAATGAATGGCAATGGGAAGTGATCCTTCCTCGTTGCATTGTTGAGCTTGCGGTAGTCTATGCACATCCGCCATCCTGTCACGGTTCGGGTAGGAATGAGTTTGTTGTTCTTGTTGGTGATGACCGTCATTCCTCCCTTCTTCGGAACTACTTGAACTGGACTCACCCACTTACTATCGGAGATAGGGTAGATGATACGTGCATCAAGAAGCTTAAGAATTTCCTTCTTGACAACCTCCTTCATGGTCGGATTCAACCGCCTTTGAGGTTGTCTTGAAGTTCTAAAATCTTCCTCCATTAGTATCTTATGCATGCATAGGGAGGGTTTAATTCCTACTAAGTCCTCGATAGTATAGCCTAAAGCTTTCCTATGTTTCCCAAGGACAATCATGAGCTGATTATGTTCATCTATGCTTAGATCGGAACTAACAATAACCGGAAAGGTAGAATTACGTCCTAGGAAAGCGTACCTTAGATGAGTAGGAAGTGGTTTGAGATCCATTGCTTTCGGAGCTTCCAATGATCCTTGAGAAGTATCCGATGTCTCCTTAGAATTTTCTAAGGGTGATGAGTGTGTGGGAGAAGAATTAGAAGAAGTTGAAGAAGTGTCTCGATCATCCTTTTCCACGGCCAAAATTACGGTTTCCCCATGTCCTCCACGGCCGTGGTTTAGGGCGTGGAAGGGAAATACGATTGTCATATCTTCTCCACGACCGTATAACTCCCTGGAGTGGGACACGGTTTTGGTTGTGAAATCCACGGCCGTGGAATATAGTGTGTGGGCGTGGATTCTCACGTTTTCTGCCTCATCGTGGAGTTTTTCAAACTCCACTTCATGCATCTCTTCTTGTACTTCTAAAGCTTCAATTGCCTCATTGCACTCTTCTTCTTCCCTTACATTTGTTAGACTCATAGTAATGACTTTTTGTAAAGGATCGTTAAAGAGAATCGCACTTACCTCCTCCCTAAACAAACCCTCTTCATCTTGGATATCGAAAATATCCTCATCAAAGATTGGCTCCTTCACTAGAGTGGAAAGAACGAACTCTACTTTCTCTTCTCTTATATCAAAAGCGAGTCTACCATTCTTGCAATTGACTATGCAGCCGGATGTTGCAAGAAACGGTCTTCCGAGTATGATCGGGACCGGGCTATCTGCAGGAATATCAAGCACGACAAAATCAATGAGAATAAAGAATTTACCTAGCTTGACCGGGACGTCTTCTACAATACCGACGGGGCGAGTGATGGATCGATCCGCCATGTATAACGTCATCTTCACCGGTTTAGGGTCGCCTAAACCGATCTTCCTACATAATGCAAGTGGTATGATGCTCACACTTGCTCCTAAGTCACATAAAGCGTCATATGTGACATCTCCCACTCCTATGGGAATGCAAAATGACCCCGGATCTTTCAACTTTGGGGGCATTTTCTCCTTCATGGTTTTGATGAGATCCGAAGAATCCGAACTCATCTTAACCTCACCGAAGTCTTCTAGGTTCCTCTTGTTGGAGAGGAGCTCCTTCAAGAACTTGCCATAAGCCGGCGTACCTACAATAGCATCAATAAATGGTATATTAATATGCAGCTTGCTCATGAGTTCTATGAACTTACCAAATTGTTTATCTAGGCGCGCTCTCGCTCTAGATTGTGGGAATAGTAGGGGAGGTTTGTAAGCCGGAGGAGGAACGTAGACATCTTCCTTCTCCTTCCCCTTCTCTTTCTCCTTGTCCTTTTCCACGGAGACTTCAACAACAAACTTTGGCTGCGGATCGGTGGTAGTCACTCTGCTCCTAGTTGTGATTGCCATAACCCTTCCCTTAGGGTTATCCTCCGTCTTTCCTGGAAGTTTCCCTTGATTCCTAGGAACTTCCTCCGCATGGCTGAACATTCGGTTTTCTAAAACCTTTTGAGCTTTATCAACCTTAGAGATTTGATCATCAACCTTAATGATGCGGTTCTCCAACCCTTGTAGCTTTCCCAAAATCGTTTCCAACATGGGATCGGGCTTCTCCTTCCCCGAATTGTTTCCTCCATTAGACGATTGCCCTTGGCTTTTCAAAGGAGTAGAGGAAGAGGAAGGTGCAGTTAGTGAATTAGAATTGGAAGGATAAGAGTTACCGGATTTTTGTTGATTGGAGCGCCAATTGTTATTGCTTGAACCGCTATTGTTGTTCCAATTGTTGTTCCGGTTGTTGTTGTTCCCATTCCAATTGTTATTCCGGTTGTTGTTCCGGTTATTGTTGTTGTTGTTGCGGTTTGTGTTATCACCGCCATTGTTGTTGCCCAAATAGCCAAATTCCTTCCCTTGTTGCTTCGGGAAGTTGGTCTTGATGACCTCCTTCAACTCTTTGATCTCATTGTTGAGGGAGAAAATCTGATCTTGAGCTTCATGTGTGAGCTTCGCTTCTTGCTCCACACGATTTCCCTCCACCTTCCGGTGGGAATACTTCTCTATCACCCTTGGTTGCTTCTCAATGAAGTCCCAAGCGTCATCTTCTCTCATGTCCATGAATGTTCCACATGAGAGGGATTGGAGGTTGAATTGCGTTCCCGCATCCAGCCCCTTATAGTAAATCTCCAGCAAGGCAAGTTTGGATATGCCATGATGAGGGCAATCCAAGAGCAAATCCTGAAACCTTTCCCAAGATTGAAACAAACTTTCGTTAGGTCTCATGGAAAAAGTATTAATCTTACCTCTAAGTTCCGCCGTTTTAGATGGCGGGAAAATTTTGGTGAGGAACTCCGCGGAAAGGTCTTCCCACGTGTCTAGTTTCCCCCTAGGAAGAGCTTGGTACCAAGACAACGCTTTCCCCTTCAAGGAGAAGAAGAAAGGCTTGAGCTTATAGTTCTTGGTAGTAGCACTCTTTGGTCTCATTGTCTCCATCATACACTCAAAGTTTTGCAAGTGTTGGTGTGGAGATTCAGCGCTTGTCCCACCAAATTGGTTTTGGCGAACAAGAGTAATAACTTGAGGGTTGAAGCTAAACCCTTGCACATCTTCAGCATCGAAATTCACGCCCAAACGGCGCGGTTTTTGTGTTGGATCCATCCTTTGTCCAAGAGTTCTTGGTTCATCATCTACACGTTCGATCCTTGCATTCCTAAGCGGAATGCGGCGATTAGCAGCTCCCCGTGGATGAAAAGGATTCACATTGATCGTGGGATCAATCTACTCCAGCGGTGGCAAGGAAGAATCACTATCATCAGCGGATGAATGACCTCTCCTTCTAGATCTTGATGCTCTTCTTGAGGATTTCTTGCTTCCGTTATCCTTAAGGTCGCTTAGTTCTATCCTCATTTGGAAAATCATATCCTGTAGATTGTTAACTTGAGATTAATGACGATCCATTTCATCTCGGTGGATGTTCTCATTCCATTTGAGTTGAGCTTCCTTCTCCGCCAACTCCGCTTGAAGATCACGTTCGTGTTCTTCGGCCATCTTCTTTTCCTTGCGCTTTTGCCTTAAAGTCCTCTCAAGCTCTTGATCAAGAGGTAAGAGGTCTTCGGTGTTCCTAGACCTGCGCATGCACTCAAAGAAATATCAAATAACGAGAGCAAGCTTCCAAGCTTGACAACCAGCTACCGAATTCGGTCTAAACCAAATCCCCGACAACGGCGCCAAAAACTTGTTCGCCCCTAAACGTGCGTGCAAATAAGTTTTAATTATAAAACTAGAATCAAGCAAGCGAACCCGCAGTGTACGGATCGGCGTAGATAAGCAAGTATTCTAGAGTATCGAACACAGGGATTTGGGGAGAATAAATTCGATCGCAGGTTATCAAGCAAGTGAATATAAGAGCTTTGCAAATTCTTGGGAAAACAACAATCCTAAAGCTCCGAGTGTCCAGCTGTGGCAATCGATTCAAGATATACTTAATGATATATAGACAGAGTTGAGATATGCAAAGGTATGCTAATGAAAGGTAATCGTACGGTGAAGTTCCAAAAACCTTATATGACTCACCTACAAGACACTCTCTATACAGGTTGTTGAGGCTTCAATATAGAAAGGTTCTAAAGGCAAGAATTAATGTCAAATACCCAAACTTGTAATCCAAGGATCAAGACTAACTAAATCGATTAAGGTTGTGACACTCACAATCGAGGTAGAGGTTGTTGAGGCATCACTACCACCTAGAAAAGGCAAGCCTAAACTAAGTTAAAGTAAATCTTTAACTTTGGATTAAAGTAAAAGCAGGTTCGTACACTTAAGGGAAATTACGGGTGGATCTTGAGATTCCACGATCGTGGAACTCAAGAACAAACCGTGATTTAGGGTTCGTCGACGGTTCTCTCTAACTCTCAGGGTCTAATTTGTTTACGATCGATCTATCATCATCTAAGCCACAACTATCAACCCTTCACCTTAGAATTGTTAAGGGTTTTTAGCCAACAATCATCATTATGATATCAAATTCAAAGATTAAAAGATTGAAAGATGAAAACTTCCGAAAACTTTCAATAAACCTCAAACCAATCTCAAAGTCAAAATCAAGAACAATTATCGTCACTAGATTCGGAAATAGAACAATAAACACAAATCTTAGATAAGAAGGAAGAACGGGATGTCAGTCCGTCTTCTAAATCAAACCTAAGTAACAAGAGGAATCTTCTTACAAACAATCTTCCGAATCTTCAACTTTCCGTCAATCCGGAAATCTCCATTGCAATCTCCACCGAAAGTGCGAGATTAGGGCTACTCCAAAGATGAGCGCAAATTACGTCTTTTGCAAGAATCGCAAAAATCTCCAAATCGCGGCGTAGGCGAAAGTGTAAAGCGAGGTCGCAAAGGTTCGTCTAAGCGAAGGTGACGGAATCTCCCTTCGTCCGTCTTTTTATAGGGCAAGATAAAATATCGGCCCGGCCCAATCTTCACAAGATCGTGGCTTCAAAATGTGGCGAAAAAGATCGCCAAGATCACGGTCGTGGAAGGTTCCACGACCGTAATTTAGAGCGTGGAAATCAACACGGTTTGAACCATGGATTCCACGACCGTAAAAGCTTCTGGAATGAACCACGCTTCTCCTGCAGGGTTCCACGGCCGTGGAACTGAACGTGGTTTGTAGTACGGCCGTATTTTAGAGCGTGGTTTAGGGCAAGAACGTGATTCTTCCCTAGCCTCGTGCATTCCTGAAGTTGACATCCATTTTGCTCCTAAGAATGCCCTCAATCCATGGACATGCTAAATCAACTCATCTTTGCTCGATTCCGTTCGGAAATGGCTCTCAATCACCTATAATCAACATAAAGCTTGTGTAGACATCTATATCGATAATATAGGCAAACTAGCTCACAAATGCAACAATGCTAAATCAAAGACTATCAATATGAATCAAATACACTTAGAAAACGTGCCTAAAATATCACAATATTTCATGCTAACAGTTACCCTTCCTCTTTTTGTTCTTTTCCTTATCATTCTTATTCTCCTTAATTCTCCCTGAAACTTTCCTAACAAAATCCATCACTGTTCAAAACCACGGTCTGTTCTTGCTTTTCCACGGCCGTGGAACTGACAGAGACCGTGATTCGTCTCGACTTTTCTCAAAAATCCACAAACAGCACTCAAACTCAACAATCAGGCAGCCCTAGTCTAATTCCTTCCAATTTCAATCAGTTCTCCTAAAATTTCTAGCAAAACGAACCAAATTGACAAAGATCAAGAAGAGTGGAAAAAACCTAGGTTTCGGATTTTAAAATCCGAATTGTGCATTCCTTGGTGATTTGCCGCTCGATTCGTTGCTTGGATCTCGTTGGTGGTCAAATTTGCTTCAATTTGGAACGAAGAATCGTTGAAAACGATTAACGAATGGAGATTTGAGGCGAAGGGCGTGGAATCGGTGAGAGAGGGTCGTGGAATTGGGATTTTGGTGAGTTTTTGTGAAGAATGTGGTTTATATAGTGGCCGGAAAAATTTTTGAAAACCATGGTCTATCGGGGGGTTCCACGGCCGTGGAAATGTACGGAACCGTGGTTTTGGTGATTTTTCAAAGGCTTTTGGAAATTACGGTCACTGTAGCTGTCAGACCGTGGTTTAGGCCGTGGAACTCTCTGTAATGCTCCAAAGTCCAAGTTTCGTCACTTTTCTTCAAAATAACTCTTCCCCTTTCCTTTTCCACCGTTCCTACATCCAAAAACACGAACATGCCGGAAGGAATCGAAGGCAAAACAAAGCAAAAAGGTCTAAACTAAGCTAAACTATGAATCGAAAACAAAAACGTAAATGCAATACCTTGGGTTGCCTCCCAAGAAGCGCTTTGTTTAAGGTCCGTAGCTAGAGCAATCTCGCACTTATTCGAGTGCGGTACGCGCGAACTCTTCAGCTTGGAGTTCCGGCGTGTACTTTTTGAGTCGTTGATCGTTCACCTTAAAGCTTCCGCCCGCTTCACCCCATACTTCAACTACACCATGGGGGAAAATACGCTTAATTAGAAAAGGTCCGGTCCAATGAGATTTAAGCTTACCTGGAAAGAGACGAAGCCTTGAATTGAAGAGGAGAACTTGATCTCCTTCTTTGAAGTCCTTTGGAATGATATGCTTATCATGCCAACGCTTTGCTCTATCCTTACAAATCTTGGCGTTTTCATAGGCGTTCAAGCGGAGTTCTTCCAGCTCATTAAGGTCTAAGAGACGCTTCTCTCCCGCTTCCTTCATGCTGAAATTTAACCACTTAATAGCCCAAAACGCGTTATGTTCCAACTCTACCGGTAGGTGGCAAGAATTCCTATACACAAGGTTGTATGGTGTGGTTCCTATGGGAGTCTTGTACGCAGTCCGGTATGCCCACAATGCGTCATCAAGCTTCAAAGACCAATCTTTCCTAGTCCTTGAAACCGTCTTCTCTAAGATTCCTTTGATATCCAGATTTGAGATCTCAACTTGTCCACTTGTTTGTGGGTGATAAGGGGTGGCGATCTTGTGAGTAACCCCATACTTAGCTAGAAGAGCTTCAAAGCGCCGGGCAATGAAGTGAGAACCTCCATCACTAATGATAGTCCTTGGTGTCCCAAATCGTGGGAAGATGGTCTTGTTAAAGAACTTAACCACCACCATGGCATCATTGGTGGGAGAGGCAATCGCTTCCACCTATCTAGAAGTGTAATCCACTGCCAAGAGTATGTATTGGTTTCCACAAGATGATGGAAACGGTCCCATAAAATCTACTCCCCAAACGTCGAAAATCTCCACCTCTTGGATGTTATTGAGAGGCATCTCATTCCTCCTAGAGATATTACCTGTTCTTTGACAAGCATCGCAGCAAGAAACAAAGGATTGCACATCTCTAAATAAAGTAGGCCAAAAGAATCCAGATTGCAATACCTTTGTGCTAGTCTTGTTCGAACTAGCGTGTCCTCTACAAGGTAGTGAATGACAATGGCGGATGACACTTTGCATCTCATCTTCCGGCACACATCGCCGAATGATGCCATCCGGACCTCTCTTAAAGAGGAGAGGTTCATTCCAAAAATATTCCCGAACATCCTTAAAGAACTTCTTTCTTTATGCGTAGGATAATCTGGGCGGTATCTCCTGGCAAACCAAATAGTTAACAAAATCAGCAAACCATGGTTCGTTACCTTTGGAGATCACATCGATGCACTCCTCAATAATGTGTAGGTGTTCGTCCGGGAAGGAGTCATCTATAGGTAATTGGTCGTCCTCTAGATGTGTTAGGCGACTCAAATGATCCGCAACAGAATTTTCCGAACCCTTCTTGTCGCGGATCTCTAGATCGAACTCTTGTAGGAGAAGAATCCATCTAATTAGCCTTGGCTTCGCATCCTTCTTTGCAAGGAGGTACCGGATCGCAGCATGGTCCGTGTAGACAATCACCTTTGCACCTACAAGATAAGAGCGAAACTTGTCAATAGCATAAACAATGGATAAGAATTCTTTTTCCGTAGTGGCGTAGTTGAGCTGCGCTTCATCTAGCGTCTTGCTAGCATAGTATATGGCATGGGTTCGCCCTTCCTTTCGTTGTCCAAGAACAGCTCCTATGGCTACGTCACTAGCATCGCACATAACCTCAAAGGGAAGAGTCCAATCCGGAGGTTGGATAATAGGTGCTGAAATTAGAGCTTGCCGAATTGTGTTAAACGCATCCAAACATTCCTGCGAAAACTCAAAAACTACTTCCTTCATCAATAGATTAGTGAGCGGTTTTGATATTTTAAAGAAGTCTTTAATGAAACGTTTATAAAATCCAGCATGTCCTAGGAAACTTCGTATCCCTTTCACCGAAGTTGGGGGAGGAAGCTTCTCTATAGTCTCTATTTTCGCCTTATCCACCTCTATCCCTCTACTAGAGATTAGGTGTCCTAAAACAATCCCTTCCTTTACCATAAATTGACACTTCTCCCAATTAAGAACTAGGTTAGTGTCTTCACACCTTTGTAAAACAAGAGCAAGGTTAGAAAGGCAATTGTCAAAAGAGGAACCGTATACGGAGAAGTCATCCATGAAGACCTCCATGATTTCCTCAATGTATTCGGAGAAAATGGCCATCATGCACCTTTGAAAGGTGGCTGGGGTGTTGCAAAGCCCGAACGGCATTCTCCTATAAGCAAACGTACCCCATGGGCACGTGAATGTGGTCTTCTCTTGATCGTCCGGGTGTATCGGAATCTGAAAGAAACCACTATAACCGTCAAGATAGCAAAAGTGTGAATGTTGCGCTAATCTTTCGAGCATTTGATCAATGAAGGGTAGTGGGAAGTGATCCTTCCTCGTCGCGTTGTTAAGCTTGCGGTAGTCAATGCACATCCGCCATCCCGTTACGGTTCGGGTAGGAATGAGTTCGTTATTCTTGTTGGTGATGACCGTCATTCCTCCCTTCTTTGGGACTACTTGAACCGGACTCACCCACTTACTATCGGAGATAGGATAGATGATACCTGCATCAAGAAGTTTAAGAATTTCCTTCTTGACAACCTCCTTCATGGTCGGATTCAACCGCCTTTGAGGTTGTCTTGAAGTCCTAAAGTCTTCCTCCATTAATATTTTATGCATGCATAGGGAGGGTTTGATTCCTACTAAGTCTTCTATAGTATAACCTAAAGCTTTCCTATGTTTCCTAAGGACAACCATAAGTTTACTATGTTCATCTATAGTTACATCGGAACTAACAATAACTGGATAAGTAGAGTTAGGTCCTAGAAAAGCGTACCTTAGATGTGTAGGAAGTTGTTTTAATTCCATTGCTTTCGGAGCTTCCAATGGTTCTTGAGGAGCATCTGATGCCTCCGTAGAGGGTGTGGGAGAAGAATCAAAAGAAGTTGAAGAAGTGGCACGATCATTCCCTTCCACGTCCAAAATTACGGTTTCCATACACCCTCCACGGCCGTGGTTTAGGGCGTGGAAAGTGGTTACGGTTGCTCTGCCTCCTCCACGACCGTGTAACCCTCTGGAGTGAGCCACGCTTTGGGTTGTGAGATCCACGGTTGTGGAATATAGTGTATGGCCGTGGATTCTCACGTTTTCTGCCTCGTCGTGGAGCTTCTCAAATTCCACTTCACTCACCTCTTCTAGTGCTTCTAAGGCTTCAATTGCCTCATTGCACTCCTCTTCTTCACCTACATTCGTTAGACTCATAGTAATAACCTTTTGCAAAGGATCTTTGAAGAGAATCGCACTTACCTCCTCTCTAGACAACCCCTCTTCATCTTGGATATTGAATATATCCTCATCAAAGATTGGCTCCTTCACTAGAGTAGAAAGAACGAACTCTACCTTCTCTTCTCTTATGTCAAAGGTGAGTCTAGCATTCTTGCAATCGACTATGCAGCCGGAAGTTGCAAGAAACGGTCTTTCGAGTATGATCGGGACCGGACTATCTGCAGGAATGTCAAGCACGACAAAGTCAATGGGAACAAAGAATTTACCTAGCTTGACTGGGACGTCTTCTACAATACCGACGGGGCGAGTGATGGATCGATCCGCCATGTACAACGTCATTTTCACCGGTTTAGGGTCGCCTAAACCGATCTTCCTACATAATGCAAGTGGTATGATGCTCACACTTGCTCCCAAGTCACATAACGCATCATATGTGACATCTCCCACTCCTATGGGAATGCAAAACGACCCCGGATCCTTTAGCTTGGGGGACATTTTCGCCTTCATGGTCTTGATGAGATCCGAAGAATCCGAACTCATCTTAACCTCACCGAAATCTTCTAGCTTCCTCTTGTTGGAGCGGAGCTCCTTCAAGAACTTGCCATAAGCCGGCATGCCTACAATAGCATCAATAAAGGGTATATTAATATGCAGCTTGCTCATGAGTTCTATAAACTTACCAAATTGTTTATCTAGGCATGCTCTCGCTCTAGATTGAGGGAATGGTAGGGGAGGTTTGTAAGCCGGAGGAAGAACGTAGACATCTTCCTTCTCCTTCCCCTTCTCTTTGTCTTTCTCAACGGGGACTTCAACAAACTTGGGTTGCGGATCGGTGGTAGTCACTCCGCTCCTAGTTGTGATTGCCATCACCCTTCCCTTAGGGTTGTCCTCCGTCTTTCCTGGAAGTTTCCCATGATTCCTAGGAACTTCCTCCGCATGGCTGAACATTTGGTTTTCTAAAACCTTTTGGGCTTTATCAACCTTAAAAATTTTATCATCAACCTTAATGATGCGGTTCTCCAAACCTTGAAGCTTTCCCAAAATCGTTTCCAACATGGGATCGGGCTTCTCCTTCCCTGAAGTGTTTCCTCCATTAGATGTTTGCCCCTGGCTTTTCAAAGGAGTAGAGGAAGAGGAAGGTGGAGTTAGTGAATTCGAATTGGAAGGATAAGAGTTACCGGAGTTTTGTTGATTGGAGCGCCAATTGTTGTTGTTTGAACCCCTATTGTTTTTCCAATTGTTGTTCCGGTTGTTGTTATTGTCATTCCAATTATTCCGGTTGTTGTTCCGATTGTTGTTGTTGTTGCGGTTTGTGTTCTCACCGCCATTGTTGTTGTTGCCCAAATAGCCAACATCCTTTCCTTGTTGCTTTGGAAAGTTGGTCTTGATGGCCTCCTTCAACTCTTTGATCTCATTCTTGAGGGAGAAAATCTGATTTTGAGCTTCATGTGTTAGCTTTGCTCCTTGCTCCACACGATTTCCCTCCACTTTCTGGTGGGAATACTTCTCTATGACTCTTGCTTGCTTCTCAATAAAGTCTCAAGCGTCATCTTCCCTCATGTCCATGAATGTGCCACATGAGAGGGATTTGAGCTTGAATTGTGTCTCCATATCCAGCCCCTTATAGTAAATCTCCAGCAATGCAAGCTTGGATATGCCATGATGAGGGCAATCCAATAACAAATCTTGAAACCTTTCCCAAGATTGAAACAAACTTTCGTTAGATCTCATGGAAAATGCATTAATCTTACCTCAAAGTTCCGCCGTTTTGGATGGCGGAAAGAACTTAGTGAGGAACTCCGCGGAAAGGTCTTCCCATGTGTCTAGTTTCCCATTAGGAAGAGCTTGGTACCAAGACAATGCTTTCCCTTTCAAGGAGAAGAAGAAAGGCTTGAGCTTATAGTTGTTGGTAGTCCCGTTCTTCGGCCTCATTGTCTCCATCATACACTCAAAGTTTTGCAAGTGTTGGTGTGGAGATTCAGCACTTGTCCCGCCAAATTGATTTTGGCAAACAAGAGTGATAACTTGAGGGTTGAAGCTAAACCCTTGTACATCATCAGTATCAAAGTTCACACCTAAACAGCGTGGTTGCTGCTTTGGATCCATACTTTGGCCAAGAGTTCTTGGCTCCGCATCCACACGTTCGATCCTTGCATTCCTAGGTGGAACACGGCGATTAGCAACTGCCCGTGGATGGAATGGATTCACATTGATCGTGGGATCAATTTCCTCTAGCGGTGGCATGGAGGAATCACTATCATCAGCGGATGAATGACCCCTATTCGACCTTAAAGGTCTCCTTGAGGATTTCTTGCTCCCCTTATTCTTAAGGTTGCTTAGTTCTATCTTCATCTGGAATATCATATCTTTTAGATCGTCAACTTGAGATTGATGACGATCCATTTCATCTCTACGTGTCCTCTCACTCCATTGGAGTTGAGCTTCTTTCTCCGCTAGCTCCGATTGTAGATCACGTTCGTTTTCTTCAGCCATCTTCTTTTCCTTACGCTTTTGCCTTACAGTTCTCTCAAGCTCTTGATCAAGAGGCAAGAGGTCTCCGGTGTTCCTAGACCTGCGCATGCACTTGAAAAGATATCAAATAACAAGGGAGAAGCTCCGAAGCTTGACAACCGAAAACCGAATTCGGCCTAGACCAAATCCCCGGCAACGGCGCCAAAAACTTGTTCGCCACTTAGCGTGCGTGCAAATAAGCTTTAAATTTATAAAAAAATCAAGCAAGCGAACCCGCAGTGTACGGATCGATATAGTTAAGCAAGAATTCCAGAGTATCGAACACAGGGATTTGGGGGGAACAAATTCAATTTTAGATTATCAAGCGAGTAAATGTAAGAAGCTTTTCAAGTATTGGGAAAACAACAATCCTAAAGATCCAAGTATCCAACTGTGGCAATCGATTCAAGATATACTAATGATATAAGGACAGAGTTAAGATATGCAAAGGTATGCTAATGTAAGGTAATCGTACGGTGAAGTTCCAAAAACCTTATATGACTTACCTACAAGACACTCTCTATACAGGTTGTTGAGGCTTCAATATAGAAAGGTTCTAAAGATGAGAATTAATGTCAAATACTCAAACTTGTAATCCAAGGATCAGGACTAACTAAATCGATTAAGGTTGTGACACTCACAATCGAGGTAGAGGTTCTTGAGGCTTCACTACCACCTAGAAAAGGCAAGCCAAGACTAAGTGAAAGCAAATATTTAACTTTGAATTAAAGTAAAAGCAAGTTCGTAACTTAACACAAAACTACGGCTAGTTCTTGAGTTCCACGGCCGTGGAAGCTCAAGAACAGACCGTGGATTAGGGTTCATCGGCGATTCTCTCTAACTCTCAGGATCCAATCTATTACGAACGATATATCATCATCTAAGCCACAACTATCAACCCTTCACCTTAGAAATGTTAAGGGTTTTTAGCCAACAATAGTCATATTGATATCAAATTCAAGAATTAAAAGATTGAAAGATGAAAACTTCCGAAAACATTCAATGACCTTCAAACCAAAGTCACAATCAAGAACAAATATCGTCACTAGATTCGGAATAGAACAAACAAACACAATCATAGATAAGAAGGAAGAACGGGATGTCAATCCGTCTTCTAAATCAAACCTAAGCAAGAAGCGAAATCTCCTTGCGAACAATCTTCCGAATCTTCGATCTTCCGTCAATCCGGAAATCGCCAATTGCAATGCGCCAAAAATCTCTCAATCAAATATCCGCCAAATGTGAAATTAGGGCAATTCCAAGCGCAAGTGTATGTGTAAAGCGAGGTCTAAGAAGAGGTCACGGAATCTCCCTTCGTCCGTCCTTTTATAGTGTAAGATAAAATATCGGCCCGCCCCAATTGCGTAAGAGATCGTGGCTTAAAGTGTGGCGAAAAAGATCGCCAAGATCACGGTCGTGGAAGGGTTCCACGGCCGTAATTTAGAGCGTGGAAATCAACACGGTTTGAACCATCTTCTCCACGGCCGTAGAAGTTATTGGAATGAACCACGCTTCCCTAGCCATGGTTCCACGGCCGTGGACTTGAACGTGGAAAGTGGTACGGCTGTATTTTAGAGCGTGGTTTAGGTCAAGAACATGATTCTTCCCTAGCCTCGTGCATTCCTCAAGTTGTCACTCCCTTAGCTCCTATGAATGTGCTCAATCCATGGACATTACTCAACAACTCCATCCTTGCTCGATTCCGTTCGGAAATAGCTCTCAATCACCTATAATCAACATAAAGCTTGTGTAGATCTCTATATCGACATTATAGACAAACTAGCTCACAAATGCATCGATGCTCAATCAATGACTATCAATATGAATCAAATACACTTAGAAAACGTGCCTAAAATATCATAATATTTCATGCTAACAATGGTCAAGAACAAGTATCCATTACTTTGTTAGATCAACTTCAAGGAGACTGTGTTCTCCAAGAATGACTTACACTCGAGTTATCACCAGTTGAGGGTGAGAGAGCAGGTTGTGCACAGGACGGCATTTCGTACTCGTTATGGACACTAAGAATTTGTAGTGATGCCATTCGGGCTGACGAATGCCCCAACAGTTTTCATGGAGTTGATGAAAAATATCTTCATCGACTTTCTAGATCAGTTTATAGTGGTCTTTATTGATGACATTCTGGTATACAATCTTAGTAGAGAGGAGCATGCCGGTCATCTGAGGACAGTGTTGTAGATTTTGAAGGATAGAGAGTTGTATGCCAAGATCTCTAAGTGTGAGTTCTGGATGTCTAAGGTTGCTTTTCTTGGACACATCGTCTCCGCCGACGGGATTATGGTTGACCCAGTAAAGATTGAGTCTGTTGCTGCATGGACGACACCGAAGAACGTCTAGGAAGTGCGTAGCTTTCTTGGCCTAGCCGGTTATTACAGACGTTTTGTGGAGGGATTTTCTGTGATTGCCCGTCCACTGACGAGTCTTCTGAGGAAGACTACTAGATTTGTATGGACCGACCAATGTGCTCAGAGTTTTGAGGAGTTGAAGAGGCGTTTGACTTCTACTCCTATCTTGGCATAGCTAGAGGGTTCTGATGATTTTGTAGTTTACAGTGATGCATCCAAGCTAGGCTTGGGATGTGTATTGATGCAGAGAGGGGGAGTGATTGCATATGCGTCTCGACAGCTGAAGACGTATGAGGAGAACTACCCGACTCATGATCTGGAGTTGGTAGCCGTAGTTCATGCTTTAAAGTTCTAGAGACATTACTTGTATGGTGTTGCATGTCACATCTTAACAGACCATAAGAGTGTGAAGTACATTTACACGCAGCGGAAATTGAATAACTGCCAGCGTCGATGGCTTGAGTTGATCAAGGACTTTGACCTTGAGATTTTCTATCTTCTTGGCAAGGCGAATGTGGTAGCTGACGCCTTGAGCAGGAAGACACCTCGAGAGAAGGCGATTGCTAGACTTACTGTACAACCTCAGCTTCAGAGAGAGATCTAGCTTGGCTAGATCTCTCTGCGACTACGTAGTGAGGGACCATTGTTCTCCATAGGAGCAGATGGAGTGATGATACGCTGCGACTGCGTCCTTGTACCCGCTAATGCGGATCTGAGATAGAAGATTCTGCGGGAGACTCACTCCACACCTTACTCAGTATGCCTTGGTGCGAGTAAGATATATCAGGATGTGAGATGTTCATACTGGTGGGGAGGGCTGAAGCCGATGTCGCTAGATTTATGGCTCAGTCTGCGACCTGTTAGCAGGTCAAGATAGAGCATTGCAGACCAGAAGGAGAGCTCCATCTACTGTTAGTACCACAGTGGAAGTGGGAAGATATCTCCATGGACTTTGTAACTAGACAAGACCGAGGAGGAGCTTTGATGCTATTTGGCAGCAAATCCAGACTGCTTTGGGGTCGAGTCTACACTTCACGACTACGTTTCACCCCAAACAGATGGTCAGTGTGAGAGGACCATCCAAACCTTAGAGGACATGCTGCGAGCCCGTGTGTTGGATTGGGGACAGTGATGGTCTAATTACCTCCCACTTGTTGAGTTCTCATACAACAACATATGGCATGCATCCATTGGGATAACTCCTTGTGAGGCACCGTATGGACGTAGATGTCGTACACCTTTATGTTGGGATGAGCCTAGCAGTATCAGTGGAATAGCGCCAGAGCAGATTCAAGATGATATGGCTCGAGTAGCGCTGATTAGAGAGAGGATGCTGGCTACACAGAGTCGCCAGAATGCATATGTAGACAGGAGGCGACGACCTCTAGAGTTCAGTGTAGGAGCTCATGTTTGGTTGACAGTAACTCCAACGCGAGGCGTTTGACGTTTTCGCATAAAGGGGAAGTTAAGTCTCCGATATATCGGTCCTTTTGAGACACTGGATAGATTTTGGAGAGCAGCGTATGGATTGCCTTTGCCACCGAAGTTAGAGGGTGTTCACCCTATGTTTCTTGTGTCTCAGTTGAGGGAGTACATACCAGATCGGAGACACATCATCAGCTATGATGATTTAGTGGTTGGGCCGGACCACAATTTTGTTGAGCAGCAAATTGCAGTCCTAGAACGAGGTTTGAGACGCCTGCATTCGAAGGACATTCCCATACCGAGGATAGAGTGGTCTAGACGAGGACCGGATGAGGCTTCATGGGAGAATGAGGATAGTATCCAGAGGAACTATCCCGAGTTCTATGTTGAGATAGATGCATCAATAGGATCAACGAGTAGATCTTAGTGCTATTTGGGTAAATGTATGTTATGTGTTTATGTGATATGTTGTGTTTTCGTGCTAGTTGTGATGTGTGCATATGATCTTTTAGATCTTGTTTGCTAGCGCGAATTAGGTCTAGCTGGAGATGGTTCTTTCCTCCATGCTATTGTAATATGTTTTGGATTAGCTGGAGATGGTTCTTTCCTCCATGCTATTGTAATATGTTTTGGATTAGCTGGAGATGGTTCTTTCCTCCATGCTATTATTGATGGAAGTAGTGTGAGTGGAGACGGTTTTCCTCCACATAGTTGTGTTACGAGTAAGATTGGCTGGAGACGGCTTTCCTCCATGCCTTGTGACGTGGTTAGTAGTTGGCTAGTGATGATTTTTCCTCTATGCCTTTGGATGGCATTATGATCTTGTTGCTGGAGTTGGTGAGTCCTCCATGCTGTGTTTTGAGGTTATATAGTGTTATAGGTCGACACGTTTGAACGTAGATATGATACCTCCGATAGAGAGAGTGTTTATACCTCGGCGTATGGGTCCGAGAGGATTTGGGAATTGTTCAAGTTTCGGGACGAAACTTTTTCTTAAGGGGTGTGTGATGTAATAGCTAGGATTTTCGAATTCTAATTAATGTTGATTAACTTAATGAGTGATAGTAATTGACATATAACTCGCGAAGATTGCGTAAGTGTTGAGTATAAGTCCCACCGTTATGTTTTTGGCGTAATTTTGGGCTTATGGGGAAATTTTCACTTTTTCCCCCAATTAATTATTTTTACCCTCCAGTGTTATTTGGAGCATTTGGGAGGTTCAATTAATAAAAATGTAGTTGAGAGAAATGATTAGTGTAACAACCCGAATCTGCGGGATTCGGAGTGCCACGGGTTAGTACCTCACAATGGGTCCCGACCCTTAGCTTGACAACAATTTCACCGGATCTTACAACAAGACACAAATAAAGGCAAAACCGAAATTCATTTTAATGCAATGCTATGAACCCAAAAAGAAAAACGAAAGACTCCAACCGAGATACAACTTCAAAGGCAAATGCCATACACACGACATTCATTATACCATAAACAATACATAAATACAACCTCAACCAAGCCATCCAAAAATGCATGGACCCCGGATGCCCACTCTTCTGGATCTCTCGACCGCATCCCTAACCTGCAAGTCAACTACAACAATTCGGTATAAAACCGTTAGCTAGCATTCAAAGCATTAGAATCATGGTATTGGCACACACACACACATAGGCATCATAACACACAACATGATCTAAACACACATGTCCGGTTTATTATTTCTTTTTTATTATTAAGTCATATCCCTTACTATTTCACTTATGGTGTGACACGAGATTCACTCGCCCTTGTCCCCTTTTACCATACGGGTTTGTACTTGATGCGGATCAGCATCACCCGTTGGACTGGTCGCAAGGCACCTCCAAGTCATCCCCAGTTTTGGACTGGGCAAGCGGTCACCGCCCGTTATCATACACTTGGGCCAAATATAAACATATAAAGGTCGGTAATCCTATTTCCAGTTTAGTTGTTATAAATAATAAACAATAAACACACACATACACAATAAACACACACCACCAACACACATCGAGACTAATACAGAGAATACGAGCTAAGTAAGTCTGGAGACTTACCTCGTTTCAAAGCTACCCAAAACCGATAACACTCTCCGAAGGAATATAACCAAAGTCTGTTCAAGACAAGGCACGATAATCAACAGCTACTCATGCAAGTTAGAAGTCCATAAACTTCTAGTACTATATACTCTTACAAGTTCATACACTCCCATAAACTAGGATACTCTCCTAGCCCTCATCAACTCACGAGATCTCAACTATAAGCCCATGCAAGAATACTTCCATCCTAACTCCACAATCTCCATAAACACATAAACACAACCTCAACAAAGCTCACATGATAACATTCACACCTCAATCCTTATAACGTTCAAATCATCCTCAAATCCTCACCTAAATTTCAAAGCCACTACTTGGCATTAACTCTAAGTTATGCTAAATCCAACCTAGCATAATTCTACCACTAAACATAACTAGATCGAGGAAGAAGGTACTCACATATGATCCAAGGTTGAAGATGATCTACGGACATCGAGATTGGATTCATAGCTCTATAACGGCCGCTTCCGGACCTAAAACAAAGGTTAAGGAAATTTAGCTTGTATGCTAAATTTGAACGGAATCTAACGTATAATATTCTAAGGAAAAATCCGCTTTGAAAATAAAAGGTTAAAAACCCGCAAAATATTTTCCATAGTGGCTTATACCATTTTATAAACATGGGTCAAAATCCAAAATCGACTTTTCCGGGCAACTATGAAACTCACCAAAATGAGGCCATATTTCCGAAATACTCTTTGGATCAAAACTATGATTTATTCACAAGGAAAAAAAACTGCATATCTCAAAAATAATGGGCCAAGGCCGTGATTATACAAATCAGCAGGGACATAAGTTGTAAGTTCCAAAAGAGTGGGTTCAAATCTGCAATATATATATTGATGTGGGCATAGTTTGCAATTATAACAATTTTAGGGCCAAAATTATAAAATTGTAAAATGAACCCTTCTTCAACCTTTCACAGCGGCTCGCAGAGAAGGGAAATAAAGGAAGGGGCACCGGCGGCGCAGGAAGGGAGCAGGGGTTCTTGGCGGCACAACAAGTGGAGGAAGAGGCGTCGGCGTCGACGGCTAGCGGGGGCCCAACCTCTAGCTAGTGGTGGCTCACTCCTGCAGCAGCGTTGCCCCTCCACGCACAGTAGAGGACAGAGAGAAGGGGGAAAGGAGCGGTCGGCGGTCCCAGCCTGCTGGTGCTCCGGTTGCTCGAGGTGGCGGCCTCCCGTGGTTCCCAATGTCGCGACCTCCTCTCCTGTGGTGGTGAGCCTCCAATCGGCTTCAACAGAGGCAACAAAGGGGAACAAGATTCAAAGAGAGAGAAATAGGATGAGAGATGAGCAGAGGGGTGCACAAGGGTTCCGGCGGCAGTTCAGAGTGTCACTTGGTGGTCACAAGGCTGGTGGCGGTTGAGGGTTCCGGTTCCAGGGCTTGACAGAGGGGAATGAATGGTTGTTGCTGCTTCAGCCCTGTCATGGAGAAGGCGTCCAAGAATTACAAAGGGAGGTGAGGGGAACGTATTGGGTAAGGCTGGTTGCAGGGAGAGATAGATACAGAGGGGAAGGCGATGCTCACTGCAGCCCCAGGGGAGAAGCGAGGGGTCGGCCATCCTAGAGATCGAGGGGTCGGTTTGCAAAGGTCTGCAGCAGGAATGCGTGTAGCAGCTCTCACCAGCCAGAAAAATCAAGGATAGAGAGAAAAAGAAAAAGTAAAAGGAAAAAGGAAAGAAAATTAGAAGAAAAGAAATAATAAAGGATGGGCTCGATTAAAATCATTCAGAAAAGAATTTTCGAGTCGGAAAGATTTTCCGAACCTTTCCGAAAGTAAACCACAAAATAAATATACTGATAATATAAACAAAATATATACTCGGAAAAATATAGTTTTCGGTATATAAATTGCTCTCGTAAAATATATTCTTGATAATAATTTAATGGTATAAATACGGATAATATATATATATATATATATATATATATATATATATATATATATATATATATATATATATATATATATATATATATCAAAACTTGTAAAATTCAAATTACGGCGTGGAAATACTTGGAAAATATACCGAGGCCATTAAAATATTTAACAAAATACGAAAAATTAAATATGGAAAACAAACCCAATAAACGAGTCATTACATTAGATCCCCCTAAAAACAAGTTTCGTCCCGAAACTTGCTATACGCCGAACTTCTCGATCCTAAGGCCGAGGTATAAACTCATAACTAGGAAGGCTTAGACCTTCTAATCTATATACACTATAAACTACTCCAACCACCATCACAATATAAATATAACCGGTCATTAAACCCGTTCCCGCACGGCGCAAACAACATATAACATCACACATATACACAACAATGGGAAGAACTAGGTCTAACCCGTCGATTTATCAACGCTACTAGCTCAGGGTAAAAATCAACCAAAGATACTATAACCTGTCTTCCTTTTAGCCTCATTGGTTCTACGACGCAACTAACTCATCAAGACCGGCAAAACTTCTCGAGTCATACCTCTAATTCCTAGATTGATACACATGAAACACCGGGTGAACACTCTCTACTCTTACGGCAACGCCAACTTTTAAGACACTTATCCAACTCGCGCTAAGATCTCAAAAATGTCGATATACCGGAACTCAACTTTACTCTCGGGTCTTTCTCAATGCAACATTTCCATTTTGCATCTCTTTGGTTCTGGTCAAACCAGAATTTGATGTTACATTTCCTAAATTCTTGTGGCAATTCCATGTAACGAAGGAAGTACCTTACTTCGCACCGCTTCTACTAACGATACCATTATGCTATTACTTTTACATCACTCCTCAATACCCAATCAAGACCTTGTCTTGGAGAATCACTTGTCCACTTCAAACCCATAATACCTCACGGTAAATCGAAACAGTTGCACCAATAAATCCCCTCTTAACTCTCAGCAACTCTATTGTCAATTCTTCGTCTCATTCAATACTTCATTATCATCCGTAGTAGGTTACCATAAAATGTTTTACACAACTTCTCCTTTCACATATCTGGTAAAGCTCAGCACTTCTAAGATAACTTGTAACTTCTTTCACATCTTTTGGGGTTTGTCATCTCGAGACAACTTGTCAAACATCTTCTCTCTTTTTCAAGAGTAGAACCAAAATATCTCCTCCGGGCATCAGTAAGCCCATATGGAGTAACTACAACTCGTAGTGACCATGGTAGGTCCGGAATGCCGTGCTTGCAATAGCCGAGTCTCGAATTCTCAAACGATGACAATCAAATTTTAGTTAATCTTAGAAGAAACTACCGACCCTTGCAAATGATCGAGTAGGTCCCCCATTCGTTGTAAGGGATACTTGTCCTTCATTGTCATCTTGCTCAACTTATAGTAATCAATGTACAAACGCAGATAGCCGTGTCTCTCTTCGTAGACTGGTGTCCTCTATAATAACTTCAAATCAAGAATTCAATATATATCCCAATGTGAACTTCAAATCAAGAGTTCAAGATACACTTCCAACGTGAAATTCGAATCTCCTTAATGGTAAATCCACCTTCCGATGCATTGGAATCCATTCTATCTTGGGTTCCAGCTTTTCTTCTCCCATCACATATCGTAAGATATCGACAAAATCTTGTCTTAACATTGGTCAAGTGGTCCATCCCAATCTGTTGAGGTGACGTCCATCGAACACGTGGTTTAATACTTCTTCAGCTGCAACGTTCACCGTCCTCTTTCAAAGATCCTTCATCTCCAGAACTCGGGAGACTTGCTCTACTTTTCCGACTCTTGAAGCCTTAATTAAGCAATAATTTAGCTTAATTCCTCTTCTCTCTTCGATGGAAAGGCGATAATGACACCTCTTGACTTCGCACATGTGTCTAGTCACGAAGGTTTAACTACAAGACTCAATCATCCCTTATAACCAATCGATTTAATTTTCTTTGCTTCCTCTGACATACAAACATATGGGAGAAACTCCTCGTATTCTACATAAGATTTCACTCTAGACATCCTTTCTTTCAAGTATGTGTAGAACCTTACACTTCATTTCCTTATGCAACGTCAAACTGGCCATAGAGGCTCTAACCTCAATCTTTCTTGTACTTCTTGTACATCTCATAATAACATCGAACTTCAAAACTTCAGTCCTCTCTTTCTATTGTTGGTCACCTTATGTATCTCTTGGTATTACAAAAACAACTTCACAACCGTACCAGTATGCCTTTAGGCAAAAATTCCCGACCACAAACACTGAAAGATCCACTCAACTCCACCAAGCATTAATATCATAAACTCTAAGCTTGCAGTGTTGCCCTAATCCAGATTCCTCGTTTCACGTTATAGCCATTATGGCTTCACCATGCGAGTAACAAAAACCTGGACTTAGCATTCGCTCGCGAAAACATGACATCCATAACCTTAGAACAAACATACCATACATCCCCTTCTATACCCCCCCTTTTTCGCACAACAACTATAGAAAGTTCACCTTTCTCTTTGTCCTTCCAGTTCCTTTTTCCTTGATCCGTGTCACTCCTCCATATGACAACCCCATGATCTAAGAAGGTCGCACTAGATTGTTACAATTCCTCCCCACAAGGTACGTTACCCTCACTTGCTAGAATCGGTAGATTGTTACTTAATTAAGACGTTTATACTTTCGTCGACACACCTCCTTGTTACTGACACTCAACCATCACAAACGTTCCAAGTTCTTGTTACCGTTCCTTTATAATCCATGCTCTTGGTTACTCTCCTCATCTGCACTCATCCATAGACAACCAACACATGCACGTTCTCGACTATCACCGATTACCTTATAGCTTACCTTCTCCAAGTACAAAGGCTCACCATTCTCCTTACCCTCCATGTTGCCATACTTCTAAAGGCTACCCTCTAGAGGTACTCTATCTTAAACTTCACTTGCTCATTACACTCTTCACACCATTCCGTAACTCTTTCTACGTTCCACGCTTCCTTCCACTTCTCTAAGATAAATATATCTTCTTTGCAAGTTATTTCATATAACTCCCTTCATAGGTTTAACCATTCTTCCTTGATGTCCTTCCACTGCACCTTCCCTAATATTATAGCCTTAGATAGCGTCCGTTCCCGTTTCTCTTGGTTGGTATCTGAAGTCTCTCAATCAAAGCTCCTCGTTTCATCTTTCATCTTCGTGAGATTATCATCTATATGCACTTCATTCTTCTTAATGTTGCTTTGCCTTCTCACTATAACGGAAAACTGTTGACCCTCTTAAAGACATTCTACTATGTGAACCTTCACCACATGATTCTTCTTGTAGCTTCACATATCCGAAGAAAGTCACCCTCTTGGGATCTCGTAAAATAGACGCTTCACCTTTTGATACCTCCGTAAACTTAACTTACAGGTCTCTTAAATCTTTTGTGATTGGTTCATTCACACCTCTCATCTCGACTCCCATGCCTAGTAGCGTCCAAGGAAAGCTTCACTTTTCGTGATGGAACACCGCCTTTAACCTTGTTAGAATGCACTCATCTCCTCCTCGATTTACATCTTTAGTTGTCCACGCTTCTTCTCGAAGAACTTAAGTTCGTTCTCTCCCTTGGTCTCATCGTCGTTCGATCATGGCCTCTTTAGAACCGCTTCTACTCTTTAATGTTGCTGCCTTTTCTGGTAATGCTTCCATCTCGATTTTTTTTTAATATTTTTTTATTTTTCTTTTATTTTTATTTTATTTTTTATTATTATTTTATTATTTTTATTTTTATTTTTAAAGTTGTTTCGAGTTTTTTTTTCCTTCCACTTATTCGTTAGTCATTTATGTCGTCTCTAATCCTTCTCTTTAACACCCTTTTTAAAGCTATCCAATAACCGCCATGGTGTTCGTTAGCACGAAACGCTCAACTCGATACTTGAGCGTACTCATCCACATATGAACGCAATCTCAAGCCAACAACGTCGTCTTAGAGGTGATGCTATCTTTCCGCCGTCCTAACTATAAGGTTCCATACTATACACCACTATATATAAGAGTCCGTATATAAACTTATATATGTCCTATGTCCACATAACTACTAATATAACACATCCGGTAATTGATTACAACACAACAAAGCTCAAAGCATATATTATAGTCCACATATATACCATACATATAATCACGTCCATCATGCAGCTACAATCCACATATACTATACATAGCTACATATATATACATATCAAAATCCAATAAACTAAGATGCCGAGATCCGCGGAAGGAGTGGTGGTGCGTACATTCTACCCCGACTCATGCATGTGATTTTGAAAAAGAAAAACTCATAACTCATGGGGTTCTGTTTATTCCATATTCGGCCTTTAGAAGATTGTGAGTGCCACTATTGTCAACCTAGGGCTCTGATACAACTTTTGTAACACCCCGAATCCGCGGGATTCGGAGCGCTAAGGGTTAGGACCTCACAATGGGTCCCGACCCTTAGCTTGACAACAATTTCACCGGATCTTACAACAAGACACAAATAAAGGCAAAACCGAAATTTATTTTAATGCAATGCTATGAACCCCAAAAGAGAAACGAAAGACTCCAGCCGAGATACAACTTCAAAGGCAAACGCCATACGCACGACATACATGATACCATAAACAATACATAAATACAACCTCAACCAACCCATCCTAAAATGCACGGACCCCGGCTGCCCACTCTTCCGGATCTCTCGACCGCATCCCTAACCTGCAAGTCAACTACAACAATTCGGTATAAAACCGTTAGCTAGCATTCAAAGCATTAGAATCATGGTATTGGCACACACACACATAGGCACCATAACACACAACATGATCTAAACACACATGTCTGGTTTATTATTTCTTTGTTATTATTAAGTCATATCCCTTACTATTTAACTTATAGTGTGACATGAGATTCACTTGCCCTTGTCCCCTTTCACCATACGGGTTTGTACTTAATGCGGATCAGCATCACCCGTTGGACTGGTCGCAAGGCACCTCCCAGTCATCCCCATTTTTGGACTGGGCAAGCGGTCACCGCCCGTTATCATACACTTGGGCCAAATATAAACATATAAAGGTCGGTAATCCTATTTCCGGTTTAGTTGTTATAAATAATAAACAATAAACACACACATACACAATAAACACACACCACCAACACACATTGAGACTAATACAGAGAATACGAGCTAAGTAAGTCTGGAGACTTACCTCGTTTCAAAGCTACCCAAAACCGATAACACTCTCCGAAGGAATATAACCAAAGCCTATTCAAGAAAAGGCACGATAATCAACAGCTACTCACGCAAGTTAGAAGTCCATAAACTTCTAGTACTATATACTGTTACAAGATCATACACTCCCATAAACTAGGATACTCTCCTAGCCCTCATCAACTCACGAGATCTCAACTATAAGCCCATGCTAGAATACTTCCATCCTAACTCCACAATCTCCATAAACACATAAACACAACCTCAACAAAGCTCACATGATAATATACACACCTTAATCCTTATAACGTTCAAATCATCCTCAAATCCTCACATAAAGTTCAAAGCCACTATTTGGCATTAACTCTAAGTTATGCTAAATCCAACCTAGCATAATTCTACCACTAAACATAACTAGATCGAGGAAGAAGGTACTCACACATGATCCAAGGTTGAAGATGATCTACGGACATCGAGATTGGATTCATTGGTCTATAACGGCCGCTTCCGGACCTAAAACCAAGGTTAAGGAAATTTATCTTGTATTCTAAATTTGAACGGAATCTAACGTATAATATTCTAAGGAAAAATCCGCTTTGAAAACAAAGTTAAAAACCCGCAAAACATTTTCCGTAGTGACTTATAACATTTTATAAACATGGGTCAAAATCCGAAATCGACTATTCCGGGCAACTATGAAACTCACCAAAATCGGGCCATTTTTCCGAAATACTCTTTGGGTCAAAACTATGATTTATTCACAAGGGAAAAAAAACTGCATATCTCAAAAATAATGGGCCAAGGCCGTGATTATACAAATCAGTAGGGGCATAAGTTGCAAGTTCCAAAAGAGTGTGTTCAAAACTGCAATATATATAATGATGTGGGTATAGTTTGCAATTATAACAATTTTAGGGCCAAAATTATAAAAGTGTAAAATGAACCCGTCTTCAACCTTTCACAGCGGCTCGCAGAGAAGGGAAAGAAGGAAAGGGGCACCGGCGGCACAGGAAGGGAGCAGGGGTTCTTGGCGGCTCAACAAGCGGAGGAAAAGGCGTCGGCGGCTAGCGGCGGCCCAAACTCTAGCTAGTGGCGGCTCACTTCTGCGGCAGCGTTTCCCCTCCACGCAAAGTAGAGGACAAAGAGAAGGGGGAAAGGAGTGGTCGGCGGTCCCAGCCAGCTGGTGCTCCGGTTGCTCGAGGTGGCGGCCTCCGGTGGTTCCCAATGTCGCGACCTCCTCTCCAGTGGTGGTGCAGCCTCCAATCGGCTTCAACCGAGGCAACAAAGTGGGACGAGATTAAAAGAGAGAGGAATAGGCTGAGAGATGAGCAAAGGGGTGCACAAGGGTTCCGGCGGCATTTCAGATGCGTCACTTGGTGAGCACAAGGCTTGTGGCGATTGAGGGTTCCAGTTCTAGGGCTTGACAGAGGGGAATGAATGGTTGTTGTTGCTTCATCACTGTCATGGAGAAGGCGTCCCAAAATTACAAAGGGAGGTGAGGGGAACATATGGGGTAAGGCTGGTTGCAGGGAGAGATAGGTATAGAGGGAAGGCGATGCTCACTACAACCAGAGGGGAGAAACGAGGGGTCGTCCATCTTGGAGATCGAGGGGTCGGTTTGCAAAGGTCTACAGCGGGAATGCGTGTAGCAGCTCTCACCAGCCACAAAAATCAAGGATAGAGAGAAAAAGAAAAAGTAAAAGGAAAAAGAAAAGAAAATAAGAAGAAAAGAATTAATAAAGGATGAGCTCGATTAAAATCATTTCGAACGGAATTTTTGAATCGGAAAGATTTTCCAAACCTTTCCGAAAGTAAACCACAAAATAAATATACTGAAAATATAAACAAAATATATACTCGGAAAAATATAGTTTTCGATATATAAATTGCTCTCGTAAAATATATTCTTGATAATAATTTAATGGTATAAATACGGATAATACATATATATATATATATATATATATATATATATATATATATATCAAAACTTGTAAAATTCAAATTACAGCGTGAAAATACTCGGAAAATATACCGAGGCCATTAAAATGTTTAACAAAATACGAAAAATTAAATATGGAAAACAAACCCAATAAACGGGTCATTACACTCAGGACATCGGACATGCCCTAGATATGAAATATCATGGAAAGGCAAAACGGACAAAAGAGTCGCTATTTATTTTCTTAACGGCTAAGAAAGACGGCTTATGAATACACATTTTCCGAGGCAATTGTGGAATAATTATCCCTATAACATTAAAGATCTACTATTCCAACTTCGAGAAGTTTGGAGAAGGGGGTTCAACCCGCCATTGGATCGGCTAAAGGATAATTATTGACTACGCTAAAGGATAATTATCGACTTCACTATAAATAGCGCAAAATCATTTATTAATTCATTTCCTTTCACGTTTCCTCGTAAAAGCTCTGATTTCTCTCAAACTTCAAACTCAGATCACTCTCCATTTCTAATCCGATTTCAATTCCGTTAGAGTTTCTGGATTCCTCTCTTCATTCTCTTCATATCGGTACAGAGTTTCTGCGTTTCCGAGCAGATGAAGACCTGTTCGAGCATATATGTCACCAGGACAGTTCCGTCGCTCAGATTCCGGTGAATTTGATGTTGTACGTGCGTATCCTACGTCGTTTTAATTCCGAATCTTCTTTTAGATCGTCAATCGGGTTAGTAACGAATAAGTTATGAATTTATTCGTTTTCCGTACTACGATTTGGCCTAAATTGACCTTAGGCTTTTCAAAATGGATAATTAGAAATTCAATTATGATCAATATTTTATTCTAGTGTTATAGGTTATTTGTTTGATGAAATCTGATGACATGTGGGTTTAGAAATGGTATGTGGGCAAAATGTTATTTTGGTGAAATTTAATTAATTAATTAAAGGTTAATTAATTAAATTAGGATTAAATTTGAGATTGAGGAATACTGATTAGATGCGTGCTAGGTGTCAGAATGAGTTGAGGATCATGATGATGTTATGGATATCGGTTATGGCTTTAAGGTTTAGTATGTGTACGAGTATGATGAGATGTTATGTTGAGGATATGCCTTAGGCATTTATGAATGTGTTGAGTATTTGAGGTTTAGATTTGAGATATAGTGTTCGCTCCAAACGGTGTGTGCAAGCTTTAAATTTATAACCCTAGACTTAAGCTTAAAACAAGGATGCGAACCCGCAGTGTACGGGTCAATCGTAGTAAAAGCAAGAAAATTCCAGGGGTCGATCACAGGGACTCGGTGAAACAAAGTCAACACGGTATGCTACGTTAATTCTAACCACAAGAGCGATTAACACAATCAAAGATGAATAAGAAGTCAATAAAGCAAACATGCAATTCTAGGGATTAAAGCATCTAGTTGTGGTTCCAACTCAAGATCTATAGATAAACGGACAAAGCTGAGATTTTTGCAAGGGGAAGGTGTTACTAAAGTGGAGTAGATCACCGGGTAAGTCTCACTACTTACTAATCCTAAACCGTAACTCCGATTACCGGGTAAGTCTCAAGGAATTAAGATAAAGAACTATAACCTCAAACTAACACACCATCTAAGGGAATAGAATCAACCTTTACCGGGTAAGTCTCAGGCTAACTCACAAAGATGGGATGAAAGCACACTCAAACCCCAATAAAGGATAAACCTTTATTACCTACACTTATGATCGTTGATACACAAACTAAGGAATTACCGGGTAAGTCTCATCCTAAGCTTGCTTTGAACCAGGAAAGGTGTAATAAGAATAGGATTTAGCAAACTCTAACACTTAACTCTCAGTTTAAGGTCGGATAAGTCACCTCGGTCAGAAGAATTCCACCCCGGCCGAGATGTTCATCAACTGAACGAAATGCTTAGGGTTAAGGTTAAAGACTCGAACTTTCAGGATCCTACTGGAATCTAAGACTATTCTATCATTGTTTTTCCCACAACCTTCAGCCAATCACCCTAGAATCACACAAGGAAATTAGCCACTCATCATCATAATGAAAGTATTAAATGTAAGGGAAGAAAGTGAATATTTGAACAAAGAAGAATTTAATGAAAAGACTTCAATAACTGAATCAAATATCACAACAAAGCGTTCCTTGGATAGCAATCCAAAAAGACAAGACAACAATTGAGGGAATTGAAGACAATCTTACAAAACCCTTCAATAAAGCTATAAAAGCTATGAACTTCAATCTTCCTTTAACCTTCAAAAAGGTTCTTCAACTCTCTCCCAAATTGGATTATGCTGCTGCTGCGTGATTTCCAACTGTAAGCGGATGTATGCGAGATGTATGCGGCCTCTAAGCACGGTATCGATGATCCGAAGATGGGTGAATTGTAGAAAATCCAACCCTTTATATAGGAGAATTATCTTCCAAAGATAAAATATCTTAAAAAGATAATTTCCTACAAAATATATCCATATCTCCTAAAATAAATATCTTCCTTCCAGCTATAAGATAATTTCCTAATAAAATAGATCTTATCTCCTAAAATAACTATCTTTCTAAGATAATTTTATAGGAAATATCTTAAAAGATAATTTCCCATAAAATATATCTTATCTCCAAAATAGATCTCCTAAATATATGATCTTCCTTCCAGAAATCCAGCCCAAAAATATAAGATCTCTCCTTCCAAAAATAAAAGATCTCAGCCAAGAATAAAATATATTCCGCCGCGTCAGGATATTCGCCTCGGTCGAGACGCTCTCGTAGATCACCTCGGTCGAGGTGAATCTGTGGTCAACCGAGGTGAGTCATAACTGAATGTGAAATCTCTCAAAACTGGTCCAAAGTGAATCTTTAATCCATGGCTATGCTCCCTGGATGTAGCTCCAAATGACTCATGACTCCTTTTGCTCCTTTTTGATGCAAAACGTACCAAATTACCTGCAATTACAACAAAACTAGGTGTAGACCTCGATTCTCGCAAAGGTAGATGAAATGGTAGTAAAATCACATAATGCACATACAAACATGCAGATTATGAAAGATAAAACGTCCAATCAAACCCCAAAATATAGACTATAATTCATGCTATCATATAGGTTGGTTGTGGTTAGTGAGACGAGTCTCCTAACCTTTGCAGTATGTGATTGTGTGTGTCTTGCTATTGCAGGCATTGATTACTTCCCCAAGGGGAAGCTGTGACGTGGTACATGTTATGAGTATATCAGGTAAGTCCATAGGACTTACTTAGCGTTCAGTTGTGGGTTTGTGAGATTGTGATGGTTGTGTGTGTTCATATGATTATGCATTTATAGCCTAAACTGGACTAGGATGACCATTTATTACATTAAATGGCCCAAGTGTATTATAACGGGTCGTGACCACATATGCCTTCGCTTGAGGGTAGGAGGGGATGCTTGGAAGCCATTAACGCAGGGGGGACGAGTGATGATCACCCCCATGCAAACCCCTGTGTTAACGGGGGAAGGGACGAGGTTCTTTAGGCTTCTCGTGTCACAAAATAAGTTGAATTAGTAATGGAATAACGTAATTGAAAGATAATAAATGAATGTTTGTGGCATTGCATATATGGGTTGCTGATGAGTGTATGTGCTATTACCTTCATACTTATTCATTACTGTAGCTAACGGTTTCATACCGTATTGTAGATGACCTGCAGGTTAGGAAGACTGCAGAGTGAGCCAGATGTGGTGACCAGCCGAGGACTTTTGTACATTAGGATTGTGTGGGGTATGGGATGTCTTTTGTGGTTGTTGTTTATGGATGTTGTTTTGTACTCGGCTTGTATGTTATAAACCCTTTTGATGTATCTTATACAACTTTATGTATTTGGTTTTAATCTAGCTTTGCCTTGTTGTAAGATCCAGTGAACTTGTTGTCAGGCTAGGGTCAAGATCCATTGTGAGATCCTAGCCCAATGTGGTACTCCAAGTCCCGCGGATTTGGGGTGTTACACGTATATCATTCCATTTTGGAACATATACCTTGCAATCCCAACTCTGTCTATATAATCTTTAGAAGTCTTGAATCAAAAACCACAATTGGATACTTTGACCTCTAGAATCCGTTTTCTTAAATTATTACACAAGCCTTTGTCTTTATTATGAATAGTTGCATTTTCCTTGCTAGATCACTTATTTTGATTTTAATTTTACCAAATCCCTATGTTCGACCCTAGAATATTTTCTTTTACTGCAATTGATCCGTACACTACGGGTTCGCTTTGCTTTTAGTCTTGGTTAAAAATATAAGACTTATTGCGCACACACTTTGAAGCAAACAACTTTTTGGCGCCGTTGCTGGGGATTTGACTTAGACCAAATTCGGTTTCGGTTATCTAACTTTGAAACTCTTGCTTTTGCTATTGATCATTCTACTTGAGTGTTCTTGCGGGTTCTTTTCTTAGGTTTATGTGAAAAACTTGAGCTAGTAAAGAAATCGTTCCCTACGATCCTGAACTAGAAAAGACATATAAAAGAAGATTAAAAGAAGCTTAATGACTGCTTCAAATAATGAAGCAGAAAGAGATCTTCAAGCTGAATTGAATGAAGCTCTAGATCAAATAAAATTACGAGATGATGCTCTAATAAGAGAGAGAGTTGAAGCACTTGCTAGACATCAGCAACTTCTAGCTGACATGGCCGAATTACGAGAATCTGTTCGATGGATAAATGAAGAAAGAGAAAGAGATGCTAGAGTCGTAGTTAACCCAACGGCATTTGCCACCACCTGTACCTCACCTTCCGGCAAGGAATGAGAGTTGATCCGCATGTGCGAATACCACAAACACTTGGTCAAAGGATGGATCCCGTTCAACAAATACGCCATCCGGGTGTTATAAATGATCCGGATGACCATGACTATGGGTTTCGATCTCAAGTTATTACTATGATAAAAAAAGTCAACTTGGAGGATTAGAGAGAGAATCTCCACATCAACACTTGCAAAATTATGAGATTCTCATGGTGAATTTGAAACCTACAGAAGTGGAGAATAATAATTATAAATTGCGATCTTTCTATTTCTCTTTGAAGGATAGGGCGCTTGCTTGGTATCAATCACCTCCATCGGAAGAGTCAATACATGGGAGGAGATGACTTCAGAATTCCTTACCAAGTTCTTTCCGCCATCAAAACAGCGGAATTGAGAAGTAAAATTAATGCTTTTGTAATGAAAGATAATGAGAGTTTATTTAAGTCTTAGGAAAAGTTCAATGACCTTCTATTAGATTGCCCTCATCATGGGATTCCAAAACTTGAGCTGCTGGAAATTTATTTTAAGGGTTTGGATGGGGAAACCCAATTCAAACTCCAATCTCTTTCTGTTGGAACATTTATGGATCTGAGAGTTGATGATGCATGGGAATTTGTTGAGAAACAAGCTCAAATTGTTGAGAAATATTCTCACCGGAGACCCGATAATAAAAGTCAAAGATCCGGAACTCAAAAGATGAATCTTACTTCCTCAAGTGTTGCTCAACTCACCACTCTAAATAATGAAGTCAAGGCTTTGAAGGAGTTTTTGAAGACACAAACGCAAGCACCAAAGCAAGATGTTGGCTATGTAGGAAGAGGGAATTATCAAGGGCAAAGGAACAACAACAACTACAATAACAACAACAACAACCGGAACTACAATAACAATTGGAGATCCAATCAAATTAATTCCGGTAACCCTTATTCTCATGCTGAAAAAGCTCTTACCCCACATTCTTCTTTTTCTTCTACTCCATTGAAAAGTCAGGAACCATCTTTAAGCTCAACACCCAAGGATAAATTAGAAGTCATAATGGAGACCATACTGGGAAAAGTGAATGGGATGGAGAGTTCAGTTACATCTATTTCTAAGGCACAAAAAGCATTGGAAAATCAATTGTTTAGCAATGCCGGAAATGTTCCAGCAAATCAAGGGAAACTACCCAGAAGAATAGGGAATAATCCCAAAGGCCAAGTCAATGCTATCACCACAAAAAGCGGAATCACAACCAATGATCCATTGCCAAAGAATGTGGATAAAGGGAAACAACCAATGATTGAGGATTCGGAATCAAGCAACAAAGAGAAAGCACCGGTCTGTGTCTCTTAACAAGCATACAAGCCGCCTCTACCTTGTCCAAAGTCTCGTACTAGAGAACGCATCAACAAACAGTTCGGTAAGTTCATTGACCTCATGAGCAAATTACATATTAATATTCCTTTTATGGATGCCATTGTAGGAATGTCAGCATATGGGAAGTTCTTGAAGGAAATTATTTCCAACAAGAGGAAGTTAGATGATGTTGGAGAAGTAAGGATGACCAGAAGATCTTCCGAACTCATCCAGATAATGAAAGAAGAAATGCCACCAAAGCTGAGAGATCCCAAATCTTTCTGTGTTCCCATTGGCATTGGGAAAGTGACATACGAAGCTCTATGTGATCTTGGAGAAAGTGTAAGCATAATACCGTCAGAAAGCTAGACTTGGAATGCCACAACCCGTCAATATGACTCTCTATATGACGGATAGATTCATCACACATCCCGTGGGGTTTCTAGAAGACATTTCCATCTTGCTAGGTAAGTTTTACATTCCCATTGATTTTGTTGTTCTAGACATTAATGCAAATCATCCCGTTCCAATCATACTTGGAAGACCTTTTCTTGCAACTTTGGGTTGTGTGGTGGATTGCAAGAATGGAATGCTCTCCTTCAATCTTGGAGAAGAGCATGTGCAATTCCATCTAGCCTCATTGATCAATGGACAAGCCAGTGGAGACGACATATTCAACACTTATGATGATGAAGAGGCATTAAGGGAAGAAGTAAGTTTCATCCTACTCAAAGATCCTCTTGAGAAAGTTATTAGTTTATGTATTATAGATGAAGGGGAAGAGGAGGAGTGCAACATTGAAGTTCGAGCACTAAGAACCTTGGAGGAAGATCCCACAACGGAGTTTGAAGTGCTAGAAGAAGCTACATAAAAAGCGAAGAAGATCGGATCGCTACAAGAAAATCGACCGATTTTCAAGGATAAAACATTTAATTCAATCGATTTTTCATAATTCGATTGTGAAATTGGCTAAAAAAATCGACTCATCAGCCAGATCGACCGATTTTCCTGATACTTCTACGACTTCTCCAAAATCAATTGCAAGTGTTCTTGGATGCAACAACACATCTCCTTCGACTTCAGAGGCTTCTCCAATCACCTCTCCAAGTAAGAATACATCAACTAAGGAACCACCAACCTTGGAAATAAAACCTCTCCCTTCTCATCTAAGGTATGCATTTCTAGGACCGAATTCTACTTATCCGGTTAGTGTAAGTGCTAAATTAACTGACAATGAACTTGATAGATTGATGCATGAATTAAGAAAACACAAGAAAGTAATAGGTTACACCATTGATGATATTGTTGGCATTAAACCTTCTTTATGTCTGCATAAAGTTTTGATGGAAGATAACCAGAAGCCTTCACGAGAAACTCAAAAACGGTTAAATCCGATCATGAAAGAGGTTGTGAAGAAGGAAATTCTTAAGCTTCTTGATGCAGGAATTATCTTTCCAATCTCCGATAGAAAGTGAGTGAGCCTCGTTCATGTGGTTCCAAAGAAGGGAGGAATGACCGTTGTAACCAATGAAAACAAGAACTCATTCCTACAAGAATAGTAACGGGATGGAGGATGTGCATTGACTATCGAAAGCTGGATGTTGCAACGAGGAAGGATCATTTCCCTCTTCCTTTCATCAATCAAATGTTTGAAAGGTTAGCACAACACTCCCACTTTGGTTATTTAGATGTATATAATAGATTCTTTCAGATTCCCATTCATCCTGATGATCAAGAGAAGACCACGTTTACATGCCCATGGGAAACATTTGCCTATAGACACTAATCCTGGAGGTTTTTATGATGGCCATTTTCTCCAAATACATCGAGAACATCATGGAGGTTTTTGTGGATGATTTTTCAGTTTATGGTTCTTCTTTTGATGATTGTCTAGCTAGCCTTTCTCTAGTTCTTCAAAGATTCCAAGACACTAATCTTGTCTTGAATTGGGAGAAGTGTCACTTTATGGTTAGTGAAGGCATTTTTTTAGGACATTTGATTTCCACCTACGGAATTGAAGTGGATAGAGCTAAGATTAAGACCATTGAGAGATTACCTCCGCCAACATCGGTGAAAGGAGTAAGAAGTTTTCTTGGTCACGTATGTTTCTATAGGAGATTTATTAAAGACTTTTCTAAGATTTCTAAACCGTTGACTAACCTACAAATAAAAGATGTGGTTTTTGAGTTTTTGAAAGATTGTCTAGATGCTTTCTACAGGATTAAAGAAACCTTAATCTCAGCTCATATAATTCAGCCACCGGATTGGAATCTTCCCTTCGAGATCATGTGCGATGCTAGTGACGTAGCCGTAGGAGCGGTACTTGGGTAAAATATGGATGGACGTACTTATGCCATCTATTATGCTAGCAAAACGCCAAATGAAGCTCAACTAAACTACGCTATAGCAGAAAAGGAGCTATTGCCGGTGGTTTATGCTTTTGATAAGTTTCGTTCTTACCTTGTGGGAGAAAAAGTGATCGTTTACACCGACCACGCAGCAATCCGCTACTTGCTCACAAAGAAAGATTCAAAGCCACGACCCATTAGATGGATCCTCCTTCTACAAGAGTTTGACTTAGAGATCCATGACAAGAAAGGATCCGAGAACTTGGTGGCGGATCATCTAAGCCGACTTCCACATCTCACAAGCAAGGGTGAGGATCTACCTACAAACGACTACTTTCCGGATGAGCAATTCCATGAAATCGAGGAATGTGTTCAACAAATCTCAAGAGGTAATGAACCTTGGTTTGCTGATTTTGGTAATTACTTGATTTGGTAAGAAATACCTCCACGATTATCATATGCACAAAGGAAGAAGTTCTTCAAGGATTTTAAGCAATACTATTGGAATGAACCTCTCCTTTTCAAGAGAGGTCCGGACGGAATGATTAGAAGATGCATTCCGGAAGATGAAGTGGAGAGTGTTATCCGTCATTGTCATTCTCTCCCTTGTGTTGGACACGCTAGTTCACACAAAACTAACGCTAAGGTACTCCAATCCGGTTTCTTTGGGCATTCTCTATTTAAAGATGTGCCAAATTTTATTGTGTTTTGCGATGCTTGTCAAAAAACAGGAAACATATTAAGGAGTAACGAAATTCCTCTTAACAACATTCAAGAGGTTGAGATCTTCGATTTATAGGGAGTAGACTTCATGGGACCTTTCCCATCATCTTGTAGAAACCAATACATACTTCTAGTTGTGGATTACATTTCTAGATGGGTTGAAGCAATCGCATCTCCCACTAATGATGCTATGGTGTTAGTGAAGTTGTTTAACAGAACGATCTTCCCAAGATTAAGGAGAAGATCGATCGATTTAGCCAAAGATAACTCAATTAACTGAGTCGATTTTGCAAAAGTCGTAGCTACAAATCGACTGAAAAATGGGATCATAGAAGAAAATTGACCGATTTCGTGTTACTAGTGACGAATCTGTTGAAAATCAGACCGATAAAAAAATTGAACCCCTTAAATTGACCGATTTTCTTCAGAAAAATCCGAAAGTATAAAGTTTCCTTTTCCTTCTTCTTCCTCAAAACTCCAACTCTCAAACCCTCATCTCCCACAATGCAAGGACGCCGACTTCTCCCCTCCCACCTCAAATCCTCATTTTCTAAGCGTTTTCGTTCATTCTTGAGCCAAAACCGAAGTTCTCAACGAAATAAAGAAGTTTCAAGCAACAAACAGCTCGGCAAAACAACGAATCACTCGGATTTCAAGTTTTTTCAATCCAAACCCTAAAATAATCGACTTGCTCAGATTTGTGCTTTTAAGGTGTTGAGATTGTTGAGATTGTTGAGCTGAATATTTAAGAATTGTTTGTGGAGACTATTTGAGGTATTTGTGTGATAAGATCTTTACGCAGATCAGGTTGTAATTTGTTTCCTCGAAGGGGATCTTCTTCTCAACCCTCTCAAGAACCTCCACCACCACCACCACCACCACCAAGGGTTCCGGTCATCCAAGAAAAGTTTAAACACAAGTATGATTGTCTCCTTGCTCTCCCTATTATTCCACCTCGTTATTCATTGATTGATGAACTGGATGAACTGAATATTAGAGAGATTATTGACTTGATTATTGAAAGAACTGGTTTGTCGGAGTTTGTTCGGATTAGAGAGGATTACTACCAAGAAATAACCTTAGAATTCCTTAGCTCCTTCAAACATGATCCTAGGGAGAGAAATGTGACTTTTAGGTTGATGAATAGAAAATATACCTATAATGTTTCTATGTTCGGGAACTTGTTTGGTTTCCCAACTTCTTTAGCAGGTACATTCCATTACGGAGTGAGCTATAGAGCCTTTTGGAAGAGTATCTCAATTGGAGTAGTAGGAGGAGATAAGTTGAGGCCCGGGAACTCCAAGGAAAAGAGCATATATAACCTATCATTCAAGCTCGCCCACAGGATCCTGAGCGAGTCGATGTTCGCGAGAATTGTGACTCCGCAGAAGGTTAAGGCGGATGAGCTATATTGTAGAATCTTGTTTTTGGCCGTCACCTCCCCGCGGTGCAGGGTGCCGCCCATGCGGGTGGCCTCCCCTGTAGTTTTTCCCCATATCGTTCCGATCTATTTTATTCCGTTTTTTATTTCCTTCCATAGATAGAAGATCCGATCTTCTATCTTATTGGTCGGCTTTCCTACTATGTTCTTAACCCTAAAATTTCCTTCCTTCTATCTTTTCACCCCTTTCCTATAAACTGCCTCTTTCTCTTCTTTTTCGCGTTTCTTGCATACGTTTCCCTTCAACTCCGAGAGCTGTAGTTGTTTCCCTTCTTCCCTTATTGAACGTGTAAGTCTTTTTCTCTGAGTTCTTCATCACGTCCATGAGTTGCTGCATGCCTTTCCCTTCTATTTCGGTTTCTTCTTTCGTTTTTCCTTTTTTTCTTCTCCAAGAATCAAGTTTGAAGCTTGATTCTTGTTGCCGTTCCCGTTGTTGATTCGTTGTTGGTCTCAAGATCCCTTGATTGAGTCTTGACGTCTTTGGATCAAAGGAATTGAGCTTTGGATCCCTTGATGTGAGTTTCTGACTATAGAAACGCCGACAATAGCTTCAGTCAATGCACCTCCTCCTTGCCGCCCTTGCGGATCTTGCCCAGCGCCGCTCCTGCGGCGCTGTCTGCCGCCCCTACGGTTTTTCCTCTATTGCTCCCGTCTTTGGTGAGCTGCTTCCTTCCTTGTTTTCCTTGTTTCTTTCCTTGACTTTTGTGGATGTTGTTAACCCTTGGTGTTCTGTAAGACTAGGGTTTGTGACCCTAGCTTGTGGAGATTAGTGATCATTGAGACTAGAAGTTATAGACTTCTAGCAATTGTTTCATTTCTGATTTGTGATGCCTTGTGTGAACAGGCTTTCCTTTGCTCCTTTCTTGACGGAAACTAAGTTGTTGATGATCTTTGATTTACCTTCGAGTGAGGTAAGTCCTTTGAACTTACTTAGCTTCATTTCATATACTAGTTTGAGTGTATTGGCTGGTTTATGTTGTTGTTATTGTTATAATGGATAACCTGACTAGGATGACCTTCATAACCGTAAGTGACCCAAGTATATGATAATCGGACGGTGACCACTTGTCTAGTTCTTTAGGAGACTAGAAGGTGCTCTTGCGACCTAGGCCTAGAGGTGACGGATAGTACTGATTTATTCTTGTCAGTAGACGGAAGCGGAGACGAGTTTCGGGAGATTCTTGTGTGACAAAAGAAGTTGAGTTACTAATAGATAATTTAATTGAAAGATAATAACCGGTTGAGTGCGAGCATGCTATATGTTTACATTACCTTATGTGTGTTTGTGTCTTACATTCATTCTGATATCTAGAATGTTAGCTAACAGTTTATACCGATGTTGTAGATGTCCCGCAGTTAGGGATGCTGCTGAGTGATCCGAATGGTGTGGTCAGCTGGGATTCCCGTACATTATAGGATGGGACCGGGCTTAAATTTCTGTTATTCTTTCCGTTTGTTTTGAACTTGGTTGCGAGTATTTTACGTTTCCTTTGTTTTAACCTATGATTTTATTATATGTTTTGGTTTTCATTTATTTGTGCCTTGTTGTAAAATCCATTATGTCGTTGCTACTCTGAGGTTCGGGATCCATTGTGAGGTCCTAGTCCGTAACGCTTTGAGTTCCTTGAACTTGGGGTGTTACAATATGGTATTAGAACTCTAGGTTGGAAACAATGGCACTCGAAATCTTCTAAAGGTCGAATAGATAAATAAACAGAACCCGCAAGGGGTCTACGTTCTCAAAAGGGGGTTTTGTTTTAAACTTTTCGATCTGCGATAGATGTACGGGCGACCACCACTACCTCCGCGGAGCTCAGCAATTAGTTTTCTTATATGTTGGCCTCTATATGCTTTTTTTGGATTTATGATTTAGTTATAGCGTGGCCTTATATACCTATATCTATCCTTATCGTAGATGGTGCATATTATAGATACATTTGCTATAGGGCACGGAAGGGCTCAACCACCTCTTCCACCTGCAGTCCGTGGACGAGGACGTGCTGGAAGACCTCCACTAGCTAGAGGTCAGGGCCAAGCCCTAGTTGCTAATCCGCCCATCGCAGAGGCGTTCATTGAAGAAGTTGTTGAGAGTGTTATTCTGGAGGTTGGAAATGGGACCGCTGATAGGTCCGACGCACATAGAGTGCGTCGATCGAGTCCGGTCAAGTGTACATCGAAATGTCTGCATACCGCGACTATGTTCAGAGAGTCGAGGAGGCTATTAGGATCGGAGAATCTGACCCAGTGCCGCCAGTACCTGTGAGAGCTTCCGAGGACGTTAGAGTGCAAGATGAAGCAGAATTGGAGGTTGAGCTTTGGGTAGATCATGTTAATTCAGCTTTAGAGCCAATAAAGAGCATGATCAGGAATCGACGGACCCCAGGAGAGCTACTCAGACAAGAGGCCCTGGGAAAAGACGAAGGACTGGAGGAACTAGTATTAGAGCTAGAGCTTTTGGATTTGGGCATAGTCAGACATCAGAATGCTCTCGTTCCAGCAAGCAATGTAGAGTTTCGAGAGAGGACGGCGGTGTCATAACTATGGGAGGATTGGACATATGAAAGCTGGTTGTGAGAATATCGCTGTGACTTGCTTTTCTTGTGGCAGGAACGGACATAGAGTTGTGTTTTTCCGTCAAGGTAAGGCGCCATCACAACAGGGTTCATCACCTGCTAGTATCGCTGGAGGTAAAAAGAGGCCGCCTCAATATCAACAGCAGGAACAAAGAGCTCCTAGTTTTACCACTTCTCAAGGTTCTGTTCAGGGACAGGGGTAAAGGACAAGTTGGTGGTAAGTCAGACACTAGAGATGCTTTATCCAAATTTTATGAGTTCAGGAGTATAGTGGAGCCGACTACTCTAGCGACCTTAGGTACCATTCATATTAATGGTTTTCCTGTCAGAGTTCTTTTCGATAATGGTGCTATGCATTCTTTTATATCCTATGCATGTGTAGATAGATTGGCCTTAGTTACCGTAGAAGGTAGACCCTTCTTTATAGGATTACCCGATGGAGGTAAGATTAGAGGTACCCAAGAGGTTCGCGATTGCCTTATTAGATTGGGAGGTCGCGATTGGTCAGCTGACTTCTTCGTCATGTACCTAGTACATGAAGAAGTTATTTTGGGCATGGATTGGATGGATCGACAACAGGCAGTTCTAGACATCGGCAAGAGGACAGTGGTGGTAACTACAGAGTCACGCCATGTAGAGATTTTCCGAGGATGGGATCTCGGGAAGACCGGTACAGTCATCAGTGTAGTCCGAGCTACGAGACATATCGGTCATGGTTGCGAGGCTTTCTAGTGCAATGCCATGAAGGATAGTACGAGTCCAGCGTTGAAAGAGATTCCAATAGCATGCGAGTTTACCGACGTTTTTGGAGAGCCATCAGGTTTACCTCCATAGAGTAGTGTAGACTTTGGCATTGATCTTGAGCCCGGGACGAGACCGATCTGGAAGGCTCCTTACTGCACGGTGCCTATCGAGATGCTTGAGCTTAAGAAGAAACTGGAGGAGTTAGCTGAGAAGGGCTTCATCTGCCCTAATGTATCTCCTTGGGGCACACCAGTACTCTTCGTGAGGAAGAAAGACGGGTCGATAAGGCTTTGTATCGATTACCGAGAGCTTAACAAGGTGACAATCAAGAATAAGTATCCATTTCCCCGTATCGACGATCTTTTGGACCAGCTGCATGGAGCTTCGGTGTTTTCACGGATCGACCTAAGATTTGGATATCACCAGTTGAGGGTGAGGGAGCACGACATAGCCAAGACGACATTTCGGACCAAGTATGGCTACTACGAGTTTGTAGTGATGTTATTCGGGCTCACGAATGCACCTGCAATGTTCATGGAATTGAAGAACAACATCTTCATTGACTTTCTAGACCAGTTTGTGGTTGTCCTCATCGATGATATCTTGGTATACTCTCGTAGTAGAGAGGAGCATGCAGGACACTTAAGGATCGTGCTCCAAGTCCCGCGGCAGGGTCAACCGCCCCGCGGTGAAGGCAAAATGGGGTATTACATCAGATCCCCCAACAAAGAAGTTTCATCCCGAAACTTGCAATAGCCCGAAAAGTCACACAACAACGTAGAAACACTAAACTTAACTCATATATTCCCACTCGGGCACAAAACTCAAAACGTCACAAAAGCGTATGCACAACTCAACAAAAGAAACTGAAACTCAACAACTACGCTAAAGGTACACCCAACTCAGCATAAAACTCCAGATAGTTCTTCTGGATATTATCTTTTGTCTCCCAAGACGCCTCATTTGCTCCTAACATCGACCACTGAATCTTCATCATCGGTATGTCCTTCGATCGCAAGTGTTTCGTATTATGCTCTAGGGCAGCTACCGGATGCTCTACGAACGTATGGTTTGGCTCGACCACTAAATCCTCATGGCCGATGATGTGCCTCGGGTCTAGTTTGTACTCCCGTAACTGAGACACATGGAAGATGGGGTGAACACCCTCTAGTCTCAGTAGCAAAGCAAGTTTGTATGCTGCCTCTCCATCTCGCTCAAGAATCTCGAAAGGTCCGACAAATCTGGGACTCAACTTCCCCTTGATGTCGAAACGTCGAACACCTTGTGTCAGGGATACTCCCAACAAAACCTGAGCTCCAACTCTGAACTCCAAAGGTCTGCGCCTCTTATCTGCATATGACTTCTGGTGACTCTGTGCTACTAACATCCGCTCTCGGATCACTACGACTCGAGCCATATTATCCTATATCTACTCATGTGATACTTCGTTGGCACTACCGCTCGTCCCAACATAACGGGATGGTCCGCTCTGACTGACCATCGGTCTGAGGATGATAAGAAGTCATAAACTTGCTGCCAAAACCTCGAGGGAAACCGTCCGTCTCTGTCAAAGACTATAGTCCTAGGTACTCCGTGAAGTCATATTATATGTCTAGTGAACTCCTCCGCTAATCGAGTTACTGGTAACATCTCCTAGATATGAATGAAACGTGCGGTCTTCGTCAGTCGATTTACTATAACCCATATGGCATCAAAACCTTGGCTCGGTCTCAAACCAGTAACAAAGTTCATCGAGATGTCCTCCCACTTCCACTGAGGGACGGGAAGTGGGTGTAGCTCTCCTCCTGGTTGGTGATGCTCGATCTTGACCTGTTAATAGGTTGCACACCGAGCTACATATCTCGTTACATTTGGCTTCAGACCACCCCACTAAATAAAGCGTCTGATGATAGAATGAATTATAGTCTATATTTTGGGGTTTGTTTGGACGTTTTATCTTCAATAATCTGCATGTTTGTATGTATAATATGTGATTATATTACCATTTCATCTACCTTTGCGGGAATCGAGGTCTACACCTAGTTTTGTTGTAATCGTAGGTAAAATGGCATGTTTTGCATCAAAAAGGAGCAAAAGGAGCTATGGAGTCATTGGAGCTACATTCAGGAACATAAGGAAACATCCAAGAAGCATAGCCATGGATTAAAGATTCACTTTGGACAAGATTTGAGAGATTTCACATTCAGTTGTGATTCACCTCGGTTGACTACAAAGTCACCTCGACCGAGGTGATCCAGAGAAGTCGACTCGACCGAGGCGAACACTTGGGATGCGGCGAGAATATTTTATTTATGCTGAGATCTTTTATCTTTGGAAAGAGATCTTATATTTTTTAGGCTTGGCTCCTGGAAGGAAGAAGATATACTAGATCATATATTTTACCTATTTTTATGGGAAGAGATCTTTCTAAGATATCTTATCTTCGGAGGGTATTTTTCCTATAAAAAGGGTCGGATTTCCCACAAATCAACAACCCGCTTACGGCTGGACATCCTGCATACATCCGCTATCAACCCGCTTATGGCTGGACATCCTGCATACATCCGCTATCAACCCGCTTACGGCTGGACATCCTGCATACATCCGCTGTCAACCCGCTTACGGCTGGACATCCTGCATACATCCGCTATCAACCCGCTTACGGCTGGACATCCTGCATACATCCGCTATCAACCCGCTTACGGCTGGACATCCTGCATACATCCGCTATCAACCCGCTTACGGCTGGACATCCTGCATACATCCGCTGTCACCTCGCTTACACCTAATACACCACAGCAGCCATACTCCAGTTGGGAGATTTGAAGAACCTTTTTGAAGGTTGAAGAAGGAAGATTATAGCTTTTATAGCTTTTGAAGGGTTTTTGTAAGATTATCTTAGATTCCCTTCCTTGTTGCTTGTCTTGTTGGATTTCTATCCAAAGAACGCTTTTGTGTTTGATAATTGATTCAGTTATTAAAACATTTCTCTTAAGGTTTTCTTGTTCAATTATTCTCTTTCTTCCCATATACTTGATTTATACTTTCATGATGATGAGTGGCTAATATCTTTGTGTGATTCTAGGGTGATTGGCTGAAGGTTGTGGGAAAAACAATGATAGAATGATCTTAATCACAGTAGGACCCTGAAAGTTCGAGTCTTTAACCTTCACCCTAAGCATCTCGCTCAGTCGATGAACATCTCGGCCGGGGTGGAATTTGGCTGACCGAGGTGACTTATCTGATCCGAAACTGAGAGTTAAGTGTTAGAGTTTGCCAAATCCTATTCTTATTATACCTTTCCTCGTTCAATGCAAGCCTAGGATGAGACTTACCCGGTAATTCCTTAGTTTGTTTACCTAAGATCATAAGTATAGGTAATAAAGGTTTATCCTTTATTGGGGTTTGAGTGTGCTTTCATCCCATCTTTGTGAGTTAGCCTGAGACTGACCCGGTAAAGGTTGATTCTATTCCCTTAGATGGTGTGTTAGTTTGAGGTTATAGTTCTTTATCTTAATTCCTTGAGACTTACCCGGTAATAGGAGTTACGGTTTGGGATTAGTGAGTAGTGAGACTTACCCGGTGATCTATTCCACTTTAGTAACACCTTCCCTATGCAAAAATCTCAACTTTGTCCACTTATCTTTAGATCTTGAGTTGGAACCACAACTAGAGGCTTTAATCCCTAGAATTGCATATTTCCTTATTTGACTTTTATCATCTTTGATTGTTTTAATTGCTTGTGGTTAGTAATTGCTAAAGCTTACCGTTATCGACTTTGTTTCACTAAGTCCCTGTGATCGACCCTTGGAATTCCTTGCTTTTTACTACGATTGACCCGTACACTGCGGGTTTGCATCCTTGTTTTAAGGTTACATATAGGGTTATAAATTTAAAGCTTGCATACACCGTTTGGAGCGAACAAGTTTTTGGCGCCGTTGCCGGGGACTTGGTCTAGACCGAGCCGGTTACGGTTTGCTTTTGGGGCACTTTCCCCCGTGTCTACTAACCACTCTACTTGAGTGACTTTTGCAGGTTATTTCTTAGGTTTATGCGAAGAACCCGCACTGGGAAGGAAATCTTTCCTTACGATCCCAAACTAGAAAAGACATAGACACGACGCTTACGAGAAGCGAAGATGGCCAACCAAGACAATTGCGATCTTGAGGCCGAGTTGAAAGAGGCGCTAGAGCAGCTACGACTCAGTAGGGAAGAGCTAAGGCAAGACAAAGAAGAAATTCGCACCAGGGCCGAGGCGATCGAAGCAAATATGGCAGCCTTACGAGACCAATATCAACTTCGACCGAGGGAAGATCCAATTCCCGATGCTGGACCGACGCAGGTCCCAGTCGCTGACCCTCGACCGAGGCAGGTTCCAGTACCTGACGCCCCAGCCGAGGTTCTTCCACCTCGGATGCCAGTCCGAGGCGCTCTTTTTGCAGGAATCCCGCAAACCCTAGGTCAAAGGATGGACTCTAACCAACACTTGAGGCGTCCAGGAGTTAACCTAGGAGATCCAGCGGACCATGACTACGAACTTCGACCGCAAGTTCTATCCATGATTCGCCAATGCCAGTTCGGAGGGCTAGAGAAGGAATCACCGCATCAACATCTTCAAAACTATGAGATCTTGATGGAGACCTTGAGACCCTCAAGGATTGAAAATAACAACTACAAGCTAAGACCTTTTACTTTTCTTTGAAAGATAGAACACTTACTTGGTATCAATCTCTTCCTCTAGGAAAAATCAGCACATGGGAGGAGATGACTATGGAATTCTTGACCAACTTCTTTCCCCCCTCAAAGACCGCTGAAATGAGAGGGAAGATCAATGCTTTCATTATGAAGGACAAGGAGAGCTTGTCCAAGTCATGGTAGAGGTTCAAGGACATTCTTTTGGATTGCCCACATCATGGAATTCCAAAGATAGAGTTATTAGAGATATACTTCAAGGGACTGGACGAAAGCACCCAGTTCAACCTCCAACTACTCTCCGTCGGTACCTTTATGGACATGGCGATTGACGAAGCTTGGGAATTCATCGAGAAGCAAGTTTTGCATATGGAGAAGTACGCCCATCAAGGAGCTGAAGGTGGAGTTAAAAGAGTTAACTTCCAAGAAACTCAGCCCAACAACAATCAACTCACGTCTTTGAAGAATGACGTGAAGCAATTGAAGGAAATCTTGGTTGCTCAAACCAAGAAGGAAGATCAAGGACAAAGGAATAACAACAATGGATATCGTAACAACAACAACAACGGTTCCCGGAACAACAACTACAACAACAACAATAGAGGATCCAATAGCAACAATTGGAGGGCGAACAACCAAAATTCTGGTAACAATCATTCTAACTCCAATTCTAACGATTCCTCTAATCCTTTCCTCTCTTCCCCTTCTTCTTCTTCTACTCCATTAAAGAGCCAGGGGCAAGGATCAAGTTCGTCTCAGCCGGAAAAGAAAGACGCAGTGTTGGAGGCTATCTTGATCAAGCTTAGCGTTATGGAGACTTCTATGACTTCATTTTCGAAGGCCCAAAAGGCCTTTGAACAACAACATGCAAGTAGGGCGAATGAAGCGCCAAGAGATCCATGGAAGCTTCCAGCAAGGACGGAAAGCAACCCTAAGGGCCAGATCATGGCCATAACTACAAGGAGTGGACTGAAAACTGCAGATCTAGTGCCTCGGTCAGTGTCAATACCGACGAAGACCACCTCGGTCCACGTGCATTCGAAGAACACTTCGGCCGAGATGCCAACCGAGGTGGAGCCACAGAAAGCGGAGGGGAAAACTGATGTTTATGTTCCACCTCCTACATACAAACCACCACTTCCATTCCCCCAGTCAAGGGCCAGAGCACATCTAGAAAAGCACTTTGGTAAGTTCCTTGACTTGATGAATAAACTGCACATTAACATTCCTTTCCTTGATGCTATTCTAGGAATGCCCGCCTATGGGAAGTTCTTGAAGGAGATCCTATCAAGGAAGAGGAAACTGGAAGACTTTGGTGAAGTAAGGATGACATCTAAATCTTCGGAGCTTATTCAAATTATGAAGGAGAAGATGCCACCTAAATTGAGAGATCCCGGCTCATTTTGCATTCTCATTCAAGTTGGGGATGTCACTTGTGAAGCCCTTTGTGATCTAGGAGCCAGCGTGAGCATCATTCCGCTGGAGCTATGTGTGAAATTCGGACTTGGAGAGCCCAAGCCGGTCAAGATTCGATTATACATGGCGGATCGCTCCATCACCCATCCCGTGGGAATTTTGGAAGACGTTCCGGTAAAGTTAGGTAACTTCTATTTACCAATAGACTTTGTTGTACTTGACATTCCCGCAGATTATCCTGTTTCTATTATTCTCAGGAGGCCATTTCTAGCAACTTCGGGTTGCAACATGGATTGTAAGAACGCCAAGTTGAAATTCAACATTGGTGGCGATGAGGTGGAGTTCGCATTACTTGCAGTCATGAAGGGAGAGCAGCTGAGCGATGATATCTTCAACATCTATGATAAAGAAGAATCAAGGGAATTGGTGAGCTCTATCCTTATTAACGATCCGCTTGAACGAGTTATTAGTTTCAGTTTAATGGAGGAAGGTATAGATGCTTCTTGTGATGCAGATATACGGAGCTTAATAGCACTGGAAGAAGATCCAGGAGCTAAAACTGAGAAGCTAATCCAGGAGACGAAGATCTCCAGTTTCGGTTCCAGATGCAGTACCTCGACCGAGGCACTTTCTGGACTGAGCGAGGCGACTGAAGAACATCTCGGTCAATGCCTTTGCGCCTCGACCGAGGTCGATGGCGAGATGATTTCAACTGAGACTACGGAGAATAACAAACTTCTTACTCCTTTCTATGACATTCATCCTCAGTTGGTAGAACAATCTATCCACCAACTTTCTGATAATAAAGGACCTTGGTATGCTGATATTGTGAATTATCTTGTTTGCCAGGAAATACCGCTCGGATTGACGTACTCTCAAAAGAAAAGATTCTTCAAGGAGGTACGCCATTACTACTGGGATGAGCCGCTGTTATTTAAGCGCGGACCGGATGGGATGCTTCGAAGATGCATTCTGGAAGATGAAGTTAATAGCGTCATACGGCATTGTCTTTCACTTCCTTGTGGAGGACATGCTAGCACCGATAAAACATGCGCTAAGGTATTACGTTCCGGTTTCTTTTGGCCTACATTATTTAAGGATGTGCAATCGTTTGTTGTCTCTTGTGATGCATGCCAAAGAACAGGAAATTTATCAAGGAGGAACGAAATGCCACTTAATAACATTCAAGAGGTAGAAATCTTTGATGTATGGGGGATAGAGTTCATGGGACCTTTCCCATCCTCCGGAGGAAACCTCTATATTCTTCTTGTAGTTGATTATGTCTCTAGATGGGTTGAAGCCATCGCTTCTCCCACTAATGACGCCAAGGTGGTTGTGAAGTTCTTAAACAAAACTATCTTTCCACGTTTTGGAACTCCACGCATCATCATCAGCGATGCAGGAACGCATTTCATCAACCGGAAGTTCAAGGCACTTCTATCGAAGTATGGGGTAACCCACAAGGTATCAACCCCTTATCACCCTCAAACTATTGGACAGGTCGAAATCTCAAATAGAGAAATCAAAGCAATTTTGGAGAAGACCGTTTCTAGGACGAGGAAGGATTGGTCCAGGAAATTGGACGACGCTCTTTGGGCCTACAAAACCGCATTTAAGACTCCCATAGGTACCACCCCTTATAATTTGGTATACGGAAAGTCTTGCCATTTGCCCGTTGAGTTAGAACACAAAGCATATTGGGCGATCAAATGGTTGAATTTCGACATTAAGGAGGCCGGCGAGAAGCGGCTATTGGATATCAACAAGCTGGAGGAGCTGCGTTTGAACACTTATGAGAATGCCACGATCTATAAGGAGAGGACGAAGAAATGGCATGACAAGCGTATCATCCCAAAGTAGCTTAATGAAGGAGACTTAGTTCTACTCTTCAACTCCCGCCTCCGCCTCTTTCCAAGTAAGTTAAAATCTAGATGGACCGGACCTTATGTTGTGAAACATGTTTTTCCTCATGGTGCAGTTGAGATATGGGGCGAAATGAGCGGAAGCTTCAAGGTCAATGGTCATAGACTCAAGAAATAAAAACCGGAAACTCCGGTTGAGGAGGTTGCACCAATATACCTCGTTTGAGACGCATTATGGTCCAGCTAGCGACCTTAAACCAAGCGCTTCTTGGGAGGCAACCCAAGGTATTACTTTCTTTTTCCTTTTTCTAGTCTAGCTTAGATAGTTTTGCTTTTGCTTTGCTTTGTTTTGTTTTTGGCGTTCTAGATAGACAACAGGTGACATCTAAGGAAGGAGTACAAACCAGGAGCATAACTGGAAGGACAGAAGTTCAAGAATTTGAGAAGAAAAAGTTTGACTGAGGCACATCTCGGTTGCTGTCAGAGTACCTCGACCGAGATGATTCTTGAGCAACCGAGGCGACTAGGGTTTCTGAAGAACCACCTCGGTCCAGTCGAGACCACCTCGACCGAGGTGACAGTAGTTCTAGAAAGGGTATAAAAAGGGGAAAATTCTTTTTCTTCTCTTTACCTACCCCCTCGACCGCGGCGTCCATTTCACCTCGCTCCTCGATTCTTGCTCATTTTCGAAGATTTTCGCTTCCAAACTGCGATTAAAGCGTAGAGGATCCCAGTGCAAACGTCAATCTGCAAGGAAATCGAACCAAAACGGCCGAACGAGGTAAAAGTGAACAAAACCCTAACCTCGGTGTTTTTGCTTCGATTTGGGCTTGGATTGCCCAACATTTGCTGAAGAACATATTAAGTACCTTATAGGAACCAATTGTAGTGATTTTGGGGGAAAAAGAACTGGATTTTTGAAGAAATTAGTTACGTAGTTTTCGCCTCGGTCCAGTCGTGTTGTGCCTCGGCCGAGGTGTTCTTCAGTGTTGTCAGACCGACCGAGTTGACCTGACAGACAGAGTTTTGAAAAAGAGTTCTGACCGACGTCTTCCCATTAGGGATAGATCCTCCCCTTCCCCTTCCTCCTCTTCTTCCAGACCCTATCGACCAGTGATCCACGAGCGATATCGAGTCGATTACGACCGTATAGCAGCCCGTCCAGTGATAGCACCTCACTTCCTGGACGTGTCAGCCTTAGACTGTCTCCATGTGGATGGAGACCTTAGACGTATGATATCGACGGTAGGATTGGATCAGTTTACTGAGATCCGCGCACCTACCTATTTGGAGCCCACCCTAGAGTTTATTAGCTCCTTCACCTACCTCCCCACAGAGCGTTCTCTGAAGTACCGGTTGATGAACCGGAACTTCTTAGTTCCTTTAGAGTATTGGAGGGACATTTTCGGTTTCCCAACCCCAACCGCTGTTGACTTCCCTTCCCGGACTGTAGCTAGGGAGTTTTGGGGACAGATTGCTCACGTGGTTGAGCACGCAGATAGGTGGCGCCTTGGAGACTCCAAGGAGAAGGTTATTTTTCACTTAGCTTTTAGGTTAGCTCATTGTATCTTCAGTGAGACGCTTCTGGTGCGTACTGAGACGCCCTAGAAGGTCCGACATGGGGAGCTTTTTAGCCTATACTGCATGGTGACTGGAGGGATCCCCGACTTTGGCTTGATGTTTGCAGAGGACCTGCACAAGATCAAGGCCAAGGCGAAGGGGGACATCTGCTGCGGAGGGATTGTGACCAACATCGCCAGCTATCAGGATATGGATCTTAGCGCTTGCACTATGGTGGCGGCTGCGAAGCCGCTAGGGCTGCAGGAGATGATTACTCGGCGGATTCTGGTTCCCCGAGGACTGACTACACCATATGTGGCTATGCCATGGGAGCTGACTGCACCGCAGTGGATCAGATGGTCAGCCCAGTTTACAGTTTATGACCCTCATTACTGGCAGACCGCTTGGGCCCCATCGATGGAGGATTATAAAGAGGCAGCAGCTGCACCAGCTGAGGAGGAGAAGGTAGATGAGGAGACAGGGATGATGGAGTTCCGATGGATACAGGGATGGATACTGCTGGGACGAGTGCACCGGTTATTGATCTTGATGATGATGATACTGAGCTTGCACCAGCCACATCTCCAGTGAGACCTGCTAGGCGTAGGGCACGCCGACACAGAGATTCAGAGGCTCACCGTCGGATCGATGATCTAACGGATCAGATGATCGATTCTTATGCTGCCTTATCACTGGATATCCGCGAGATGCAGGAGCGACAGCACTACCAGCATATGATGGCTCAGATCCAGTTTGAGCACATCATGGGTTTTCCGTTCGACCCGTCTCAGTATCCATATGTGCCACCACCACCACCACCGGATTGCGACTATTGAGAGTTGCAGGATTTTCTTTCTTATTTTTATGCAGTTCAGCTTTATGTCCAATGAGTATTTTATTTCCTTAGACTTATTTCGACCCACTAGGACAGTGTCTCCCAAGTATGGGGTATTTATGTATTATTTGACTCATGGATGTATGACTTGACCTTCTATGATATTTATGCTTCATTTTGCTTCTATGTGTTTATCTGAGACTGCATGCATACATACAGGTTATTTGATTGAGAAAAACGTCGAAACTGAAAAAAAAACTGGTTTTAAAAAAAAAGATTTTGTCCTCGACCGGGGCAGTTCTGGCCGAACGAGGTGTTTCACCTCGGTTGACCTAAGAACACCTCGACCGAGGTGGGTTAACTGAGAGTTTTCGAAACGATTTTTGTGCTTATCTGGACATGATCTCAGTGAAGATCTTGCTTACTGACTGGTTTTTGAAATCTTTATGTGCTTGAAAGGTTTTATAATATGTTTAAGTTGCTAAATGCTTTGTTTGAAATTTTTGGCATGTTTAATACTTTGTTTTTATCCAAATTATGTTGAATTTGAAGGTTGACACCGCAAGATAAGTTCTCTCACTTTCTTCCTGGAAAGACCATGGCAATTCATCCTTCTCTCTTCTTCTTCTTGATCATGCTTTGCCCCTCATATACATTTTGCCTCCCTTTACCTATCCGGGAATTTGGAAGCAAGCAAAGTGGTGAAAGCAAGTGAAGTTAAAGTTGAGAAGTTGGCTGGAACTGAAAGTGTTAGAAAGAAATAAATAGGTTTGCGGAAGTTAATCATGATGATGAGTAACTCGGCACCATTCACATAGTCGGGTGTTTGTGTCTTGCCAAAGTCGGATTGAGCGATATTCCTAACGGGTCATGGTATGTGCATCAAAGGTTTGATGCATCTCAAGAAATTGATGATTGTTGATTTCCTAGGCTTCGGTTATTGTGCACCTCAGTCCATGCATCCCAAAAAGTAAAGTAAAAAGAAAAAGTGTGAAATAAGCAAAGCTTATTGGTGGAAGATGTTGCAAGTCAAAGTGAAAGTGAAAGATATCCTTTTCCCGGATTCTAGCACCACATTACCTTACATACATCCCTACCCTACACGTTTCTTGACCTTTCTTTTGGGAAGCCCTTGAGACCTCGAGCTTGTTGATTGACTTAGTAGTTTAAACTGGATTATGCATGATTAATTTCAATAATTATGACTTATTACACATTCTATGATTTTATGCAAAGATGAACAACTTTCTTATATTTATAAAATGTTTTGATCATATTTTGATTTTAAACTCCATGAATTATTCTCTTAGAGTGATCTATGATTGTAGCACACCATAAAAATGTTTTGAAAGACCTTTCATTGATTTTCTTGACTTATAATCCATTCTATCTTGCCTTTTATATGCGGAACTTGCTTGGGAAAAAAGCAAGGACAAAGTATGGGGTATTTTGATAACATGAATTATAGTCAATATTTTGGGGTTTGTTTGGACGTTTTATCTTCAATAATCTGCATGTTTGTATGTATAATATGTGATTATATTACCATTTCATCTACCTTTGCGGGAATCTAGGTCTACACCTAGTTTTGTTGTACTCGTAGGTAAAATGACACGTTTTGCATCAAAAAGGAGCAAAAGGAGCTATGGAGTCATTGGAGCTACATTCAGAAACATAAGGAAACATCCAAGAAGCATAGCCATGGATTAAAGATTCACTTTGGACCAGATTTGAGAGATTTCACATTCAGTTGTGATTCACCTCGGTTGACTACAGAGTCACCTCGACCGAGGTGATCCAAAGAAGTCGACTCGACCGAGGCGAACACTTGGGACGCGGCGAGAATATTTTATTTTTGTTGAGATCTTTTATCTTTGGAAAGAGATCTTATATTTTTTGGGCTTGGCTCCTGAAAGGAAGAAGATATGCTAGATCATATATTTTACCTATTTTTATGGGAAGAGATCTTTCTAAGATATCTTATCTTTGGAGGGTATTTTTCCTATAAAAAGGGTCGGATTTCCCACAAATCAACAACCCGCTTACGGCTGGACATCCTGCATACATCCGTTATCAACCCGCTTACGGTTGGACATCCTGCATACATCCGCTATCAACCCGCTTACGGCTGGACATCCTGCATACATCCGCTATCAACCCGCTTACGGCTGGACATCCTGCATACATCCGCTATCAACCCGCTTACGACTGGACATCCTGCATACATCCGCTATCATCCCGCTTGCGGCTGGACATCCTGCATACATCCGCTATCACCTCGCTTACACCTAATACACCGCAGCAGCCATACTCCAGTTGGGAGATTTGAAGAACCTTTTTGAAGGTTGAAGAAGGAAGATTATAGCTTTTATAGCTTTTGAAGGGTTTTTGTAAGATTATCTTAGATTCCCTTCCTTGTTGCTTGTCTTGTTGGATTTCTATCCAAGGAACGCTTTTGTGCTTGATAATTGATTCAGTTATTAAAACATATCTCTTAAGGTTTTCTTGTTCAATTATTCTCTTTCTTCCCATATACTTGATTTATACTTTCATGATGATGAGTGGCTAATCTCTTTGTGTGATTCTAGGGTGATTGGCTGAAGGTTATGGGAAAAACAACGATAGAATGATCTTAATCACAGTAGGACCCTGAAAGTTCGAGTCTTTAACCTTAACCCTAAGCATTTCGCTCAATCGATGAACATCTCGGCCGGGGTGGAATTTGGCTGACCGAGGTGACTTATCTGATCCGAAACTGAGAGTTAAGTGTTAGAGTTTGCCAAATCCTATTCTTATTATACCTTTCCTGGTTCAATGCAAGCCTAGGATTAGACTTACCCGGTAATTCCTTAGTTTGTTTACCTAAGATCATAAGTATAGGTAATAAAGGTTTATCCTTTATTGGGATTTGAGTGTGCTTTCATCCCATCTTTGTGAGTTAGCCTGAGACTTACCCGGTAAAGGTTGATTCTATTCCCTTAGATGGTGTGTTAGTTTGAGGTTATAGTTCTTTATCTTAATTCCTTGAGACTTAACCGGTAATAGGAATTACGGTTTGGGATTAGTGAGTAGCGAGACTTACCCGGTGATCTATTCCACATTAGTAACACCTTCCCTATGCAAAAATCTCAACTTTGTCCACTTATCTTTAGATCTTGAGTTGGAACCACAACTAGATGCTTTAATCTCTAGAATTGCTTATTTCCTTATTTAACTTTTATCATCTTTGATTGTTTTAATTGCTTGTGGTTAGTAATTGCTAAAGCTTACCGTTATCGACTTTGTTTCACTAAATCCCTGTGATCGACCCTTGGAATTCCTTACTTTTTACTATGATTGACCCGTACACTGCGGGTTCGCATCCTTGTTTTAAGCTTACATCTAGGGTTATAAATTTAAAGCTTGCACACACCGTTTGGAGCGAACATCTGATATCTTGATACATCTTACTTGCACCGGGGTGCTCTGAGTAAGGTGAAGAATGAGCCTACTGTAGGATCCGTTGTCTCAACTCTCGATTTGATGGTACACATACATGCTCCTGACATCTCAAAACTCTATCGGCACCGACTACAAATTGTGGCGCCTCTCCTCGAGATATCCTGTCTCGAATCCGTGTCAAAGTTGGGCAACTCTCCTGCTTCTGTCGGATTTCTACCAGCAGATCAGGTAAAGGTGGATAAATGTCTATCGGAATCCGGAAAGTGGATATCCATCTCTAGCCATGCAAGGTCTCGCTGTAACTGTGGTTGAGTTGTCAGTCGAGCGATCGCCATCTCTCGGAGAGTCTTCCTACTGAGGGCATCAACAACCACATTCGCCTTCCCCGGGTGCTATAAGATCTCAAGATCGAAGTCCTTGATCAACTTCAAGCATCTCCTCTGGAGGTTATTCAACTCCCGCTGAGTGAATATGTTCTTCAGACTCTTATGATCCATGAATATCTAATACGTAGCTCCGTAGATATAATACCTCCAATCTTAAAAGCGTGAACAATAGCAACCTACTCAAGATCATGGGTAGGGTAATTCTCTTCGTACGTCTTCAGCTGCCTCGACACGTAAGCAATCACCTTACCCCTCTACATCATAACACATCTCAAGCCGAGCGTGGATGCGTTGTTGTAAACCACAAAATCCTCGATGCCCTCTGGCTGAGCTAAAATAGGAGCAGAGGTCAACCTCTTCTTCAGCTTCTCGAGGCTTTGCAAGCATTGATCGGACCATACAAATCTTGTAGACTTCCTCGGCAAAGAAGTGAGAGGTCAGGCGATAACTGAAAACCCATCCACAAAACAAAGGTAGTAGCCCGTCAATCCTAAGAAGCTGTGTACATCCTTAATGTTCTTAGGAGGCGGCCACGATGCTACTGAATTGATCTTTGCCGGATCTACCTTGATCCCTTTAGCTGAAATGAAGTGACCAAGGAATGCTACGTCAGACATCCATAACTCACACTAAGAGAGCTTGGCATAAAGCTGTCTATCTGCAGGACTGGTATGAACCTTAGGTGTCCTGCATGCTCCTCTCTGCTTCGAGAGTATACTAGAATGTCATCTCTGAAGACAATTTCAAACTGGTCTAGGAAGTCGATGAAGATGTTGTTCATAAACTCCATGAAAATTGCGGGTGCATTCGTGATCCCGAATGGCATCACTACAAACTCGTAGTGACCACACCTGGTCCGAAATGACGTATTGGCTATGTCTTGCTCTCTCAATCTTAGTTGATGATATCCGGATTTCAGATCGATCCGTGAAAACACTAAAGCTCCATGTAGTTGGTCCAAAAGATCGTCAATACGGGGAAATGGGTAATTATTCTTGATTGTCATCTTGTTAATCTCTCGGTAGTCAATACATAACCTCATCAACCCGCCTTTCTTCCTGACGAAGAGTGTTGGTGCGCCCCAAGGAGATACACTAGGGCGGATGAATCCCTTCTTTGATAACTCATCAAGCTGCTTCTTAAGCTCTAGCATCTTGATAGGCGTCATACGGTAAGGATCCTACGAGATCGGTCTCGTCCCGGGTTCAAGATCAATGCCAAAGTCTACACTCCTCTGTGGAGGTAAACCTGATGGTTGTCCAAAGACATCGGTAAACTTTCATGCTACCGGAATCTCCTCCAAAGTTGGGCTCGTACTATCCTTCATGGTATAGCACCAGAAAGCCTTGCAACCCTGACCGATAAGTCTCGCAGCTCGGACTGCATTGATGATTGTACCGGTCTTCCCGAGATCCCATCCTTGGAATATCTCTACATGGCCTGACTTTGTAGTTACCATCATTGTCCTCTTGCCGATGTCTAGAATTGCTCGATGTCGAACCATACAATACATGCCCAAAATAACTTCTTCATGTACTAAGTACATGACGAAGAAGTCAGTTGGCCAATCGCGACCTCCAAATTTAATAGGGCAATCATGAACCTCTCGTGTGCCTCTAATCTTACCTCCATCGGGTAATCCTATGAAGAAGGGTCTCCCCTCTACTGTAACTAAGGTCAATCAATCTACATATACATCATATATAAAAGAATGCATAACACCGGTATCAAAAAGAACTCTGACAGGAAAACCATTAATATGAATGGTACATGTGGTCGTTGGAACTGCCGGCTCCACTGCACTCCCTAGCTCATCCACTCTAGTTGAAGTGCCTCTGGTGTCGGTAGAACTACCTCCTCGTCCGCTGCTCAATGCCTGAGCGGAATCCTAAGTAGTGGTAAAACTAGGAGCCTCTATTGCTAATGGTACTGAGGTCTTTAACCACCTCTAGCAACACTGGCAGGTGTAGATCCCTACTAAGATAGCGCCTTGGTTTGACGGCAAAATGCAAATTTGTGTCCGGGATTGCTACAAGAAAAGCAGGTCACTGCCATCTTCTTACAATCAACTCTCATGTGTCCAAAACCTCCGCAGTTAAAGTAATGTCGTCCTTTGTCCGAACTTTGCACAAATTGTTGGAAACTAGAACGTCCCGGCATCTGACTATGCCCAAATCCCGATGCTCCAACTCCATCACTAGTTGTTCCAGTCCTCTGTCTCTTCTCAAGACCTCTTGTCTGAGAAGCTCTCCTTTGACCCGGTCGGTCTCTCTTATAAGCATATGCTCTATCCTGACAGTCCGTCAAGGAGTCACAACGGAAACCAGCAAGATAAGAGCGTGTAGACTCTCTCAACCTCCGAGAGAAAAGGTAAACATGCTGAGCCTCGGGTGATGCAGAAGGACCCAACAATAACAACTCCTCTTGAAACTTGCTGACGATCTCAACAATTGGAAGATCCTCGAATCTACCCTCGAGGAAGTTCTGAATTCGATATCTTTTCATAGTTATAGGACAGTAGCGATCCCTGATTGCAATCTTCATCTCCTCATAGCTGGTAACCTTACTACGCATGGTCCTCCACTAGTGATGAGCCTGATCATATAGCAATGTATGTGCTATGTCGACTCGACGTCTATCTTGGCAACCGATAGTCTCCATAGCAAAATACAACTGTCTTAGCCTCAACTCTACCTCTAATCTAGTCTTGCCCCCGAAAGAAGGAACTCTCAACTGGTTGAAATCCTTCAACCAACAATTAGGTCTTGGCTCTCTCGCCTCGTTTGGAACTCTAGCAATTTCAACAACTGTAGCAGGTGCAACAACAACCTGCGTAACTCTCTACGAGACCTTAGCTGATCTCGTGGGTACTAGCGGTGCTAGTGTAGGTCCTCCAGTCTTGATAGCCTTCTCTCCTCTCTTCAAATAGTCACGGTATGTAGAATCTCCGATGGATACTCGACCAGACTCGGTTGATTGTGCTCGCTATGCTCTGGACCTAGCAGCGGTCCTGTTCCTTGCCTCTTGAACAATGCTCTAAGCAAATTCTTCACCAAACACCTCAATGATAGGCGGATCAGCAACTAGGGCTTGGCCCCGACCTCTAGCTAGTAGAGGTCTCCCTACACGTCCTCAACCATGGACGGAAAGTGGAAGAGGTGGTCGACCCCTACCTCGCCCCACAGCATATGTAGCTCTAGTACGCGCCATCTACGATATGGATAGGTATATATACAAGACCACGCTACAACTAAAGCAGAATCCAGGAAAAGTAAATAAAGACCAACATGAAAGAAAACTAATTGCTGAGATCCGCGGAGGTAGTGGTGGTCACCCGTACATATATCCCAGAACGACAAGTTTAAAATCAAAACCCTCTTTTGAAAACTTAGACCCCTTGCGGGTTCAGTTTATTTATCTATTTGACCTTTAGAAAATTTCGAGTGCCATTGTTGCCAACCTAGAGCTCTAATATCATATTGTAACACTCCAAGTTTTGGGAACTCGAAGCGTTACAGGCTAGGACCTCACAATGGGTCCTGACCCTCGGAGTTGCAACGACACAACGAATCTTACAACAAGGCACAATGAAAGTCAAAACTTATAATAAATTCAAAGGTTAAAAAAAGGAAACGTAAAAGACTCAGCCGAGTTCAAAATAAACGGAAAGAACAACAGCAAAAATATAAACCCGATCTCGTCCTATAATGTACCGGAACCCCGGCTCGGGATCACTCAGCAACATCTCTAACCTGCGGAAGATCTACAACATCGGTAGAAACCGTTAGCTAACATTCTAGATATCAAAAAGACAGTAAAGGCACAAATACAGATAAGGTAATATAAACAAGTAGCATACTCATACTCAACCGGTTATTATCTTTCATTAAGGTTAATTCCTTAACTAATTCAACTTATGTTGTTACACGAGAATCGTTACGATCTCACCTTTGTCCCCTTTCACCAATAGGAATAGAACTATGCATCCTTCCATCACCTGTTGGACTAGTCGCAAGAGCACCTCCCAATTTCCCCATTTTGAATTGGACAAGCAGTAACCGTCCGGTTATAATACACTTGGGAAAATTACGGTTATAAAGGTCAATCCTAGTTCCGGTTATCATTTATAGCAATAACAGCAATACATCCAAGCCAAAACAATCAAACTAATGTATGGAATACAACTAATTAAGTCCAAGGGACTTACCTCACTCAAAGGTAACTCAAAGGTTCATCAAACAACTCAATTTTCCCCAAGAAGGAATAACACAAGCCTGCTCAATAAGGCATAATGAATCAGGAACGAAACGATTGCTAGAAGTCTATAACTTCTAGTGTCCATGATCTCTAAGAGATCTCCAAAAGTTAAGGTCTCGACCTTAATCTTACAGATCACCAAGGGTCAACACAAACCAACACAACTCAAGGAAGGAACGAGGGAAGCAAGGAAGGAAGAAGCTCATCAAAGACGGGGAGACTGCAGGAAGAACCACAAGGGGGGGATAACAGCACCGTAAGGGAGGCACCGGGCAAATCCCGCGGGGTGGCACAACAGAGGCGCGGGGGCAGGGGCAGTGCAGAAGGTTGTTGTCAACTCCTTTGACAACAAGGAATGCAACAAGGACCAAAGCTTGCTTGTCACAACACACACACGTCATAACTCAACTACGGGAGGCCATGAACATGAACATGTCAACAACGGACCGGCCCACAAGAATCAAGACTCGATCTTGATCCTTGGAGAAGAAGAAAAGAGAACGCAAGAGAAACATAAGGGAACGGGCATGCAACAAGCTCAAGAACGTGAGAGAGAATCACAGGGAAGGAGACTCACATGTTCAACAAGATCACATGGGAAGAAGGTTGCAGCTTCCGAGGTTGAAGGAAAAAGTATACAAGAAACTGGAAAAAGAGGAGAAAGAGGTAATTTATAGGAACAATGGGAAAAGATAGAAGGAAAGACGTTCTAGGGTTAAGAACATGATAAGAAAGCCGGCCCATAAGATAGAAGATTGTATCTTCTCTCTATGGGAGGAAATAAAAACGGAATAAAAAATCAAATCGGTGTGTAATTTGTAGTGCGGCTGACCCTGCCACGGGGGCGGCATGTCACAAGAGCGGCAGTCTTCACCGCGGGGGTGGTGAAGGAAAAACTAGGGTATTACAAATCATACGGGAGTTACAAGGAGAACCACATAGTGAAAGTGCACATAATCAAATTTCATTAAAGGTACCGACCGATTTCCGTTGTGATGATTAGGCTAAACAACTCCAAGAAGAAGGAAGTGTGTATCGATGATGGTTTCAAAATATGTGAGACTCATAGAGGAGTTTCTTTTATCAGAAGACTTAATTACCAACCAAGAGAAGCACGAGTGGGTGCTAGCTAATGTTAGAGACATTTGAGAAGGTGCACTTGGAGGACAACATGGAAGAGTGGTTAAGCCTATGAAAGCGAGTTATACGACACAACAAGGTCAAGAAGAGTATAGCTATCTTATGAAAGAAGAAGGTAACATGGAGTATAGACCGAGCTAATGAAGATCTGGTCGAGCATATATGTCACCAGACAGGTTCCTTCCCTCGGATTCCGGTGAATTTGATGTTGTCCAGGCATAGCTTGCGTCGTTGTTATTCCAAATCTTCTTTCATATTGTCAATCGGGTTAGTAAAGAATAAGTTATGAACTTATTCATTTTCCGTATTGAGATTTGATCTAAATTGACCTTAGGCTTGTCAAAATGGATAATTGGAAATTCCATTATGCTCGTTATATTATTCTGAGGATTGTGGGTTGTTTGTTTGAAGAATTCTGATGACGGGTGAGTTCAGAAATTGTGTGCAGGCAAAACATTATTCTGGTGAAAGTTAATTAATTAATTAAAGGTTAACTAATTAAATTAGGATTAGAATTGAAATTGAGGAATGTTGATTAGATTATATCTTGAGAGGTTTGAGGAATTGTGAGATGTTGAATTTATGGATTGATAGTTATGATCTTTAAGGATATTGATATTGTGGATTGTGTTATGGTTATGATCTTGCAAGATCATGAAGACTAGGAGGTGGAATCTCCTAGCTTGTGGATAGTGATTGATATATGTGTGTCTTGTTTGTACAGGTACTGATTGTTTCCTCTAGGGGAAACCGTGATCACTGTTTATGACTACCTTGTGATAGGTAAGTCCTTCGGGCTTACTTAGCTAGCGTTTATGGGTTGGAGTGATTGTGATAGTGGTGTTTGTGTATATGAATATTGCATTGATAAACTAACCGGACTAGGACGACGATATATATA
>BSUD01000006.1:106965533-107171936 GCA_033239045.1 Fagopyrum esculentum | reverse complement strand
TATGTATATATATATATATATATATATATGTATAAATGGTCGAAGTGTATTATAACGGGTCGTGAAAACTTGCTTGAAGCTCGTCGAGAGTATGGAGGTTCTCTGTGACCGGTACTCTAGGTGGGGAGGCTTCATCCTCGATTTCAAACCTGTGTAACAGGGACAGAGGCGAGGTTTTGGGTGTGCCTCGTGTCACAAAACAAGTTGAATTAGTAATGATATAACGTAATGAAGATAATAAACGGTGAAAGGGGACAGAGGCAGGTTCGGGTGGTTCCAATGTGGACCCTAAGCTAATGCTAGTGTTGTTGACTATGTAGTCTTTGGTTGTATGGGGTGGATGAATGATTCTTCATGTTCTCATGTTCGCGACGTCTTGTCATATTCTCAGGGTTGAGAGGGACAAGATTGACACGGGAATATAGTATACAGGTTATGCGGGATAAGAACTGTGGACAAAGTTATCTAGGTGGGAGCTAGGACGTCCGAAGGGATTTCCTAAGTGACATAGTGACTTCGGAAGAGATCAAGTTGATCCAACAGAGACCAAGATGGTATCTTAGGAACTCCCTCCAAGAAATATTGGAAGGTACGCAGTAGCAGGTTGGTGGACTATATTCCATTTTCTTTTTCAAAGACAAAGAGTCGTGTGAACTTGGTGACAAATATTGATACATCCAAGCGAGGCTTGGGATGTGTATGAAGTAACAAGAGAGAGGTTTTGCGTGTGTGTTAGACGATTGTGGGCATATGAGAAGAACGACCGCTGAAGGGTCAAGAGTTAGACGCTTCAATGCGCGCACTTAAGGAGATGTCAGTATTGTTATGGAGGGACATGTTAGTCATGTATGAACAATAAGAGTATATGATATAAGTATATATTTACTCAGCAAAAGTCGAATACCCGCTAGACATGATGGCTATAGTTGATTAAGGACTTCGATCAGGTGATTCTATATCATCCCGGGAGGGTGAATGTGGTCACAGACACCCTTAGTGGGGAAACTAGGAGGTGCTTTGTGACCAGTCCAACAGGTGATGCTGATTCGCATCAAGTACAACCCTATTTGGTGAAAGGGGATAGAGGCGAGTCTAGTAAGATTCTCGTGTCACAACAGAATTGAATTAGTGGAGTGAACAACGTAAAGAAAGATAATAAATCGGACTTGTGTGTAAGCATGTTGCATGTTTACATTTCTTGTGTGTGTGTGTGCACGTGTGTGCCTTTACTGCCTTTCTAATACTTAGAATGTTAGCTAACGGATTTATACCACCTTGTAGATGCCTTGCAGGTTAGAGACGTTGGCGAGTGATCCGGTGGAGTGAACAACCGGGATTCCGTACATTATAGGACGTGTTTGGTTTATTATTATTGTTGTTGTCGTTTTTGGGAATGTTGTTGTTGTTTTGTAAGAACTCAGTTGGAGTCCTTCCTTGTATCTTTTGGGTCATGTTTTATTGCATTAAAAGCTATTTCGGTTTTTTACTATTCTGTCTTGTTGTAAGATCCAATGAAATTGTTGTCAGACTATGGGTTGGGGCCCATTGTGAGACCCTAGCTCGTGGCATCCCGAGTCTTACGGATTCGGGGTGTTACAACATGGACATGAACATAAAATCAAGAAGGAAGGAAGAAACGAAAGGAAATGAATGAGACACGAACTAAAAAAAATTATGTAATCATTAACTATCACAAAACTAAAGATGAATAAGATTTGATCTAGTATAAACTAGAGTTTTTCCTCTTGGTGCCCTCAATGTTTGGACTTTTCCTCTTGGTATCCAGTAAGTTTTAAAATTTCTCTTGGTACCCTTATGGTTCCATTTGTTTCCTCTTTATACTCATTCTTAATATATTACATTAGAACTTATTATAAAATAATTAAAATATATAAAATAATTAAAAACTCATTATGACCTCATTATATTTTAAAATAATAATTTTATAATAAAAGCATTTTTAAACATTTTTTTAAATATTAGATGTAAAGTAAATTAAAGCTAATTTTATTTTTGAACTAAAATAAAAAAAATATTTTTGATTTAAAATAAAATATATAATATTTTATTAAAAATAAACATTTTTTATAAAAATTAAGAGTCCAAAAATATAAACATATAGTAATTTTTTTGAAGTTAAGTTTATATAATTTACTTTAATTTGAAATTAAAAATATTTTTTTTAATGCTTTATTTTTTTATTTTTTATAATTTAATTTTCCATACTCTTAAATTTAAAAAAAAAACATATGTTTTAAGAAATTTCTAATTAATATAAATTAGGGCAAATTTGGTAACTAGGCTTTATTAAGAAATCATGATACTAAGTAGGCTTTTTTATATTTTCCATCAAGAAAATATACCCAAAAATCATATTTACCGTTCAAGTAGAAATTAATTACCATAATCATTAGGTAAAATCTCCTCTTTCTCTCTCTTTTCTGTTACAATCCAAGGAACGCGATCTAGTTTCTTCTCCTCCTCTCGATATCGATCTCGGAATCCATTCTTCTCCTCCTTCGATCTTGCAAGTTCTCCTTCTCGCAAGCTTCTCTGGTATCACAATTATCGATCTACTTTCTCTCTTATCTCTCATAATCGACATCAATCGGGCAATCTTCTCTGGTATCAATCGATCAAACACCAGAAACGAATACAACGCAATTGACTTGTGATTCAAGACTTCAAATACCAGAATTCGCTTCGATCTAACAGGTATCTCTCTCACAATATTCTACTCTCTCTCTCTCTCGCCATCTTCTTCAGTATTATTTTGGTATTTTGTTCACCATTGTGAAATTTTGATCAGATTCTTGTATTTCTGGTATAAGGTATCGTTAGATTTGGTTTTGTTTTAAATTATGTTTCTGGTATGAATGAGTGTGTTATGATTTCAATTTTTGGTTCTGTCAATTACATTTGGATTTTCTCTGTTCTAGTATCAATTTGATAAACGATTCTGGTATGAACCTTGTTGCTAGTTTGTTTTCTTAATTCTGATATGAAAGAATGAGTTTTGGTACAATTAATTCTCTAGTATAATGATTTGAATGAATTCTGGTATACTTGAAGTTTTGGTATTTGTCGTGTTGTGCATAATTATGGTATACATGAACGTTTGGTATACTTGATCTTCTGATATTTATGTTGTTGTGCATAATTCTGGTATACTTCAACGTCTGTTATACTTGAACTTCTAGTATTTGTGGTGTTGTGCATAATTCTGGTATGAATTAATGAATTCTGGTGATAGTAATTGACATATAACCCGCGAAGATTGCGTAAGTGACGATTATAAGTCCCACCGTTATGTTCCTGGCGTAACTTTGGGCTTATGGGGAAATTTTCACTTTTTCCCCGGGTAAGTATTTTTACCCTCCGGTATTATTTGGAGCATTTGGGAGCTCCAATTAATAAAAATGCAGTTGAGAGAAATTATCAGGACATCGGACATGTTCTAGATATGAAATAACATGGAAAGGCAAAACGGCTAAAAGAGTCGTTATTTCGTTTCTTAACGGCTAAGAAAGACGGCTTAGGAATACACGTTTTCCGAGGCAATTGTGAAATAATTATCCGTATAGTATTTAAGATTTATTGTTCCAATTTCGGGAAGTTTGGAGACGGGGGTTCAATCCGCCTTTGGATCGGTTAAAGGATAACTATCGACTTCGCTAAATGATAATTATCGTCTTCACTATAAATAGCGGAAAATCGTTTATTAATTCATTTCCTTTCACGTTTCCTCGTAAAAGCTCTGATTTCTCTCAAACATCAAACTCACATATACTCTCCGTTTCTAATCCGATTTCAATTCCGTTTGAGTTTCTAGATTCCTCTCTTCATTCTCTTCATATCGGTACCGAGTTTCTGCATTTCCGAGCAAATGAAGACCTGGTCGAGCATATATGTCACCAGGACAGTTCCGTCGCTCAGATTCCGGTGAATTTGATGTTGTACATGCGTAGCCTGCATCGTTGTGATTCCGAATCTTCTTTCAGATCGTCAATCGGGTTAGTAACGAATAAGTTATGAATTTATTCGTTTTCCGTACTGCGATTTGGCCTAAATTGACCTTAGACTTTTCAAAATAGATAATTAGAAATTCCATTATGATCGTTATTTTATTCTAGTGTTTATGGGTTGTTTGTTTGATGAAATCTGATGGCAGGTGAGTTTAGAAATGGCTTGCGGGTAAAACGTTATTATGGTGAAATTTAATTAAATAATATAAGGTTAATTAATTAAATTAGGATTAAATTTGAGATTGAGGAATACTGATTAGATGCATGCTTGGTGTCAGAAAGAGTTGAGGATCATGATGATGTTATGGTTATCGGATATGCCTTAGGCATTTATGAATGTGTTGAGGATCTGAGGTTTAGATTTGAGATATAGGTTGGTTTTGGTTAGTGAGACGAGTCTCCTAACCTTTGCAGTATGTGATTGTGTGTGTCTTGCTATTGCAGGCGTTGATTACTTCCCCAAAGGGAAGCTGTGACGTGGTACAAGTTACAAGTATATCAGGTAAGTCCGTGGGACTTACTTAGCGTTCAGTCGTGGGTTTGTGTGATTGTTATGGTTGTGTGTGTTCATATGATTGTGCATTTATAACCTAAACCGGACTAGGATGACCATTTATTACATTAAATGGCCCAAGTGTATTATAACGGGTCGTGACCACATATGCCTTCGCTCGAGGGTAGGAGGGGGTGCCTGGATGTAACACCCCGAATTCTCAGAACTCGGGACATTACTGGTTAGGACCTCACAATGGGTCCCGACCTTAGTTTGACAACAATATTACTAGGATCTTGCAACAAGACACAAATAAAGAAAAACCTAAATCCATAAAATAATATTTTTAAGGTAATGAATGCAACACGGTCTAGCAGCCTAAAGTACATAAACAAAAGAAACGAACAACTGTCTTAACCAAAAGAAAGAAAAGACAAACACAACCCCAACCCCCACTCTAAGGAGTATGGAGACCCGGCTGACCACTACTTCCGGATCACTCAGCTGCTGGTCTAACCTACGGTAAATCTAAAAACACAACAAGAGAAACCATTAGCTAGTTATCTAAATATTAGAAGGATAATAGTAGCACACACTCACAAATAAAAATATAAACATCCATCATGCTTTCAAACAAGTCCAATTTATTATCTTGAGTTAAGTTACTCTTTCACGCTAATGATACTTATTTTGTGACACGAGGAATTCTGAAACCTCGCCTCCGCCCCGTGTAACCATCAGGAATGGATCCGATGCATCTCACCTTGTACCTGCCTGGTCTGGGTATAGAGAACCTCCCAGTCTCCTGTCAGAGCTGGGCAGTGATGTCACGGCCCGTTATACATACACTTGGGCCTTAAACGTAAATATAACAGTCGTCCTAGCAAGTTATTATTATTAAAACACGCACTTAGCACACACAACCACAATCACTCAACTAATATCCAGAAACTGGCTAAGTAAGTCGCAAGGACTTACCTGAGTCAAAATACACTCTAACACGTCTCAAACAGTCCGTACTTGTGGTAACTCAAACGCCTGTCAAATAAGGCATGTGTATCAAAATCACATCTCGATGTCCAACCTCATGCGAAGGAATTACGGAAAAAGCTCTCTTATGGTAAAAGACCATTTTACCCTTGGTATCGTAAATTCTCGAAGTTTAATTTAGAAAACTATCAATTTCCTTTTATAGTTCCAAAAGGTTATAAGTTACACTCTAAAACTCCTCAAAGAACCAAAACCCCTCCTTACTTCCCGATTATTACTTTACTCTTCTAAATGTATGTATACGTAGGTACATACTCTAACCTTTCCTTCCATTCATATTAAATCCGTAACCATTAGGTATTTATATATACATATATATATAGCTACATACTTGATATTTTCCCAACTCACACTCATATGAGTAGATTTATATATATCGATCTACATGTATAACTTTAATTCACTTATGTACACTTTTATATCATATTATATATATACGTATATTTATATACTCGACATACACACTCCTATATAAGCTCACACAACCGACCTTACTAACCTACCGTACTGCATCTAGTACCACCTTCAATCTACTGTTTATATGCATATTCCATCTCAGTTTATCTACGTATTCATCTCAAATATATACGTATTATATCTCATTAATATACATATACAATCTCGCAAATACTCGCAGGGACAGGAGGTAGAAGAAGAGCCGGAGGAGGTCTTACCGGGGCTGCAGTCCGGCGGCCTCATTGGTGGTCGGCTGTCCACTGCGGAATCGACAGAGGCGATGGTTCGCGGCGGTTGGCGATGTCCTGGGTGGTCGGAAACGGCGGTGCGGAGCTGCTGCAGGCCGAAGAGAGGCTGCAGTGAGTAGCGATTCAGGAGTCGAGAGAAGGAAGGGATTTGAGTTTTAAAAAGGACTTTTGGTTTTCAAATGCATGCATAGTCTGGTTGGGAATAGAAAGTACGGCTGACCACCACTACTACCGCGGATCTCCGCATGCTTAGTATGGACTTTAGGTTTTTACTCTCGTTGGACTTAGTAGCTTGGTTATAAAGATATGTGAGATAGAAAGGTATATGCCGAAGATTAGTAGAATTTATAGTTATAGTACGCCCTTAATGGAGATAATAGCATGAGATCTTCATTCATTTGACACACCTAAGTTTTTGAAGGGTGTCAACGTGAGGATTAGTATGCACATCTTATGTGCATTAGGGTAGGCAAATGTTGGGCAACTCCTTCGAGCTTGCTGAGGAGCGTCGAGGCGGAAAAGTGAGGACTAAAGGACAACATCAACGAACATGGTAAGTAGGGAATCCTGGGTCAACTCAATAGGATCAAATGAAGAATATACATGAGAGTAGTTCCGGAAACGCGTTGGATGACCGGAAATTATACAAATTGGAAGAGACAACCCATAGGTTCTTTCACGTGCGGTGTAAAGCAACGTTACAAACAAACGGGATGCCTTCAGAAACACACTTAGGCATGAAAGTCAAGGTGAAATATAGTAGCAATTCAGACAAGAGGCATGGAATCTAAGCTTACTGACGGACCAGAAGGTGAAAGTTTGAGGCTAGAAGCAGAGCGGAATATGATCACTCTCGAAAAGTTACTGGACACCACAATCAAGATGGGAAACCGAGACAATCATAAGCGTAGGAGTCAAGATAAATTACATTGTCCATCCCGATACGGAGAATTAAAGAGGCGCAAAATAAAAGCTTACAGGTTACTAGAAAGGGGAAGGCCGATTTCACCAACATGGAAGTGGTGTGACCTCCTTGAACACACAAGAATTACAACAAGGATCGGGATACAACAAAGACCGGATTTCTATAAAGGCGGAGTACGAGCAGCACCCCAAGGAAGGAGGGTGTAGGAGAATAGTCTTGGAAAAAAAAGAGGGTCTCTAATAACTTCTCACTCACGAAGGGATTTAAGTTAATAACACTAGCGGGTCATAACAGAGAACCGCAAGTGGACAATAACTCGGGTAAAAAGGTGTAACGCCTCATTTATTGGGTGCGTTTCGGTATTTATTATTTCCGGCTTTTATCTATATTTTCAATAACTTAAATAATTTATACGAGTATTTTTCACATTGTAAATTAAATTTTTATGAGTTTATATATATATATATATATATTCCGTATTTTATTTCACGGAAAGTTCGAGAGTTTTTCAAACCAAAAATCCCGTTTCCGGTAATTTGATCGAGTTATTTTAATACCCGTTGTTATGTTTTTTATTATTAAGTATCTTTATTTATCTTTTTTTTTCTCTTTCCTCTCCTTTAGCGTGATGATTGGCTTCGGTAAGCCTAAACGACCCCTCGTCCTTCTACCTCCCGTCTGCTTCCTTGGTCTCGTTCACGCAATCTGCCTCACCCCACATCACACCTTTCCTCACTTCTCTCCCTCCATCTGTTCTCATCAGCACAGCAAACTCCCTCCCTCTCTCACATCTTACCTTCCTCCTGCCACGCCGGAAGCCGCGGTGCCTCGCCGGAGAAGCATTCTTGCCGCCTCCACTGCCTTCTCTGTCGTCGCCTTGCCCGTGGAAGCTGCCCAGTGTTTCCCTCGCGGCCGTCTGCAGCCACCGGGCATGGGAGCGGCTAGCCGCCTCGACCCTGCTCCACCTCGCCTTCCTCCCGGCCGGATCCCTAGCCCCCTCGTCGTGCTCTCCCTCGCTTCACGCTAGCCGGAACTCCGAGCAGTCGAAGCCTCCGGTTGTGACGGCTGTCTCGCCTTTTTCCCCTGTCGTCCCTTGTCGACTTGAGACCGTCACCATAGAGAGTGGACCGCCCTGCGCCGGCCATCTCCTCCCTCCTCCACCTGCCTTCGTCCTCCAGCGCACTCCCGGGATGCCTTAACCGCCGACGCTTCATCCCTGCTGCAAGCTCTGCGTTTCAACAGATGAAAGAAAAGGGTTTCTTCCTTTTTTAATCCAGGCCCCTATCTTTATGTTTAATTACAGAATGGACCCAGTATTTTGTGTTTATTGCAAATTTGACCCACTCTTCTGGAATTTGTAGATTGTGCCCTACTGATTTGAATTAATTACAGATTTGGCCCAATTTTTATTTTCAGAATATATCCTAAAGTTTATGGAACTTCATGAGTTGCCTAGAAAATGTTTTTATGAGTTTTAACCTTGGATTTTATATACGAGTTGATCTTATAATTATATATATTACGTATTGTGTCCTTGTTGGTTTATTAAATGGAATTTGGCCCAATATTTAATTATGTATTATGACCCATATTTTTTGGAATGATATTATTTGTCCCGGAAAACGTTTTTGCGAGTTTTATCCTTGTTTTAAAAGCGGGACTTTCCTTATATTTTATACCCTCGTTGGATTAATTTCGAGATTATGACTCAAGGGTTTAATTGCGGGGTTTTAGCGTTTGCTTTTGAAAATGAGTTTACCTTAGAATAATATATCTTATATATTACGATCAAATTTAGCTAATACGCTAAATTTGTTTAGCTTTGGTTTTAGGTCCGGAAGCGCCCCGATAAAGGCCTAACGAGTCTAAATTCGCCTTCCGTCTTTTGACGTCATGTGAGTACCCTCTCCCCCGAGCTTATGATCTTACTCGATTTAGTCATGTTTAGTATTAGTATCATGCTAGGTTGGATCTAGCATAACTTAGAGTGAATGTCAAGTAGTGGCTTTGGACCTTAGGTGAGTGTTTGAGGAATTTTGAAATGTTTTATGGCTCGAGGTATTGATGTTATCTTGTGGGATTGTAGGACGTTGAGTGTTTGGTTGACCTTGTAAGATCGTGAGGATTAGGAGGTTGTTATCCTATGATGGTTATAGTTTCTGATCTTGCGAGATCATTGGGACTAGAAGTCTAAGGACTTCTAGTATGTGAGAGAGATGTTGATTGTGTGCCTTGTTTTGACCAGGCGTTGAGTGCCTTCCTACGGGAAGTTGAGAGCGGTGATTAGCGGGATTATCTTTGGGACGAGGTAAGTCTTCGGACTTACTTAGCTCGTATTCTTTGTATTAGCATTATTGTGTGTTGGGTGGTGTGTGTTATTATATTACTGTTTATAACAACTAAACCGGAAATAGGATTACCGACCTTTATATTATTTGGCCTAAGTGTATGATAACGGGCGGTGACATCACTGCCTTGCCGCCCGTGAGAGCTAGGGGGATCTCGGCGACTGGCCCGTGCTGGTTAGACGGTCGGAGGCATCCGACCGTTCCATTGCCGGAAGAAGGGACCGAAGCGAGTTTCGGAGGATTCTCGTGTCACAAAAGAAGTTGAACTAGAACGGGATATGACTTAATAAATAAAGATAATAAACCGGATTTGTGTGCTTTGAGTATGTTGTGTGACTATGTTGAATTAATTGTGTTTGTGCCTTTTCCTTTACTTCTAATGCTTCGAATGTGAGCTAACGGTTTTATACCGAATATTGTAGTTTGCCTTGCAGGTTAGGCATGCTCCGAGAGATCCGGAAGGGTGGGCAGCCGGTGCCCGTACATTTTAGGAAGGGTTTTGTTTGGAGTCACGTTTGGAGTTTTGTATATTGTATTATTGTATGCCGCATGTATGGCGTTTGATCTTTGTAGTTGTTTTCGGCTGAAGTCCGTTGTTTGTTTTCTTTTGGGTTTTCTCACATTGCATAAAATGTATTTCGGTTTTGGCCTATATTTGTGCCTTGTTGCAAGATCCGGTGAAATTGTTGTCAAGCTAAGGGTCGGGACCCATTGTGAGGTCCCAACCCGTAGCGCCCCAAGTCCCGCGGATTTGGGGTGTTACAAAAGGATCATGAAGAAATGCCTACAAGTTATCGTAGAAGAATTGATAAGTCTGTTGACGGGAGACGAAGGAACAACTAGACTTGTAAGAGTATAGTACTATTAAAGAGGGGAAATTGTAGAAGGAGTTAAAGGAAAATAAATGGAAAAGATATATTTTCACCTTGTATAACAAACCTCAAAGGAGATAGAAGAAAAGTAAGTCTACAATCTTATAGAAGGTCAACTACAGACTAATTGGTAACAACAGAGAATTTACACGTGTTGGCTAACTAGTGATGGTTGGTTGACAGATAAGAAGAATAACCACAAGGTTATAAAGGAAATTTACCGACAGCTGGTGAATTTCTTCCAGAGATCAACGACGACAATGGTGAAGTTAAATCAATACAAGTACTAGTAGCCTTGATGGTAACATTGAATGAGTCCAATATGATAACTCTAATAAAGAAATTAAAGAGAAGCTCTTGACGGTCGGTAATGACCATCGATGATATTAATGGTGTAAAGGGAATTGTTGTGAGTAGTCACTTACTACCGGCTAAGAAAATATACATATCAAGGTTCGTATGAATGGATCCCTGTAAGAAGAACTAGAAGACTAAGAAGAAGTAAATGATTGTGAACAGGTCCTATGTCTTAGCATTCCACACAAGTAGGACTGATGGTGCTCCTCCGAGAAAAAGTGGGGTCAAGCTGTCTAGATTGACAAGGGAAACCCTTGTGAGTAATGATGTGACACAGAATAATTGGAATTGCAGAGGCGGCACAAACATAGAGAGTATGATTTAAAGCCTTGGTGAAATGTGTGGTCGAGTTATGAGGTGATTGTAGATGGAATCTACATGCTGGATAGAACAGACATGTGAAGGAGTAAAGTTGAATGACTAAAGGTTGTTATATGGATCCGGTATTACCCCAATAAGATGATTACCGAAAAGTGTTTATATAAAAGCTTAATGAGAAATGGAGATACTTCAATGAAAATTCAGGCTGTACCGATGACATAAGAGTTGATGAAAGTAATAAGACCAACCAACGTGGTCCGTAAAGCGTGTACGAGAAGACTCAAAGGGATTTAACTATCTTACGGGGTGTAAAGATTTAAAGAAGATAAAGCGACATGAGTATAAGGAAAACATAATAAATGCGATGCGAGAAATTTGATTGGTGAGAAAATCATATATGCATCTGATGTGGCGTATACAAATTGTACCATTAGATGTTTAATAAAAATCATACTATCGGACTGATGACACTATGATAGATTAAGTGTAAACCAAGCGCATAACTCAACCAGTGAGAAGGAAAGTCATGTATCAAAATGCGAGTCATGCTAAATTTAAATAAAGTCTTGAGATAAGGATGTCCTTAGGAAATCTATGTAAGAGTACAAGTAATTGAAGTTCCAACACAGAATGAGTAGTAATGATCAACAGATAGTTAGAGACCGATGCAGAGAAGAAAAACGTATAAGATGAGTCACCGAGTAGAAGAATTCACAAGATAAGCTTGAGAAACCAAAAGAGATAAAATGTCGACCCGGATATGAGGATCTAAGGTGCATGGAAGGGATACCTACAATGGAGTGTAGAAGCAAAATGTAGACTTTACAAGTGTGGAGAGGTTTTGACCTCCTCAAAGATATAGAAATTTGAAGGAAATCGCAAGGCCGGTATGAAAGAGTCGAAGCCCTGCAGCGGAAACAACGGAGTTTCATGAAGGCAATATTTCCGGTAACACCAGCGAAGGAATGTATATATGAGAACGGCCTTAGTGGAATCGAAAGTCCAAGGTAACCCCAATTATCACGGGACCTAAGTCATCAACACCGACGGTCCATGCAAGGGGATGACAACTAAAGTCATCAGAACTATAAAGACACTTACCAGCTATCGTTGAAGACTTGGAATGACTATTTAGGTCAAAATGAATGACCCCGTTGGGCTCAAGAAGTAGAGTTAGCCTAAGGAAACAGAAGTGTGGAAGATAAAACGATTAGCGAAGCATGAAAGGATTAATCGAGCAGATGATGCTCACCAAGATTTTAACGCCATTATAGGTATGAGAAGAGCAAGTCCGGGATATTGAGATAAGTCTATTATAGACTAATCGATGTCAACTGAGGACGTGTAAGTGTTGATTGGTATTGACGAGTAGGTACCGTTAAGAAGAGATATTAGTGACTGCGAATTTAAGAGATAACTTTACCGATGCCTTGGAGGATTCCCCAAGTAGGCAATGACAACCTTCTGGTGTGATCTAAGGATATGGAGAGAATCGGGTTAGAAGTTGCTTGTTGGTTGGTTAAGAACAGACTACGGTTGAGTAAGAGAGTAAGGGTCTTTTTGAAGAGGATCTTGCTAGTACTAGAAGGGAAGTATAGGCGGGAGTTGGGTAAATCACGTTGACCCTCAAGAAGAGGCCATTGTGACTAATGGGTGTTACACCAGAAGCGTGGTAGGCCCATAACCCACAGATAAAGAAAATCAATGTTAGGTGAACTATGATTTCAAGTTAAGGAATTTGAGATCTATATGAAAAGGTCCACTTGGGTGTGTGATTTGTTTTGAGTGATATAAATTTGAAAGTTTGACAAGAAGTAGGTGAAACCCATTAATTAAGGAACGATCCGATTAGGTCACATTGACGAAACCGGGCCAAGCGGTATGTATTACAAAGAGCAATAGGCACTCAGTAAAGTGCCGATAGAAGTTTAAGATCATTATTTCAGAATCGATAGTCAGGAACTTTCAAAAAAAATAAATAAATAAAAACTTTGAAAAAAAAAATTTAAAATGGTGGGCCCAATGGAAAGGAAAGTTTGGTAGAGTCATCAAAAGAGCTGGAAGTAAGTATAGAAAACCAAACCATGAAGAGAGTAACTACCGGATCCTAGACAAGTCATCAGTCTTGAGGATCTGATAGTTGAGCCAGACTACACTTTTGTGGAGTACCCATTAGCCGTCCTAGAGCGCAGTACTAGACGTTTGCGTTCTAAGGAGATACCGATGTTGAGGATCCAGTGGTCTAGACGAGGAGCCGATGAGGCCACTTGGGAGACAGAGGAGAGTATTAGACGTAATTATCCCGAGTTCTTTGTGGGGTTAGATGTTACTTCTGTACCGACGAGTTAGTACTCGAATGCTGTGTTGTTTGACTTTTCATGTTTTTATCTTGGATCGAGTGATTGTGTTTTCTTTGATGTGTGCGTGATTATGATGATTGAGTAGTTGCATGGTAGAAAACAAAGTTTTTCAAGTTTCGGGACAAAACTTATTTTAAGAGGGCACTTATGTAATACCCGAAAATTTTTAATTCCGTTTAATACCGGATCAAACCGGATTCCGATCCGACAACCTTAATTCTTTAAAAAAAAAATTAAATTCTATAATTTTATGTCACCTTGATTCACATAAAATGATAATTTTTGTAACCGTAAATAATTCCGTAAACAACTCCGTACTTGAAATGATAATTCTTTCAGGCCATTCTTTTTGTTTTTGGTGAGCAGGCCCAAGTACCTGGCCCATTCATCTTTTACCAGCCCACTTACTAAACCCCTCACTAATTAAAATTAACCTAACTTAACCCTAAACCTAATCAATTGAAATCTATTCTACTGTTGCCGCTGCTCTACTCCTCCCTCCCAATTGCAACCACGTCACGCTCAGAAGGAACCGGAGAACCATAGCCGCTCGTTTCTGCACCGTAATCGCCACCACTGGATCGGGTTAGTCTTCGGCGGAGATCACGAGAGTTACGCAGTCATGGTTGGTGTTACACCCAGTAGCCTTCAGCCTGCAACACAGCCAGAACCGGACCCCGAAGACCTGCATCAACGAGATACCGGTAAGTCTCTTCCTTCCTGCGAATCACATTCTTCTACCGCTTCTGATGTTGAATCCTACTTCGAACATCAGGCCAGTAGGAGCGCCTCTCCTAGCCGGAACCGCAGACGAGCAGACCGTGGACCTAGATCAAACGAACCCGGCTGAATAGACTGCTCTTCGTTCCAAAGAAACCGTAGCCACCGACTTCGTGCATACGACTCCGGTAAGCCCCGACCCGATGTCCTTCCTCATTTCGTCACTAACCTGCTGCATGTCTAACCTACTGTTAACGGGATTATCGACCCCGGTTGGCTGGCGGTATGCAGGCTCGACAGGTTCGACTTCGGTCTCAGTTTCTTCCCTGCGAAAGTGTGACGAGAGTGCTGGACGGGTGAGTTCTCCTCCTCACTATAGTGTACGTAAATATGTATATATAGATGTATAAGTTGGGAGATATATGTATATATAGATGTATAAGTTGGGAGATATATATATACATATATATGCACCAGTGTAGTGTACGTAGATGCGGATATATAGATGTATACAAATGGAGTATATATAGGTATAAGGATAATGTATATATATATGTATATATGTATAAGAGTAGAGTGGTGAGGATAGGAGCCACGGAGACGGGTTGTAGAATCGTTACCGGGAAGGGCTAGAGTAGTACGACCGGGTAGTGTTTACTAGATATGAAGGTTGCGGTGGTTCCGAGGAGTGGTCAAGGGTTATCGTTGTTAACGAACTCCACTTACGAGAATATTCTAAGGATTTGTTATGTTAACTTAAGCTAAGATCGTTTACGTTCTCGACCTCTTACCTAGAATAATTGTGAGATTTTATCTAAACTTGGGAAGGGAATGACGTTGTTCTCTTTGACGAGTATGTTTAGGATTTGATCTTAGACCTAGTAACTAAGTGTAAAGGTCGGACCTTAGCAACCCCTTTGAAATTCGAAACCCTTGTTAACTTTATAATCTCTAGTAAACTATCCTTGAGAACCAGATTATGGAAATAAGTTCCAAAACAAAATATGAGAATTTAATGATAGACTTTTGAGAGTTTCCAAGATTAGGGGTAAAATAGTCTTTTACCTTAAGAGAGTTGTATTTCTGTAATTTCTCCTCATGAGATTGTACCTCTTAGAAGTTTTTAACTTCGAAGAGTATGGGATGTGATTTTGATCCACATGCCTTGTTTAACAGGCGTTTGAGTTACCACGAGTACGGACTGAGTTGAGATTGATAGAGTGTGATTTGATTCAGGTAAGTCCTTGCGACTTACTTAGCTGGTTTCTGGATATTAGTTGAGTGATAATAGTGGTGTGTGTACCATGTGTGTTATAATAACAACTTGTTAGGACGATTGTCGTTTTTATGTGTTAAGGCCCAAGTGTATGTATAACGGGCCGTGACATCACTGCCCAGCTTTGCCAGAAGACTGGGAGGTTCTCTATACCCAGACCATACAAGTACACGGTGAGATGCATCGGATCCACTCCTGATGGGTACACGGGGGCGGAGGCGAGGTTTGGGAATTCCTCGTGTCACAAAATAAGTATCATTAGTAAGAGTGAATGACTTAAATGAAGATAATAAATGGATTGTTTGAAAGCATGATGAGTGTTTATTATTTTATGTGTGTGTGCTATTATTATTCTCCTAATGTTTAGATAACTAGCTAATGGTTGTTTTGTTGTGTTTTTAGATTTACCGTAGGTTAGAACAGCAGCTAAGTGATCCGGAAGTAGTTGTCAGCCGGGTCTCCGTACTCCTTAGAGTGGGGGTTTGGGTTGTTGCTTTGTTGTTCTTTCCTCTTGTTAAGACAATTAGTCTTTTCCGTCGTTTAAGTACTATAGGTTGTTAGACTTTGTTGCATTCATCCTATTAAAAATACATTTTTTTTTACGAATTTCGGTTTTTCTTATTTGTGTCTTATTGCAAGATTCTAGTAATATTGTTGTCAAACTGAGGTCGGGACCCATTGTGAGGTCCTAACCAGTAATGTCCCGAGTTCTGAGAATTCGGGGTGTTACAATTGGAGCAACTGTTTTGGATTTGCCTCGAGGTGTGATGGGTTTGAAGTGTAAAAGTGATTCTCCAAGACAAGGTCTTGATTGAGCATTGAAGAAAGAGATAAAAGTAATAACATACGTGTCTCGCTAGTAGAAACGGTGTGAAGTCAAGTGCTTCCTTTGTTGTTTGTGTAATAGCTATGATTTCCAAATTCTAATTAATGTTGATTAACTTAATCATTGATAGTAATTGACATATAACTCGCGAAGATTGCGTAAGTGAGGAGTATAAGTCCCACCGTTATATTCCTGGCGTAACTTTGGGCTTATGGGGAGATTTTCACTTTTTCTCCCGGGTAATTATTTTTACCTCCGGTATTAATTGGAGCATTTGGGAGCTCCAATTAATAAAAATACAGTTGAGAGAAATGATCAGGATATTAGACATGTTCTAGATATGAAATAACATGGAAGGCAGAACGGCTAAAAGAGTCGTTATTTCGTTTCTTAACGGCTAAGAAAGACGGCTTAGGAATACACGTTTTCCGAGGCAATTGTGGAATAATTATCCGTATAGTATTTAAGATTTATTGTTCCAATTTCAGGAAGTTTGGAGAAGGGGGTTCAATCCGCCTTTGGATCGGTTAAAGAATAACTATCGACTTCGCTAAAGGATAATTATCGTCTTCACTATAAATAGCGGAAAATCGTTTATTAATTAATTTCCTTTCACGTTTCCTCGTAAAAGCTCTGATTTCTCTCAAACTTCAAACTCACATCTACTCTCCGTTTCTAATCCGATTTCAATTCCGTTTGAGTTTCTAGATTTCTCTCTTCATTCTCTTCATATCAGTACCGAGTTTCTGCATTTCCGAGCAGATGAAGACCTGGTCGAGCATATATGTCACCAGGACAGTTCCGTCGCTCAAATTCCGGTGAATTTGATGTTGTACATGCGTAGGGCCTGCGTCCTTGTGATTTTGAATCTTCTTTCAGATCGTCAATCGGGTTAGTAACGAATAAGTTATGAATTTATTCGTTTTCCGTACTGCAATTTGGCCCAAATTGACCTTAGACTTTTCAAAATGGATAATTAGAAATCCCATTATGATCGTTGTTTTATTCTAGTGTTTATGGGTTGTTTGTTTGATGAAATCTGATGGTAGGTGGGTTTAGAAATGACTTGCTGGTAAAACGTTATTCTGGTGAAATTTAATTAAATAATTTAAGGTTAATTAATTAAATTAGGATTAAATTTGAGATTGAGGAATAATGATTAGATGCATGCTAGGTGTCAAAATGAGTTGAGGATCATGATGATGTTATGGATATCGGTTATGGCTTTAAGGTTTAGTATGTGTACGAGTATGATGAGATGTTATGTTGAGGATATGCCTTAGGCATTTATGAATGTGTTGAGGATCTGAGGTTTAGATTTGAGATATAGGTTGGTTGTGGTTAGTGAGACGAGTATCCTAACCTTTGTAGTATGTGATTGTCTGTGTCTTGCTATTGCAGGCGTTGATTACTTCCCCAAGGGGAAGTTGTGACGTGGTACAAGTTACAAGTATATCAGGTAAGTCCGTAGGACTTACTTAGCGTTCAGTCATGGGTTTGTGTGATTGTGATGGTTGTGTGTGTTCATATGATTGTGCATTTATAACCTAAACCGGACTAGGATGACCATTTATTACATTAAATGGCCCAAGTGTATTATAACGGGTCGTGACCACATATGCCTCCGCTCGAGGGTAGGAGGGGGTGCCTGGAAGCCAGTAACACAAGGGGGGACGAGTGATGATCACCCCCATGCAAACCCCTATGTTAACGGGGAAAGGGACGAGGTTCTTGAGGCTCCTCGTGTTACAAAAGAAGTTGAATTAGTAATGGAATAACGTAATGAAAGATAATAAATGAATGTGCATGGCATTGCATGTATGAGATGTTGATGTGTGGTTGTGCTATTACCTTCATGCCTTTCATTGTTGTAGCTAACGGTCTTATACCGTGTTGTAGATGATCTGCAGGTTAGGAAGACTGCAGGGTGAGCCAGATGGTGTGACCTGCCGAGGACTTCTGTACATTAGGATGCATGGGATGAGATATATTTTGTGGTTATGGTTTATGATGTTGTTTTGTACTCGGCTTGGAGTTTGTAAACTCTTTAGATGTATCATATACAACTTTTATGTATTTGGTTTTAATCTACTTGTGCCTTGTTGTAAGATCCAGTGAACTTGTTGTCAGGCTAGGGTCAGGATCCATTGTGAGATTCTAGCCCAATGTAGCATACCATGTCCCGCGGATTTGGGGTGTTACAGAGTTGGTATCAGAGCCTTAGGTTGACAACAATGGCACTTGCTATCTGCAATAAAGGTAGAGTGGATAAATAAATAGAACCCACATGGGGTCTGATTTTTCAAAGGTTTTGGTTTTAAAGTGAGTACAAATGTTTTGGGATAGTATGTACAAAAGCTGTCACCCTTCTGAGGATCTCGACAGTATAGATATATATATAGCTATCTTCTATGTGCTGATGTGTATGCATGTAATATTAAGCATTATATATATATTTCTATACATATGGCATATATATAGCCTTATAGGATTAAGTACGCATACCCTACAGATGGCTCAAACTAGAGCGACATCTGTAGTAGGACGAGGTAGGGATATACCCCTCTCTTCCTCCAGTAGTGTTAGGTGAGGGACCGGTTTCCGCTGTTGTTCTGCCTGTAGCAGAGACAAACCTTAGGAGTCTGACTACCTCTCGATGAGTGGACCCGAGTTTCGAGAATATATACATTAAGTACAAGAGGCTGGAAGAGAGAGTAGACCTACACCGGGTTTACCAACATATGTAGGACCAAATGAAGCTTCCGGATCAAAGAAGAAACATCGGACCGAACTAGTAAGTGATGAAGCAAACCCTTCAAGTGTTAGACAGAGTCTGACACATGGACGTTCTAGTGATCCCTTGTCCACACGGACTTCTGATGGGATGAGATCCTGTTTCAACTATGGAGAGTTTGGACACCTGCGACCGGAGTATAAGAGATCTTTAGTGACGTGCTTTACATGTGGTGAACTAGGCCATTTGGCTCCCTTTTGTCAGCAAGATGGTGTTCCTTCTCAAAGAGACTCTCCACCTTTCGGTGCCGAAGGAGTAGAGGCAGAGACTATGACGATGACCTCAGTGATACTTGAGGAGCATAGGTTTGAGTTTTAAGTAATAATATGTAGTGGAGCCGTTGGAGTTCTATGTGGTATGGGTGCTACGCACTCTTTGTTTTTTGATGCATGCGTTGATAGACTGACCTTAGATACATTGGAGGATAGACCTCTCTTGGTAGGGTTACCAAATGAGGGTCATGTAAGAGGTACATAGTTGTCCTATACATTTGGGACTTATGATTTGTTTGTGGATTTCTTTCCATGCCGCTGGTACGTGAGGAAGTCTTTCTGTGTATGGATTTGATGGATAGACATCGTGTTGTGTTAGACGTTGGTAGTAGGACCGTGACGGATTCTACTGAGTTGGGTTAGATAGAGGTCTTCCAAGGTTGGGACCTTGGGAGGAAGGGTATGGTTATTAGTCCAATACGAGGAGCTAGATTAATCGCATAGAGTTTTGAGGCCTTCTAGATTACGCAATGAAGGATGGAGAGAGTCCAGCATTAGAGGACATCCCAGTAGTCTGCAAGTTTGTGGATGAGTTCGTTGAGCCATCCAGTTTTCCGCCCAAGAGGAACGTGGACTTCGGCATAGAGTTAGAGCCGGGTACGAAACCGAATTCGAAGCCTCCATATCCTATGGAGCTTGTCTAGTTACTAGAATTGAAGGAGCCACTCGAGGGGTTGGCTGAGAAGGGCTTTATCCGCCCTAGCGTATACCCGTGGGGAACACTTGTTCTCTTCGCGTGGAAAAAGGACGGATCGTTAAGATGGTGCATCGACTACAGAGAGTTGAACAAGATGATGGTCAAGAACAAGTATCCATTACTTTGTTAGATCAACTTAAAGGAGTGACCGTGTTCTCCAAGATTGACTTACGCTTGAGTTATCACTAGTTGAGGGTGAGAGAGCAGGATGTGCATTTCGTACCCGTTATGGACACTACGAGTTTGTAGTGATGCCATTCGGGCTGACGAATACCCCAACAGTTTTCATGGAGTTGATGAACAGTATCTTCACAGACTTCCTAGATCAGTTTGTAGTGGTATTTATTGATAACATTCTGGTATACAATCGTAGTAGATAGGAGCATGCCGGTCATCTGAGGATAGTGTTGTAGATTTTAAGGGATAGAGAGTTGTACACCAAGATCTCTAAGTGTGAGTTCTGGATGTCTAAGGTTGCTTTTCTTGGACACATCGTCTCCGCCGACGGGGTTATGGTTGATCCGGTGAAGATTGAGTCTATTGCTGCATGGACAACACCGACGAACGTCCAGGAAGTGCGTAGCTTTCTTGGCCTAGCCGGTTATTACAGAAGTTTTGTGGAGGGATTTTCATTGATTGCTTGTCCATTGACGAGTCTTCTGAGGAAGACTATCAGATTTGCATGGACCGACCAGTGTGCTCATAGTATTGAGGAGTTGAAGAGGCGTTTGACTTCTGCTCCTGTCTTGGCACAACTAGAGGGTTCTGATGATTTTGTAGTTTACAGTGATGCATCCAAGCTAGGCTTGGGATGTGTATTGATGCAGAGAGGCAGAGTGATTGCATATGCGTCTCGACAGCTGAAGACGTATGAGGAAAACTACCCGACTCATGATCTGGAATTGGCAGCGGTAGTTCATGCTTTGAAGATCAAGAGACATTACCTGTATGGTGCTGCATGTCAGATCTTCACAGACCATAAGAGTCTAAAGTACATTTTCACGCAACGGGAATTGAATAACCGCCTGCGTCGATGACTTGAGTTGATCAAGGACTTTGACCTTGACATTTTGTATCATCCTGGCAAGGCGAATGTGGTAGCTGACGCCTTGAGCAGGAAGACGCCTCGAGAGAAGTCGATTGCCAGACTTACTATGCTGCCTCAGCTTCACAGAGATCTAGTTTGGCTAGAGATGGACATCCAGTTTCCTGATAAGGATGCCTAGTTGTTTGCTTTAAGTGGTTCTATCTGGTCTGTTGGATGAAATCCAACAGAAGCAGGGGACTTGACCGACTTTGATGAGGATTAGAGAGAGGATGACTCGTGGTGAGGGACCACTGTTCTCCAGAGGAGCAGATGGAGTGATGAGACGATATGACCGCGTCCGTGTACCCGCTAATGCGGATCTGAGGTAGAAGATTCTGCAGGAGACTCACTCCACACCTTACTCAGTGCGTCTTGGTGCGAGTAAGATGTATGAGGATGTGAGATGTTCATACTGGTGGGGAGGGCTGAAGCCCGATGTGGCTAGATTTATGGCTCAGTGTGCGACCTGTTAGCAGGTCAAGATAGAGCATTGCAGACCAGAAGGAGAGCTTCATCTACTGTTAGTACCACAATGGAAGTGGGAAGATATCTCCATGGACTTCGTAACTGGACTGAGACCGAGCAGGAGCTTTGATGCTATATGGGTTGTGGTTGACAAACTGCCGAAGACTGCACGTTTCATTCCTATCAGGGAGACGTGGATGGTAAGCAGATTGGTTAAGGAGTACACTAGACAAATAGTGAGACTCCATGGGGTACCGAGGACGATCGTCTCTGATCAAGATGGACGGTTGATCTCGAGGTTTTGGCAGCTATTCCGGACTGCTTTGGGGTCGAGTTTACACTTCACGACTGCGTTTCACCCCGAAATAGATGGTCCGTGTGAGAGGACCATCCAAACCTTAGAGGACATGCTGCGAGCTTGTATGTTGGATTGGGGACAGGGATGATCTGATTACCTCCCACTTGTTGAGTTCTCATACAACAACATTTGGCATGCATCCATTGGGATGGCTCCTTGTGAGGAACCGTATGGACGTAGGTGTCGTACACCTTTATGCTGGGATGAGCCTAGCAGTATCAATGGGATAGCGCCAGAGCAGATTCAGGATCATATGGCTCGAGTAGCACTGATTAGAGAGAGGATGCTGGCTGCACAGAGTCGCCAGAAGTCGTATGCAAACAGGAGGCAACGACCTCTAGAGTTCAGGGTAGGAGCTCATGTCTGGTTGATAGTATCTCCAACGAGATGCGTTTGACGTTTTGGCATAAAGGGGAAGTTAAGTCCCTGATATGTAGGTCTTTTTGAGATACTGGATAGAGTTGGGAGAGCAGCGTACAGAGTGTCTTTGCCACTGAAGTTAGAGGGTGTTCACCCTATGTTTCATGTGTCTCAGCTGAGGGAGTGCATACCAGATCGGAGACACATCATCATCTATGATGATTTAGTGGTTGAGCCGGACCACACTTTTGTTGAGCAGCAGATTGCAGTCCTAGAACGAGGTTTGAGACGCCTGCATTCGAAGGACATTCCCATACCGAGGATATATTGGTCTAGACGAGGACCGGATGAGGCTACATGGGAGACTGAGGATAGTATCCAGAGGAACTATCCCGAGTTCTATGCTGAGATAGATGCATCTATAGGATCGACGAGTAGATCTTAGTGCTATCTTAGTAAATGTATGTTCTGTGTTTATGTGATATGTTGTGTTTTCATGCTAGCTGTGATGTGTGCATATGATCTTTTAGATCTTGTTTGCTAGCGCGAGTTAGGTATAGTTGGAGATGGTTCTTTCCTCCATGCTATTGTAATATGTTTAGGATTAGCTGGAGATGGTTCTTTCCTCTATGCTATTATTGATGGACATAGTGTGAGTGGAGACGGTTTTTCTCCACATAGTTGTGTTACGAGTACGATTGGATGGAGACGGCTTTCCTCCATGCCTTGTGAAGTGGTTAGTAGTTGGCTAGAGATGATTTTCCTCTATGCCTTTGGATAGCGTTACGATCTTGTTAGTGGAGTTGGTGATTCCTTCATGCTGTGTTTTGAGGTTATAGAGTGTTATAGGTTGATACGTTTGAACGGAGATGTGATACCTCCGATAGAGAGAGTGTTTATACCTTGGCGTATGGGTCCGAGAGGATTTGGGAATTGTTCAAGTTTCGGGACGAAACTTTTTCTTAAGGGGTGTGTGATGTAATAGCTAGTGTAACACCCCAAATCCGCGGGATTTGGAGTGCCACATTGGGCTAGGATCTCACAATGGATCCTGATCCTAGCCTGACAACAAGTTCACTAGATCTTACAACAAGGCACATGTAGATTAAAACCAAACACATAAAGCTGTATAAGATACATCAAAAGGGTTTATAACATACAAGCCGAGTACAAAACAACATCCATAAACAACAACCACAAAAGACATCTCATATCCCACGCAATCCTAATGTACAGAAGTCCTCGACTGGTCACCACATCTGTCTTACTCTGCAGTCTTCCTAACCTACAGGTCATCTACAACACGGTATGAAATTGTTAGCTACAGTAATGAATAAGTATGAAGGTAATAGCACATACACACATCAGCAACTCATACATGCAATGCCACACACATTCATTTATTATCTTTCAATTACGTTATTCCATTACTAATTCAACTTACTTTGTGACACGAGGAGCCTAAAGAACCTCGTCCCTTCCCCCGTTAACACAGGGGTTTGCTTGGGGTGATCATCACTCATCATCCCCTGTATTACTGGCTTCCAGGCACCCCCTCCTACCCTCGAGCGGAGGCATATGTGGTCATGACCCGTTATAATACACTTGGGCCATTCAATGTAATAAATAGTCATCCTAGTCCGGTTTAGGCTATAAATGCACAATCATATGAACACACACAACCATCACAGCTTCCCCTTGGGGAAGTAATCAACGCCTGCAATAGCAAGGCACACACAATCACATACTGCAAAGGTTAGGAGACTCGTCTCACTAACCACAACCAACCTATATCTCAAATCTAAACCTCAGATCCTCAACACATTCCTAAATGCCTAAGGCATATCCTCAACATAACATCTCATCATACTCGTACACATACTAAACCTTAAAGCCATAACCGATATCCATAACATCATCATGATCCTCAACTCATTCTGACACCTAGCATGCATCTAATCAGTATTCCTCAATCTCAAATTTAATCGTAATTTAATTAATTAATTAAATTTCACCAGAATAACGTTTTGCCCGCCAGCCATTTCTAAACCACCTGTCATCAGATTTCATCAAACAAACAACCCATAAACACCAAAATAATATAATGATCATAATGGAATTCCTAATCATCTATTTTGAAAAGTCTAAGGTCAATTTAGGCCAAATCGCAGTACGGAAAACGAATAAATTCATTACTTATTCGTTACTAACCCGATTAACGATATGAAAGAAGATTCGGAATCACAACACGTAGACTACGCATGTACAACATCAAATTCACCGGAATCTGAGCGACGGAACCGTCCTGGTGACACATATGCTCGACCAGGTCTTCATCTGCTCAGAAATGCAGAATCTCGGTACCGATATGAAGAGAATGAAGAGAGGAATCCAGAAATTCAAACGGAATTGAAATCGAATAAGAAACGGAGAGTAGATCTGAGTTTGAAGTGTTAGAGAAATTAGAGCTTTTACGAGGAAACGTGAAAGGAAATGAATTAATAAACGATTTTCCGGTATTTATAGTGAAGTCGATAATTATCCTTTAGCGAAGTCAATAATTATCCTTTAACAGATCTCATGGAGGGTTGAACCCCCTTCTCCAAATTTCTCAAAATTGGAACAATAAATCTTGAATATTGTAGGGATAATTATTCCACAATTGGCTCGGAAAACGTGTATTCCTAAGCCGTCTTTCTTAGCCGTTCAGAAACGAAATAGCGACTCTTTTGTCCGTTTTGTCTTTCCATGTTATTTCATATCTAGGACATGTCCTGATCATTTCTCTCAACTGCATTTTTATTAATTGGAGCTCCCAAATGCTCCAAATAATACCGGAGGGTAAATATATTTACCTAGGGGAAAAGTGAAAATTTCACCATAAGCCCAAAATTACATCAGGAACATAACGGTGGGACTTATACTCAACACTTACGCAATCTTCGTGAGTTATATGTCAACTACTATCAATGATTAAGTTAATCAACAATAATTAGAATTCGGAAATCCTAGTTATTACATCACACACCCCTTAAGAAAAAGTTTTGTCCCGAAACTTGAACAATTCTCAAATCCTCTCGGACCCATACACCGAGGTATAAACACTCTCTCTATCGGAGGTATCACATCTCCGTTCAAACGTATCAACCTATAACACTCTATAACCTCAAAACACAGCATGGAGGAATCACCAACTCTAGCAACAAGATCATAACGCTATCCAAAGGCATAGAGGAAAATCATCTCTAGCCAACTACTAACCACGTCATAAGGCATGGAGGAAAGCCGTCTCCAGCCAATCGTACTCGTAACACAACTATGTGGAGGAACATCGTCTCCACTCACACTATGTCCATCAATAATAGCATGGAGGAAAGAACCATCTCCAGCTAATCCTAAACATATTACCATAGCATGGAGGAAAGAACCATCTCCAGCTATACCTAACTCGCGCTAGCAAACAAGATCTAAAAGATCATATGCACACATCACAACTAGCACGAAAACGCCACATATCACATAAACACATAACATACATTTACCAAGATAGCACTAAGATCTACTCGTCGATCCTATAGATGCATCTATCTCAGCATATAACTCTGGATAGTTCCTCTGGATACTATCCTCGGTCTCCCATGTAGCCTCATCCGGTCCTCGTTTAGACCACTCTATCCTCGGTATGGGAATGTCCTTCAAACGCAGGCGTCTGAAACCTCATTCTAGGATTGTAATCTACTGCTCAACAAAAGTGTGGTCCGGCTCAACCACTAAATTATCATAGCTGACGATGTGTCTCCGATCTGGGATGTACTCCCTCAGTTGAGACACATGAAACATAGGGTGAACACCCTCTAACTTCGGTGGCAAGCCAATCTGTACGCTACTCTCCCAACTCTATCCAGTATCTCAAAAGGAGCGACATATTGGGGACTTAACTTCCTCTTTATGCCAAAACGTCAAACGCCTCGCGTCGGAGATACTCTCAACCAAACATGAGCTCCTACCCTAAACTCAAGAGTTCCACGACTCTTGTCTGCATACGACTTCTAGGACTCTTAGGCAGCCAACATCCTCTCTCTAATTAACGCTACTTGAGCTATATCATCTTGAATCTACTCTAGCACTATACCATTGAGATTGTTAGTCTCGTTCCAGCATAGCGGTTTATGACATTTACGTCCATATAGTGCCTCATATGGGGCCATCCCAATAGATGTATGCCAGCTGTTGTTGTATCAGAACTCAACCAATGGGAGGTAATCTGACCATCCTTGTCCCGAATCCAACACGCAAGCTCGCAGCATATCCTCTAGCGTTTGAATGGTCCTATCTGACTGACCATCTATCTAGGGGTGAAACGCAGTTGTGAAGTGTAGACTCGTCCCCAAAGAAGTCTGGATCTGGTGCCAAAACCTCGAGGTAAACCGTCCATCTCTAATAGGAATGAAGCGTGCCATCTTCGTTAGTCTGTCAACCACAACCCATATAGCATCAAAGCTCCTGCTCGGTCTCAATCCAGTTACGAAGTCCATGGAGATATCTTCCCACTTCCACTGTGGTACTAACAGTAGATGGTCTCTCCTTCTGGTCTGCAATGCTCTATCTTGACCTGCTAACAACTCGCACACTGAGCCATAAATCAAGCCACATCGGGCTTCATCCCTCCCCACCAGTATGAACATCTCACATCCTGATACCTCTTACTCGCACCAAGGTGCACTGAGTAAGGTGTGGAGTGAGTCTCCTGCAGAATCTTCTACCTCAAATCTGCATTAGCGGTACACGGACGCGGTCACAGCGCCTCTACTCCATCTGCTCCTATGAAGAACCGTGGTCCCTCACCACGAGTCATCCTCTCTCTAATCCTCAATAAAGTCGGGCAGGTCCCCTGCTTCTATTGGATCTCATCCAACAGACCAGGTAGAACCTCTAAAGCAAACAACTAGGCATCCTCATCAGGAAACTGGATGTCCATCTCTAGCCAAGCTAGATCTCTCTGAAGCCGAGGCTGTACAGTAAGTCTGGCAATCGCCTTCTCTTGCGTCTTCCTACTCAAGGCATCACCTACCACATCCGCCTTGCTAGGATGATACAAAATCTCAAGGTCAAAGTCCTTGATCAACTCAAGCCATCAACGCTGGCGGTTATTCAATTTCCGTTGTGTGAAAATGTACTTTACACTCTTATGGTCTATGAAGATCTGACATGCAGCACCATACAGGTAATGTCTCCAGATCTTTAAAGCATGAACTACCGCTGCCAACTCCAGATCATGAGTCGGATAGTTCTCCTCATACGTCTTCAGCTATCGAGACGCATATGCAACCACTCTGCCTCTTTGTATCAATACACATCCCAAGCCTAGCTTGGATGCATCACTGTAAACTACAAAATCATCAGAACCCTCTGGTTGTGCCAAGACAGGAGTAGAAGTCAAAAGCCTAGCTTGAGTGTTTGGTTGATCTTGTGAGCTTACGAGGATTGAAATTATGGCTCTATGTTTGTTGAGGTTGTGGTGACTAGGACGAGAGTATCCTAGCATGTGTTGTGATGGTTATGACCTTGTGAGATCGTGAGGACTAGGAGTTTGTTTATCCTAGTTTGGGTTATGGGTTATGATCTTGCGAGATCATAGTGTAATATCCGAAATTTTTATTCCGTTTAATTCCGAATCAAATCGGACTTCGATCCGATGACGGTTTCCCCATTCTATCTAGTATTTCTTTCTTCACAAATTTTATTATTTTATGTAGAATTTAATTCACATAAAATGATAAAATTATATCAAGCTGTAATTCCTATAATTATTTATTATTTTATGTAGAATTTAATTCACATAAAATGATAGATTTATATCAAACCCTAGTTATTATAATTCATTCCTATCGATGACTTTAGACGAGATCATGACAAGCTGTGACGAGATCATGACTAAGCTGAGACGAGGCCATGACAAAGCCCGGCAAATCTGTGACAAATTCATTCATGGGCCTGACAAGGCCATGACGAGTTTTGACAGATTTTTGACAAACAATTCAGCCCATCTTTCTTGCAATTATTTCAGCCATCTTTCTTGTATTTTTCAGCCCACTATTCCTACCTTAATCTCAGCCCAGTTTGTTTAACCACAAAAGCCCCAGATTGACTTCGAGCCCGGCCAATAGCAGCCCAGGAGAGGCTAGTTACGAGCCCATTAGCAGCCCTTCATGCGGGCCATACAACTCCTCTCCAGCCCAGTGATTTACGTGTGTAAGGGCCAGCTATGCGTTCAGCAGGAAGGGTAACAGCCGGTCCTTCTCCTTCCTTCTCTTCACCATGTAACGGTTGTTGAATTGAAGAAGAGCTCCTGTAAATGCTCCTTCAATCACACAACAAGGATCCATTCAGTCACACGTTTCTTCTACCTCTTGCGTACAAAACAATTCTCACACAGCAATCTTTCAAGCAACGTCTAACAGAAAAGAAGAGCCTCATACTTGGATGCGTTAGGACTCCAGCAGAGTGCACTCGAAGAGCCAGGCCAGAGACGTCTCAACCCAGCGACCCTAACTGCTTCCGGACCAAGTTGCCTAGCTACAAACCGGAAACTCGCAGCCACCACTCCAGGGACGAACATCTTTCAACTTTCTGCACACGACACTCCTGAGTAAGTGGGTTGTTGGCTCTCTCTTTTCCCTATACATTCGTACCTTCCAGCTCTCTTCCTCCCTCCATCTACGTTTATACCAATCACAAGAACTCGCATACTTCTTCTTCTCTGTGCCAGATGGGTACCTAACTCGACTGCACCGGATGTCCACAACCAGGCCAAGTAGATCCGTTCCAAGCTACAACAGTGAAGTCTTACCCTCGAGTCCAGTAGCACGTTTTTCCTCTGAGCCGCTGCAGTCTAGTAAGTGAATAATTCCCGGATGTTAACTTCTGTAGAACTCTTAGATGGAGTCTATAAATGTATAGATGGATGTTTGTCCCCATAGGTTGAACATAGGAGGGGTGAGAGTAGTTGTGTTGATGTTGAATAGTTGACAGTGATTATAGAACTCAGGATCTCATGAACTCTTTGTGTACAGATTTTTGTTCCTACAATTTTTTAAGTTGAAGTTTACCCACTATTGTGAATCAATGTTAAAAAGATTGGTTGAATATCCACCGTTGAATTTTTGATAGATCATAGATAGATATACATAGTTTACCGTGTTAAAATTTGGGAAGAATCGGAGTTACGGTTTGAGAGTTATTGTGTTCCAAAGTTGACGCCTCATGCAGTTTTTATATATGTGCTGAGTGTTGGGGAAAACAGCAAGTGATGCTGTTGTGTGAGATGGTTTTGAATAAGCTCTTGATCTGTAACACCCCAAATTCTGAGAACTCGGGGAGATACTGGTTAGGACCTCACAATGGGTCCCGACCTTAGTTTGACAACAATTTAACTTGGATCTTACAACAAGGCACAAAAGTATTTAAAACATTTGAAAACTTTAAACAATATATACATGAAGAATATGTATCAGCCTTACAAAGCAAAGGTACCAAAACGACACATAAGAAGAACAGAAGACATCCCGTCCCCACAAAACAGCATTCAGCAGCAACTCTCTACCTAGCTGGATTCCTCTCAAATTTTAATATGTTCTACAACAATATGTCAACTATATCATATCCAAAATTCAAGCCCAACGGAGATCAAGAGCTTATTCAAAACCATCTCACAAAACAGCATCACTTGCTGTTTTCCCCAACACTCAGCACATATATACAAACTGCATGAGGCGTCAACTTTGGAACACAATAACTCTCAAACTGTAACATGGATTCGTCTAAAATTTTAGTATGATTTACTATGCAATCCCGTCTATGACCTATAAAAATTTCAATGGTGAATCTTCACTCTAACTCCCTAACATTGATCTACAAGATTGACAGTTTCCTACTTCGAAACTGAAGAAAACACAAATTATTTACAGCAGTCCTTGTTTCTATCATTTATGTTAGCACAACTCAGCAGCAACTCTCTACCTATACTTGAAGAAACAAAAGGCGAGGCAAGAGTTGTTTACCTAGGATCGGAATAGGGTAGAGCCCTACAGATTGGCGGATGTTGAGGGTAGTCTGGCTTGTTCATGAAGTTGTTGATCTCTCGACAAGGGTCTAAGAAGGCACATGAGCAGTAACGTAGTTCGTTAGGGAGGCAAGACAACAAGGAAAAGGGTAAGAGGAGGGGAGTAACCGGAACTCACCTAGACAGCAGGATATTTTAAAGAACTCGAGTCTCCCGAGCAATCTGTAGGTACGTAGAAGGAAGACCTAGTCCCTGCTGTTACTCTTGACACAATAGGAAGCTGAGTGTTTGTTGTGTGAAGTGTTTGATTGAGGGGTAGCCTGCAGACGGTCTCCTCTGATGCAACAACGTGCAGAACCAACTCCCAGCAGTTTGTAACAAGTGCAGCAGGTTCCTACTTATGGAGATGTAGACTTGTTGTCGCGATGAAGGCTAGGTGTTAGATCTCGAGGCAGGACGAGAACGTTGGGGAAGGAAGAGTACAGAACGTTGGTTGCTTGCAAGGGGAAAGAGATTGCTGCGACTCGAAGACCCTACTCAGCAGCCGTTACATGGAGTTAAGAGGGAGAATGAAGCGGTTGTCGATACTTACCATGTGAAGAGGAGCATTGAAGATCGAGCGGAACTGCTGCGTAACAGGAGAATCTTCATTGCCGGCCCAGGAGGCGTGCAGCGCCAAGGAGCTGCTCATGGAGGGCTGGCGGGCCAGTTTGGGCAGGTGCACATCTCCCTTGCTGGGCTGGTGTAGAAGGTGACATCAAGGAGGGAAAGAAAGCCAGATGGGCCCAAACAAGGTGAGGAGTGTGGTGTGTGGCATGGGCTGAAGCAAAGCAAAAAGAGGTGGGCTGAAATAAGAGTCAAAATAAGAGTGGGCTGAGTTGTTTGTCAAAATCTGTCAAAACTCTTCATGGCCTTGTCAGGCCCATGAATGAGTTTGTCACAGATTTGTCGGGCTTTGTCATGGCGTCGTCTCAGCTTAGTCATGATCTCGTCACAGCTTGTCATGATCTCGTCTAAAGTCATCAATACCAAAGAATTATAATAACTAGGGTTTGATATAAATCTATCATTTTATGTGAATTAAATTCTACATAAAATGATAAATAATTATAAGAATTAGGGTTTGATATAATTCTATCATTTTATGTGAATTAAATTCTACATAAAATGATAAAATTTGTGAAGAAAGAAATACTAAATAGAATGGAAAACCGTCAACGGCTCGAATTCCGATTTGATTCGGAATTAAATGGAATAAAAATTTCGGATATTACATCAGTACCCCCTTAAAATAAGTTTCGTCCCGAAACTTAGAATAAGGTACTTAGTTAAACGACTTCCATAAATAAACTGGTATGTCGTAGTCTCACTAAATTTTTATTCGTTTCCTAAACTTCTCTAACCCTATCAAAGCATAATGAAAAGAAATTGGTCGTTACATGATCTCCGTTGGGCTTGAATTTTGGATATGATATGGTTGACATATTGTTGCAGAACATATTAAAAATTGAGAGGAATCCAGCGAGTGGTTTGGGATTTATGATTTTTCAAAGATTGAGTCGTAAGCAGTTTTTCTGTTGTGCTGAAATTCGGTTTTGTGAGATAGTTTTAAATAGGATTTTGATCTCCTTTGCGGCTGAATTTTGGATATATTATAGATAAGATTTTATAGTAGAACATATCAAATTTTGGGATAAATCCAGCGAGTAGTTTAGGAGTTATGATTTTTCAAAGTTTAGACAGTGTGTTGTTTGTTAAGTGTTGTAACCAACTTTAGAAATTTTTGTAGAAGTGATGCTTTAACAGTTTTAAGAAATTCTTTATCCTATGAGTAGATGGGATATCATAGAGGACCTAAGGAAGTATTTCGGAAATTTTATAAATTTATTCGAGTTTTATATTTGAAGCCGAAGTTGGATCTTAATGACCTTTCGAAAAATAAGAAGAATGTGTAAATTGCAAGTTTGTAACCAAACTCATCTTTAGGAGTTAGAATATGACATTTTAGTCTCAAATAAGAGTTTAGACATAAGTTATGGAATTTTTAGAAGTTTCGAAACTAAGGGTAAAATAGTCATTTTACCATAAATTAATATTGTAATCAATTCCGTCTATTAAGACCTACTATCTTAGAAGTCTTAGACTTCTAATCACCTAGAAAGTGTGCTGACACACTTGCCTCCTTTGACAGGCCACTGAATTCCTACTGTACAGATCGATTTGCGAATTAGAAAGTCGAGATCTTATTCAGGTAAGTCCACGGACTTACTTAGCTGACTTCTTGCATGTGTGTGATGTGTATGAGTGGTGTTTGTTAGTTAAGATAAATAACGAAACCGGAATAGGCCGACTTTAGTATATTGTGTAATTGACCCAAGTGGATGATAACGGGTCGTGACATCATTTGCCTAGCTCTTGCGAGAGTCTAGGAGGTTCCCTGCGACCAGCCCAGTCAGGTAGACGGTCAAATGCATTAGTGCCATTCCGCGTTGGTAAACGGGGACAGGGGCGAGGTTTGGGAATCCCTCGTGTCACAAAATAAGTATCATTAGTAATGACATATCACCTAATTAAAGATAATAAAAGGATTGATTGTGCATTTTGATTGTGTATGTTGTGTGTTTGTGCTTTTACCTTTATACTTATGCATAGAATGTTAGCTAACGGTTTTATACCGCTTGTAGATGTCTTGCAGGTTAAGACAGTTGTAGAGAGATCCGGAGGAAATGGTCAGCCGGGTCCACGTACTCTTTTAGTTGGAGACGAGGATGTCTTTTGTTCTTCATATGCGTCATTTTAGTACCTTTGTATGTAAGGTTGATACATATTCTCCATGTATATATTGTTTAAAGATTTCATATGTTTTAAATACTTTTGTGTCTTGTTGTAAGATCCTAGTAATGTTGTTGTCAAACTAAGGTCGGGACCCATTGTGAGGTCCTAACCAGTAGCTCCCCGAGTTCTCAGAATTTGGGGTGTTACACATAGGGTCTAGAAGTTTAAGGACTTCTAGCTTGTGTTGAGTGTGATGTGAGCATAAGAGATTCTAGGATCCGGTCCTAGGATGTGAGTCAAATGATATCGCGTAGATCATTTGTGTAGAAGTCTTAGACTTCTTGAGTTGAGCGAGTTGTTGATATAGTTATCTTCTTGTGAGCAGGTTGTGGACTCCTTCCCAAGGGAAACGAGAGTGTTGTCAGTTTAGTGTGGCAATAAGGTAAGTCTCCGGACTTACTTAGCTCGTATTCCTTGTATTAGCGTTGATGTGTGCTTGGTGGTGTGTGTGTATTGTTTATAACACTAAACCGGAAATAGGATCACCGACCTTTATATTATTTTGGCTCAAGTTTATGATAACGGGCGGTGACAACTTGCCTAGCTCCCGCGAGAGCTAGGAGGTTCTCGGCGACTATCCCGTACTGGTAGACGGTCGGATGCATCAGTACCATTCCATGTTGGTAAGTAGGGACCGAGGCGAGTTTCGGTGACTCTTGTGTCATAACCTAAGTTGAATTAGAACGAGATACGACTTAATAATAATAAAGATAATAAACCGGATTGGTGTGATTTTATGTATGTTGTATGCTTGTGATGAGATTACTTGTGTATGTGCCTTTCCCATTAATTCTAATGCTTCGAATATGAGCTAACGGTTTTATACCGATTGTTGTAGATTGCCTTGCAAGTTAAGAATGCGGCCGAGAGATCCGGAAGAGTGGGCAGCCGGGGTTGTGTACATTTTAGGAGTAGGTTTTTGTTAGAGTCGAGTTTGTATATTATTCATGTATATTGTATATCGCGTAATGACATTTGGCCCTTGGTGTTGCATATCGGCTGAAGTCTTTTGTTGTTTCTTTCGGGTTTTCTTTCATTGCATAAAAATGTATTTAAGTTTTGGTCTTTATTTGTGCCTTGTTGCAAGACCCGGTGAAATTGTTGTCAAGCTAAAGGTCGGGACCCATTGTGAGGTCCCAACCTGTAGCGCTCCGAGTCCTGCGGATTCGGGGTGTTACATCACATTAAGCCAATGAATTTTTTTTACTAAACCTTAATTATTTTGTAAAATATGAATTTTGTTAATCCACATCGGTTATCAGAGAAGGATGACACTTTGAAAACATGTATAAATAGACCTCAAATGTTTGAAGATTATACAAAACATACATTTCTAAACCTTTTGGTCAGAATAGTTATAATACTTATGGGCAAATTTGGTTAGTAGGCTGTTTAGAGAAATAGTGATAGTAAGTAGGCTTTTTTGTTTTTCAATTAAGTAAATATACCCCTCTTATTTTTTTTACCGTCAAACCTTCTCCATCCTCTTGTTTTCTTCTTTCTTCCGAACGCTTTTTAAAAACTGAATTTTTTTATTTATTTTCTTTTATTAATTTTTTTGTCTTTTTTATTTTTTTTTTATTTTTTATTTATTTTCTAGAATGAAGAATTTTTTCACACACCGGAATTATCACATACCGGAATTATCACATACCGAATTTCCACATACCGGAATTTCACATACCGAAATTTTCGCATACCGGACCGGAATTATCACATACTAGAATTATCACATACCGGATTTTCACATACCGGAATTTTCACATACCATAATTTTCACATACCGGAATTTCACATACCGGATTTTCACATACTGAAATTATCACATACCGGATTTTCAAATACCGGAATTTCACATACCGGAATTTCACATACCGGAATTTCACATACCGGACATTTACATACCGAAATTTACATACCGGAATGAATTTTTAATTGTCTAATATTTAATTTTGCAAATTTTAGGGGGCTCGTTGTAATTTTGCAAATTTTTTTTATTGTAATTTGCGTATATGATGACGGTTTGCAAAAATGGGTCCATCACCGTCTCTTTTGGTTTCCAAAAGACTTGTTCTTTTTCCCAGTTGACAATGACAAATTGACAAGACGTGGAAGAGTTGAGCATTATTTGAGTGGAGAATTATATGTTAAAATTGTCTCAAAATAAAAGTATTATGTAAACAAAAATAAATAGCGGACGGAGAGCACAAGGATCAAGTGTTGATTGTGCCGCTAGTTTTAATTCAGAAATTTCTAGAATGAAATTTCTGGTATGAACTTTTCGTATGAAATTTCTGGTATGAAAAACTCTGGTATAAAAAAATTCTAGTATGAAAAAAATTCTGTTATGAAATTTTTGGTATGAACTTTTCGTATGATAGTTTCTGGTATGAAAATTCTAGTATGAGAATTTTCGGTATGAGAAATTCAGTCCAGAAAATAAAAAAGAAAATAAAAAATAAATAAAAAAAAGGCAAGAAAAATAATAAAAGAAAATAAATTCATTAATTAAAAATTAAAAATTATACTTATATAATAAATAACAAACATCATTTATTCTTTCTTTCTAATAGAAGGGTTAATAATTTTTACCTACTATTAAATGAAAGTGGTAAAAAATTTGGGGTACATTTTCTTAAACAAAAACTAAAAAAAGCCTAGTATGTCAAATTCTCCCAATACTTATTGATACCAGATTACTATTTGTATGTCAATTGTTGTGACCTACTAATTCGTAAGTCGTTTTGATCTAATGATTTTTGGGTCATTTTAATCTAATGATTTTTGGATCGTTTTGACCTACAAATTTTTGGATCGTTTTGACCTACAGATTTTTTGGTCGATTTGACCTAATAATTTGTGGGTCGTTGTCACCCACAATCGACTTAATGATTTTTGGGTCGTTGTGACCCACTGATTTGTGGGTCGTTGTGACCCAATAATTTGTGGGTCGTTATGACCCACTGATTTGTGTGTCATTGTGACCTATTGATTCGTGGGTCGTTATGACCTATTGATTCGTGTGTCGTTGTAACCTACTGATTCGTGGATCGTTGTAACATATTAATAGTGGGTCGTTGTGACCTATTGATTTGTGGGTCGTAGTGATCTACTGATTTATGCGTCCTTGTGACCAACTAATTTGGGGTCCTTATGACCTATTGATTTGTGGGTTGTTTGTGACCTACTAATTTGTAAACCGTTGAACTATTAAATTCGTAATTCTTATTTTATAAATATAATAGATATACATTTACATACTTACTAAAACAAAAAACACTAATTATTGACGTGTCGCCCCATGTTTTTTCTCGAATTAAACTTTTTATTAAATCACGAATTAAGCTAATAAATCCTTTTTTTACTAAATCATAATTAGCCTAATTCTTTTTTAATTAGTTTCAATTTTAAAGTATTTTATTTGGATTACTAACTAATTCTTATTACAATAACATTTCCTCTTCTTTTAATTTTTTTCCAAATTTTTAAAATTAAAAGATATTGTTCATAAGCATATCTCATACCCGTAAGCTTAACTTCCTTCCTATCTATATACTTTACTAAAACAGAAGACATTAATGCTGACGTGGCACTTCAGGTTTTTATCATATTAAATCTTTTACTAAATCACGAATTAAGCCAATATTTTTTTTTACTAAACCTTAATTATTTTGTATAATATGAATTTTGTTATCCCACATCGGTTATCAGATCAGGATGACAATTTGACAACATGTATAAATAGACCTACAAGGTTTGAAGATTATACAAATCATACATTTCTAGATCTTTTGGGTCGTTGTAACCTATTGATTTTTGGGTCGTTGTAACCTATTGATTTGTAGTTCGTTTTGACCTAATGATTCGTGGGTCAATTTAATCTAATAATTTGTGGGTCGTTGTGACCCACTGATTTGTGGGTCGTTGTGACCTATTAATTTGAGGGTAGTTGTAACCTATGAATTCGTGGGTCATTGTGACATATTGATTCGTGGGTCGTTGTGACCTACTGATTCGTGGGTCGTTGTGACCTACTGATTCGTGGGTCGTTGTGACCTACTAATTTGTGGTTGTTTGTGACCTACTGATTTGTGGACCATTGAACTATTAAATTCGTAATTCTTATTTTATCAATATACTAAATATACATCTACATACTTTACTAAAACAAAAGACAATAATTCTGACGGCGCCCCACGTTTTTTCTCGGATTAAAATTTTTACTAAATCACGAATTAAGATACTAAATCCTTTCTTTTATTAAACCATAATTATTTTGTAAAATATGAATTTTGTTATCCCACATCGGTTATCAGAGAATGATGATAGTTTGACAACATTTATAAATAGACCTATAAGGTTTGAAGATTATACAAAGCATAAATTTCTGAAACTTTTGGTCAGAATCAAGTATAATACTTATTCATACCGGATTAGTATTTGAATGTGGATTGTTGTTACCTACTAATTCGTAGGTCGTTTTAACCTAATGATTTGTGGGTCATTTTAATTTAATACTTTGTGGGTCGTTGTGACCTGCTGATGATTGGGTCCTTGTGACCTAATGATTTGTGGGTCCTTGTGACCTAATGATTTGTGGGTCCTTGTGACCTATTAATTTGTGGGTTGTTGTGACCTATTAATTTGTGTGTCGTTTTTTACCTATTGATGTGTGGGTCGTTTGTCACCTACTGAGCTACTGATTTTTGGATCGTTGTGACCTACTTATTTGTGGGTCGTTGTGACCTACTGATTTGTGGGTCGTTGTGAGTTGTGACCTAATGATTTGTGGGTGCTTGTGATCTACTAATTTGTGGGGGTCATTCTAATCTACTAATTTTTGTTGTAACCTACTGATTTGTGGTTCGTTTGTGACCTACTGATTTGTGGGTCATTTGTGACCTATTGATTTGTGAGTCGTTTGTGAACTACTAATTTGTGGATCGTTGAATTATTAAATTCGTAATTCTTATCTTATTAATATACTAAATATACATATATATATATATATATATTCTATATACTTTACTAAAACAAAAGACACTAATTCTGACGTGGCGCCCCCACGTTTTTTTCTCGGATTAAACTTTTTTACTAAATTACGAATTAAGCTAATAAATATTTTTTTAATTAAACCATAATTATTTTGTAAAATATGATTTTTGTTCTCCCACATCGATTATGAGGAAAGGATGACACTTCGAAAACATGTATACATAGATCTAGAGTGTTTGAGGCTTATAAAATTCATACATTTATGAACATTTTGGTCAGAATCAATTATAATACTTATTCATAACGGATTAGTATTTGTATGTAATCATTGTGACCTACTAATTTTTGGGTCGTTTTGACCTAATGATTTTTGGGTCGTTGTGACCTAATGATTTGTGGGTCGTTGTGCTCTTGTGGGTCCTTGTGATCTACTAATTTGTGGGTCCTTGTAACCTACTGATTTGTGGACCGTTGAACTATTAAATTCGTAATTCTTATTTTATCAATATACTAAATATACATCTATATTCTATATACTTTACTAAAGCATACGAAACTAATGCTGACGTGGCGCTCCTATGTTTTTTCTCGGATTAAATCTTGTACTAAATCACAAATTAAGCCAATTAATCTTTTTTTACTAATTGAACTCGTATCAGATTATGGTATTTTTAAATTATTTGATTATGTTTTTTTTATTTAAATTATTATGTATTAAATAATAAATTAGATTTGAAAAAAGTTTATTAGCATAAAACTAATTAATGATCAACACATGGGCTACGTGGTCTCATTTACTATGTAACATTTGAGGCGTTATTTATACGAACTCATAACATATAAAGTTAACAACATATAATATAGTAAAAAATGTAATATGATAAGCTATTTTATTAACAAACTCGCACAAGGTGCGGGCTATACACTAGTTTATCTCAAATTATAATTTATTTTAAAAATAAAAATAAAGATTTTTATTTGAGAAATGGTAGGTTGTTTCCAAATTTTATAGAAAAAATTAATTAGAAAGAATCTTTGGTGACCGATTAAAATATTTAAAAAAAAATTTGTGATTTATTTCCAATCAATGAATTTTGTAAAATCGTAATAAATCGATTTAACAAAACTGTAATTTGTTTTTTGGCCGAAATTTTTGAGGAAAAATCAAATTAATATGAAAAATTAAAAACATCTATATGAACTTGGTTAAAACAAAATAAAATCAATAAATTTAGTCATAAATTGAATCTTCCATTAATCTTTGTTATCTGATCATGATAAATATTTTGTTGATATTAACAAAGTAAAGTAATAACTGAAGTTAAATTTCAACTGTTCAAACAACGAATGTACTACAACAGTGCAACAATTCATGCATCTTGTACTTAACCTTGCCTTAATTAAAATAGTACTATAATTAAGCTCTAATTTCAAATCAAAAATGGTGATAATGATGAACTGAAGAGGAACAATCATCAAAGAAACGATAAGATCGATGGCTACCATAACAACATATAGTTAGAACAAACTTAGCCGTAGCATTGATAATCCAACATTTCAAGTACCATTGCTTCACTTCTTCCTCTTTTTAGGAGTTTGAAGTGCATTCCCGTCTTCGTATTCCTTGTCTATGTCATGAGGATCATTTGAGTTGTTCAATTAGATTTTGGATAATAAATCTCGACAATCATATAAAAAAATGGAGATCAATAAGAGACAAGAAAAATATAGACTAACAATAAAATTTATGAATAATATTTGCTATAGGGGAATGTAGAACGAAAGAGCTCACTCGAGATTAGTGTTTCTCATATGAGGCATGATAGCCGATTTATATAGGTCAATCGAGAATGAGGGTTTAGTATAGGAGAATCTTCAGGATTTTATTTGATATCAGTATTAATGAAGATCTCGATTAGTTTCGATTTATATTGTTATGTTATTATATGATTTTTATTTTGATTTTAATCATACTAGTATTCGCTTAAAATGATAGTTGATATTTTTTATTCTAATTTAAAAAATATAGAAATGAATTTATACTTTAATTAATAAATGAATAATTTATAATAGAAATATTATATATATATATATATGTATATATATATATATATTAAATTAAAAATATTTTTGAAATTTCATAAAGAGTATAGAGAATTAAAAATATAATAAATTTATTTATTTTTGAATTTAAGTTTTATGTAATTTATATTAATTCGAAAATTTCAAAAAAATTATGTTTTTTTAATATTTTTTATGGGTATGGAAAATTATATTATAAAAAAAATAACACATAAAATAATAATATTTTTATTGTAAAATTAAAATAAATAATAGAAAATTAAATTTAAAAAATTACTATATGTTTAAATTTCTGGTCTTTAAAAAAATTTATTTTGAAAAATAAAAATTATCTTTATAGAAATATCAAGAAAAATTAAAAGGTCCCATGTTGAAAAAGAATCAAATTCAATGATGGAATTTGGTTCATTAGTTGAATAACAAGCATCTAACCTAGAAAACGAAATTACAGTTTATCATAAAAACAAGTACCTCTATCATAAAAACAAGTACCTTTGGAACAACAATCTTTTCTTGCCGAACCCCACCTGCATAAGCCAATAAGTGAGAAACAACTGTATTTCTGCCGTTCTAAATCCCATATGCAACCTATGTTCAATTACATTGACTAAATTCGTAAAACAAAGATCTTATTCCATGAGCATAATGGGGACATGCATGATCTTCTTTCCCCTGAGTCGTGTCCTTTATATTAGTTCCATTTCTATTTGCACATCCACTATCTTTTCCATTTCATGTAATGTCCTATCCTAATTCAATTGTGTTCTACTATTGATGTCAATATGGTTAATCTAGAGTCTATAGTAATGCAAATTCCTTACCCATCCTCCAATCTTTGTATTTTCACAAATTTGACACTTTTGTGACTTGATGTTCTAAATGCATAACAAGGATGCTCCAAAATTCAAATCACTTTTTTTTTTTTTTTCTCAAAAGATTATTTTCTCTCCATTCAACCCACAACAAGCATATTCTACTTCACATCAAAAAAAAAAAAAAAGATCCTTATTCTATTTTTTTCCTTTTGACTACTACACATGTTTTTTGAATGGACTTCTTTTCTCTTGGATGTTGAAGATGCTAAAACTTACTTGAAAATGTGTGACTTCTTTTCTCTTGGAACTTGAAGAAGATGCTAAAACTTACTTCAACTTATGAAAGTTTTAAAATGTGTAATTGGTTTCAAATGTAAATGATGTATAGCAAAAAGTATGATTTTTGTCCATTAAAAGTTGTAGGGAACATTTTTAACTTTCTCCCTGAATTTCCTCTCATGGTTAACAAAGGCAATGCTCAACCCTTGTGCCAGTAATTCATGAACAACTCCAGATGTCTATGGCCGTGTACAAAATATGGTAGTTTTTTGTGGGCCATTTTTTTAATAGACACTCCCTCCTTGACGGCTATAAAATGGATGTGAAAATATAGGAGACAATGAACCAAACTATTTTCGACCTTTATACAAATAAGAGCGCGGTCTTACGCTTCTACTCCGAACCACAAATCTCGTGCATTTTGGTAAATTGTTTCACTCCGAGCCTAAAACGGAAAATTCTTTTAAAGTTTCGTTCACTTCGGCGAAAAATGCTCTAAGAAGGAAATATCTATAATCAAGAAGTAGGAGCCTTCGTTAAGCAATGTAATTAAGTAGAAGCCTTCGTTAAGCAATGTATCTCGCATTCAAATCATGACAATACGGTCTTCTTAGACTTCTGAATTATATACTCTCCCTCGATATATATGACAATTCATTACAAATTACACATACTGGCTCATATATCGATCTGATCGAGTTTGAACTTCACCCCATTCATTGATCTTGTTGCATTCAAGATGATATCATTGTGTTGTTACCGGCGCATGAAAATAAAGGAGGACAGGCACAACAAGAAGAAGAAGAGAGAGGGCCTTGAAGGAGGTGATGTGGCGGATGGTAATGACGGTGCTGATGGCAGTGGCAGAGGTGACAGTGGCGGCGATCGGGACCACAACGCTCAGAATCATCATCACCAAGCCAACCAGCACACCCATCACCACTGTCACAATATATCATCACCACCTAACTAGCCACCACACCCTAATCATACACATCATCATGCGGCCCACGCACACCACCATGCCCACGTCCAAGCTCATGCAGGCCATGCCCATCATTGCTAGTTAGTTTGCCACACCGTATTAATAGAATTCTATACGAATATATTATTGTGATCAGTTCATTTTCCGTATTACAGGTTTAGATAGTATTTTCTGATTACAATGTTCAAGTCTATAAAATGATTTCGATAAAGTATCTATATTATATGATCATCCTCGTACGACATCATATTCCTAGTCCTCCCAAATGCTCATTCATCACTTGGCTTGTGATTTGTCGTCATCTTCCCACCGAAGAGAAGCTTTTCAGTTGGGGTACTGGAAATTGCTCAAATTCCGCAACAACGCTACGTACGTTGTATATTTAAGTCCTTTCGTCCTGCATTTCGAATTGCCCTACTTCATTTAAGAATGCAGTAGGCGCCAGAAAGAAGCTGTTCCAATTAAGCAGCTTGTCTTTTCTTATTTTGCAATTCATTCTGTCATGACACAGAGAAACTTAAGGTAAATAATAAATTTTTTTTTTTTTACTTGAAAATATTATTTTTGATAGGATAGTGTTTGCTCTTCTCCTAAAACTCATATCCATAATGGACAAAGCAAGAAGAAAAGAGTAAAACACAACAAGTTACAAGCATAAACTGAAGTTAAGCAGAGCACGCCCGGTGGAGACCGACAAACAGTACAACAAGGAACACTGGAATAGCCACCAGCATAGGCATGCCGGGAGGGCCAACTGGACCCATCATCAACAACGGCGCAAATAGGACCAGCACCACAACGATCAAGAACAGTGCCCAGGAAATTGGCCCCCATCCGTAATCACTGCCAGCCATTGCCCTGCGACTTGATCTCGATTCACAGCAAGAAGTGCTTTATATAAAGAGTGCTGTGAATCTATATAGATTGCCTATAGGAACTTTTCACCATGACACTGCAGAGATATTTATACATGCTTTTTTGAGGCTAACGGTAGAGCAGTTAGGACTTTGGCGGTTTTTAAAACAGTTATCTTTCCCGCGCTTGGTAGGATAACAGTTACCTTTTGTAGATCTGGCCGTAGCCAGTGAGTTCTTGACGAGCCGTGTCCTAGAAGGCCCAATAACCCATATTCTGTTTCAAGTTTCGTCATTTTCGCAATCATTCACGGTAGAATTACCTGTCTGAGTTGGCTATTACTTGGAATTTCAATTTTTCATTTTTTTAACAATTCTAAATAAGAAAGAATATTTATGTTTTACTTTTGAATTTTTCCTCTCGGTAACTATTAGTTACCGTGTTAGGACATGAATATAATTTTAAATTTTAATAAATAAATAATTTTTTAAATTTATATATAAAAAATCGATGTATGATAAATTTTTTAAAAATTTATTATAAAATTTATTATAATTTTAAATAAATAACAAAAATAAAATAATTTAATCAATATTAGATATCCTAATTTTTCTTCGTTGAAGGAATTTGGCCTACTAGGCATTTTTTCAGTTTTGTATTTTGTAAATGTACCCAAAATTTTTTAGCACTTTAAAAATAATTAACCCTTTATTTATAAAAAAGAAACTCCTCTATTTAAAAAAAAGAAAAAAGAGTAGGAGGACTCTTCACATAATTAAGTTACTAAACTTAATTTTTTATTTGTTTTTGGTTTTTTCCTTTTTATTTTTTTTTTTCTGTTTTCATACCGGACATTTACATACCGGACATTTACATACTAAACATTTACATTTACATACCGGACATTTACATACCGGACATTTTACATACCGGACATTTGTCTTCAACAGTCGAGTAATTTGTCTTTGACAACAACTTAACAACCTTTATTTTGAAAGAGCATAAACTTCATACATGAACAACTAAGACAACTATGATTGATGTCAATTATACTAAAACCTATGAAAACACACAGAATGTATCATCATGGCATATTCTTAGGGTGTTGACCTAATTGCATGGGAAGTATCATATACTCGTATGTCATCTCTTGTCATTTTGACCTAATTGCAGTAGAGCCAAACCAAATACTTTCCAAGACCTATGTTATGCCCAAACTATATAAGTACCTAACCTGAATTATTTCTTACGGAATATATGCTTACCCACCCCTAGCCTCTAATGGCAGGAAGTACAAAATATGTTATGTGTTTGTGAGAATTTTGTTAACACTACCACAATGCTCTACGTAGAATAACTTTATCGTATTCTTTAAATGGATAAATTATACAAGTGCAATTATAACAACTGAAGAACATACTATCCTACAAAAATTCAAGCCTACCACAATGCTCTACATAGAATAATTGCAGATCCCTAACCGCTCATTTTAGTTGTAAGAGACGTTCCTCTGCTGCTCACACCTTTTTTAATTTTTCTTTATAATATAGAGTTATTCCTCATTGACCATGATAATTAATTGCCTTTTTAAACAGTAAATGTGCTTTCGTTATAGTTTCTTAATGGAAAATATATAAAAGCCTACTTACTATAATGGTTTCTTAAAAAGGGCTAGTTACCAAATTTGCCCTTCTTCTATTATACAATATAAAAGTGTAAAAATATGTTAATGTTAGTAGACTATTTATAAAGATGGTAAAGTACAATATAAATTTTTGAAAGAAAAATAAATTTAGAAAGTTAAAATGTAAGTGTTAATATAGAGATCATTTAAAAGTCAATTAAAAAAAATCATATCAAGTAATTTTAAATAATATCCATATAACCAAAGAAGATGTAATCCTATATATCATAATAATTTATACATTTGTTAATTTAGAGATTATTTCATAATTAATATAAGCTTCCTATTTATATGTTAAAGTTGAAATAATAAAGAAACAATTTGATTTACTAGGCTTTTTCTAATTTTGTGTTAGTAAATGTACCCCTTGAGAGAAGAGTGTGTAGAGTTTGAGAATAAATACAAAAGATTGGGGTATATTTACTTAATTGAAGCATTAAAAAGCCTAGTTACTACTCTAATTTTTCAAAAAGGCCTAGTTACCAAAATTGCCCAATAATAAATTATCTTTCCATATTATAAATAAAAGCGGAAAAAAGTTCGGAAAGTATTTGATAAGAATATCTTTAAAATATGGTGAAGATTGTGGTAAAATTAAATAAAATAATCTATTTATTGTCTATATTAATGATTAATAATTTATTTATTAGTACAATAATAAAATAAGATGTCCGATCAATTGACATGTGGCGCGAAACTATACGAGAATGACACGTGACGTGAAGGTGTTATGCTTTTATATATGTACTAGGTTTACGCGCATGCTACGCACGAGCTTTGTGAATTGAATATGGAAATATGATTTGGTTATCAATCTGGTATAATATTAATCTGGTATACTAACAAATGAGGATAATATCTCCTCTTTTTAGAATGATGATTGCATAATTTGCATTGATAGTACACCAACATATATATAAAATAAACCGAGAAGAAGAAAATGACAACCGATCCATCAACTCGAAATAAATCTAGCGCTCATCAAAGCAATAATCAAACATTTAGAAGGGAACAAGTAAAAATTGTAAGGGAATGCACTTGTTTCTTATGGTTTAGTGGTGAATGCACTCTACCTGTTTGATAAAATGTCAAAAAGAAAAGGAAGCATTGAAACTCTACTATTATGAAGAAAATTGTAAATATTACTGTGTTTATCTGTTGCTTTCAGTGTTACCCAAAGTATATGTGTTTTTCTGGTTGAAGTTGGAGCTCTTATTTCCTTGTGTCCTTGCTAAAATCTCAGTTCTTTATATTTTAATTGTAAATCTTCTAGGACAATTTTGAGGGTGATGGGTAAGATCTGATCTTCTATGCTTCTTTAGATCTGTGGTCATGGTCATTAAATTTGATTCTTTTTAATGTTGAGCTACCCTCAAATTTGCAATACAAGATTTTGGTGTCAAACAACTCTTACACCGGCCGTGATCTCAACTCCGTTTTGCATACCTCTATTTACAAAAATACCATTAATGATAAGCGTGTGGGAGCCCTTGATTTGAAATTCATCCAATGGCTTACAACACTCCTAATTCTTATCTACAAGCTCGCTTCTCACTTGAACTAAAATATATATATATATATATATATATATATATATATATATATATATATATATATATATATATAGGGTGTGGTTCCCATGAGAACACCCCTAACGTGTATACATGAGAACAATCTTAGACCGTCGGATGGTGAGTATTAAGATTAATAATAATTAGGAATAATAATAATTAGGAATAACCATAATAACTACGAATAATCCAATCAACCAACAATAACTACGAATAATACATTAAACGATATGACACATTCGTAACAAAACTAATAATAATTACGAATCTGTTTCATGCATACACGTTAGGGGTGTTCTCATATGATCTACCATATATATATATATATATATATATATATATATATATATATATATATATATATATATATATATATATATATATATATATATATATATATATATATATATATATATTTTCTTATGAAAGTTATAATGTTTTTAATCTAAATTGACGACTATTATTTTTTTGAAAATTAAATTGGTAATTTTTTTCGTTTTTCAAAACCATATCGGTAAAAGATAAGAAGGTAATCAAATTAATTTTAATCTCCTCAAATCTCTGCAGGTGATTATGAACGTTGAGTATATTATTGAATATGAGTCAACCACTTAATTATTGTCTTTATATTGTACATTCAATAATTATATGGTAGTTAATACTCAAGTAACTCAACGTATATTATCAATGTACTCAAAATTAATATATATTTTTCAAATACCCGTGCAAGGCACGGATACTAAACTAGTTTATATATAAAAATATATGTATAATAATAATTTTAGTTAATTAACTAAAGTTTTAACTTTATTATTAAATTAATTATAATTTTGAATAAATAATAAAAATAGAATAATTTAGGCATTATTACATATCCTAATTTTTCTTTTATTATACAATATAAAATTGTAAAAATATGTTAATGTTAGTAGACTATTTATAAAGATGGTAAAGTCCAATATAAATTTTGAAAGAAAAATAAATTTTGAAAATTAAAATGTAAGTGTTATATAGAGATCATTTAAAAGTCAATTAAAAAAATCATATCAAGTAACTTTAAATAATTTCCATATAACCAAAAAAGATGTAATATTATATTATAATAATTTATACATTTGTTAATTTAGAGATTATTTCATAGTTAATATTGATGCTTCCTATTTATATGTTAAAGTTGAAATAATAAATTATCATTTCATATTATAAATAAAAGCGGAAAAAAGTTTGGAAAATATTTGATAAGAATATGTTTAAAATATGTTGAAGATTGTGGTAAAATTTTAAAAAAAAAATCTATTTATTGTCTATATTCATGATTAATAATTTATTTATTCGTACAATAATAAAATAAAATGCCCGATAAATTGACATGTGACGCGAAACTATTAGAGATCTCCACCTTGATGGACCAATCCTTCCTTGTCCTTGAGACGGTCTTCTAAAAATTGTCTTGATTTCTCTATTAGAGATCTCCACCTTCTCAGTAGTTTGAAGATGATAAGGGGTTGCTACCTTGTGGGTTACCCCATACTTCGATATAAGTGCCTCAAACTTTCAGGCTATAAAATGTGTCCTTCCATCGCTAATGATGACTCGAGGCATTCCAAACCGTGGAAAGATAGTCCTATTGAAGAACTTCACAACCACCATGTCGTCATTAGTGGGAGAAGCAGTGACTTCCACCCATCTAGAGACGTAATCAACTACCAAGAGAATGCAGAGGTTTTCTACAGAAGATGGGAAAGGTCCCATAAAATCAACTCCCCACACATCAAAGATCTCGACCTCCTGAAAATTGTTAAGTGTCATCTCGTTCCGCCTAGATATATTTCCTATTCTTTGGCATGTATCACAAGAAACAACAAACGTTTGGACATCCTTAAATAATGAAGGCCAAAAGAAACTGGAATGTAACACCTTATCGCACATTTTGTGAGCGCTAACATGTCCTCTACAAGGAAGTGAGTGGCAATGCAGTATGACACTTGTAGTCTCGTCCTCTGGAACGCACCGTCGAAGCATCCCATCCGGTCCTCTCTTGAAAAGTAGAGGCTTGTTCCAATAGTAATGACGTACGTCTTTGAAGAACTCCTTCCTTTGAGCATATGTCAGTCTAGGAGGTACTTCATGACAAACAAGATAATTAACAATATCAGCATACCAAGGCTCTTTACCATCAAAGATTTGGTAATGCTCCACGAAATGCAATTGCTCATCGGGAAATGAACCATCAATGGGTAGATCGTCCCTCTCGAGCGAGATAGGTGCTAGTCGGGTGAGGTGATCCGCTACAGAATTCTCGGATCCCTTCTAATCGCGAATCTCCAAGTCAAACTCTTGAAGCAATAGAATCTAACGAATAAGACGCGGATTTGCTTCCTTCTTAGCTAGCAAGTATCGAATAGCTGGATGGTCAATAAAAACAATAACTTTCGCTCCCACTAAGTAAGAACGAAACTTCTCAAATGCATACACAACTGCCAAGAGCTCTTTTTCGGTGGTGGCGTAATTCAGCTGAGCTTCATCTAGCGTCTTGCTAGCATAATAAATGGCGTTGGTCTGACCATCCTTCTTTTGTCCAAGTACCACTCTTACGGCCACATCGCTAGCATCACACATGATCTCAAAGGGCAAGATCCAATCGGGAGGTTGAATGATGGGAGCGGTGATCAATTCTTCCTTTATCTTGTAAAAAGCATCAAGGCATTCATGCGAGAACTCAAAAACAACATCCTTATTGAAAAGATTAGTAAGCGGTTGAAAGATCTTAGAGAAATTCTTGATGAACCTCTTGTAGAAACCTACATGCCTAAGGAAACTCCGCACACCTTTAACAAAACAAGGTGGGGGGAAGTATCTCAATAGTCTCGATCTTAGCTCGATCGCACTTTATACCTCGGTTGGAAACGAGGTGTCCTAGCATAATTCCTTCGCTAACCATGAAGTGACACTTCTCCCAATTCAAAATGAGATTAGTGTCTTCACAACATTGTAACACTAGAGAAAGGTTAGCCAAACAATTATCAAAAGAGGAACCATATACAAAAAAATCATCCATGAATACCTCCATGATCTCCTCAATATATTCGGAGAAGATAGCTATCATACAACGCTGAAAAGTGGCGGGCGCGTTACACAATCCGAATGGCATCCTCCGATAAGCAAATGTTCCCATGGACAAGTGAAAGTGGTCTTCTCTTGTTCATCCGGATGGATGGGAATCTGAAAGAAGCCACTATAACCATATAAATAGCAAAAATGGGAGTGTTGTGCTAACCGTTCAAGCATTTGATCAAGGAATGGAAGAGGAAAATGGTCCTTTCTCGTTGCCAAATTTAATCTTCGATAGTCAATGCACATCCTCCAGCCTATAACGGTCCTTGTGGGATTCAACTCGTTGTTTTTGTTGGTTACAAAGGTCATCCCACCTTTCTTCGGAATTATATGCACCGGACTCACCCATTTGCTATCCGATATGGGAAATATGATACCTATATCAAGCAACTTAAGAATTTCTTTCTTCACAACCTCTTTCATGATCGGATTCAACCGTCTTTGAGGTTCCCGTGAAGGCTTATGATCATCATCCATTAGTATCTTATGCATTCAAAGAGAAGACTTAACACCAACAAGATCATCAATAGCACAACCCAAAGCCTTTCTATGTTTTCTAAACTCATGCATCAACTTAGACAACTCATCTCCAGTAAGAGTAGTACTAACAATGACAAGATATGTGGAATCCGGACAAAGGAAAGCATACCTTAAGTGAGTTGGAAGAGGTTTAAGCTCTAAGATATGAGGTGCCTTAAGTGGTGGATTCGTACATCCTTCCTCAATCAAAGAGGATTTTGAAACTTCGGAAGAGATGGAAGAAACATTGGCATCATCTAAGAAGAGAATGCCTTTTGAGGATGTGAAGATGTCGTTTGCCTCGGGTGTAACTCGGTTGAGGCATCTAGGTTTGCCCGAGGTGGCGAATCAAGGTGATATCCAATTGACCCCATCTCGCTTGCTCCATAAGGTGTTTCGGTCAAGGACTGAGGTGATAGACCGAGGTTGTAACACCCCAAATCCACGGGACTCGGAGTGCAACATAGTTTCATATATATATATATACGATGTGAGTGGATGACCTTATATAAAGATAATTAAACCGGGTACATGTGTGACAACATGATTATGTGTTTATCTTTCATGACTTGTGTTTGTACTTATGCAAAACCTTATATATGTATGGTTAGATAGCGGTTTGATACCGTGTTGTAGATGCTTTGCAGGATAGGAGAGCTGCAGAGTGATCCGACAGGGTGACCGGCCGAGGACTCTCGTACATTAGGTGGTTATGGTTTTGGAGATATTATATATACCTCCTGCGTGTGGATGATGTTTGTATACCTCCTTTGTGAGGATTATGTTTTATACTCAGCTATGATTTTATGTACCTTTTGATGTAGAATTTTATACCATTTTATGTATTTGTTTTATATTTGTTAGTTACATGTTGTAAGGTCCAGTGAACTTGTTGTCAGGCTGGGGTCAGGATCCACAGTGAGATCCTAGCCCAATGTGGCGCCCCGAGTGTAATACTCCGAATCCGCGGGACTCGGAGTGCGACATTGGGCTAGGATCTCACAGTGAATCCTGTCCCTAGCCTCACAACAAGTTCACTGGACCTTACAACATGGCATTGACAAATATAAAATAAATACATAAAGCTGTATAAAACTATACAAACAAAAGGTGAACAACATCATAGCCAAGTATAAAACTACACCCTCACACAGGAGGTAAACGAAACATCATCCTCACGCAAGAGGGAAACATAGACAACCCCAAAAGTCATAACCATCCTATGTACGAGAGGTCCTCGGCCTGCCACCCTGCTAGATCACTCAGCAGCACGCCTATCCTGTAGGGCATCTATAACATGGTATAAAACCATTAGCTAATCGTACAAATATAAGGTAGTGCATAAGGACAAGCACAATCATGGAAGATAAACAAATCAGCATGCTATCACACATTTACCCATATTATTATCTTTATATAATGGTCATTCACTCAAATCCTATATATATAGATAGATGAAACTATGTGACACGAGGACCGATACATCCTCGCCTCTGAGCCTACTAGCCATTTGTAAATAGTGTCGGTCACACAACCCGTGTACCCTATGGGATTGGGTTGCGCCCTTCTTGTATACCAGGTGGCCTGACATCAGAGAACCTCCCAGACTCCACGGCGGGATGAAAGGGAAAGGCTATCACAACCACGCATACGGGGCAATCAATAAAACTTAGGTCGGTCATAATCGACACACATGCTATCATAGCAAACATATAACGCACACACCACTCATGTAGACACCCAATATAAGGATGGTAGCTAAGTAAGTCCTATGGACTTACCTCAACCTCGTATAAAGCTCAACCACAATCAACCTCCAATCATGAGAGGTACACACCTAGACCCAAGAGATCCATAGGATCATCCTCAACCTAACCTCACAACCCAAGAGATCCATAGAGATATGTAAATCTCCTATCAATCAAAGGGGTCACACCTAGACCTAAGAGATCAATAGGATCATCCTCAACCTAACCTCACAACCAAATAATCCTCAAAGGCCATACAAGGCATAACATAAACATACATCCTCCAAACACTCTCATATATACCTAGCATGGTACTACACTCTAACACTAGGAAATGAAGAGGGAATGCCAACCTTAGGCAAGCCTAGAAGCAAGACACACCTGCAGAACCAAGTGCAAACTCAAGGTGATGCAGGTGGCCGTAGGGGCGGCTCACAGCCGGCGCTGGGGCGGTCCAAAAGGGCGCAAGGGCGACTTGTGTGCAAAAGGTGCACTTCCGTCTGTCCTTTGCTTCTTCACTCGATCTTCTTCACTCCTTCTTCATCTAGCATTAATTGAAGCCAATGAAGGTTGCCACTAGATCAAACTTGTGGAAGCTAAGCTAGAATTAAGGAAAGAAGGAAACAAGCAAGAAAGAAGAAAGATAGGAGGAGATGAAAGACAAACCTACCAAGCTGAACCTATACAGAAGCAACACACCATCAACACCTCAAGGCTGGCTATCAACAAGCACAACAACAACAACCATCAACAACATCCACAAACAAAGCCAAGCTCATAAGCTCTCAAACTCACACAAACTCAAACAAAGATCAAGAAGAAATCCAAGGGAGAAGGAAGGAGAAGATGAATGTTAGAAGGAAGAAAGGAGCTGGAGAGATGAAGAAACCCTTCATTTGAAGCAATGAGAGGCTTATAAAGGAAGCCAACCGCAAAGCACGAGTCAAGGTCAACAAAGACAGCTGCAGCCACATAAAGCCGCAGGGGCGTACCCTATGAGGCGCAAGAGCGGCCAACCGCTGGTGCGGCCCTCTAGGTCCCCAGGGGCGGCTTCTTGACTCAACAAAGGTCACAAAGGCTCAAAGACTTAGGCTCTTACATCTCACCCCCCTAAAAACAAGTTTCGTCCCGAAACTTGTAAAATCTTCAAATTCTCTCGGACCCATAAGCCGAGGTATAACTCTCTCTCTATCGGAGGTATCACCTCTCCGTTCGAAAGATCATAACCTATATCAATCTATAACCTCAAACATGAACATGGAGGAAGCATCAACTCCAGAAAACAGGGTCATAACGCTACCCAAAGGCGTAGAGGAATCAAATCTTTAGCCATACCACATCACAAGGCATAGAGGAAGTACATCTCTAGCCAAATCATAATCATATGCATTGCATGGAGGAATAACATCTCTAGCTGAATCCTAATCACACTCAAATAGCATGGACGAGTGAACCATCTCTAGCTATAATCTTACATTACGCTAGCACATCAAGATCTAATAAGATCATAAATCACATCAGAGCTAGCATGGAATAAACACATCAAGGCATGTAAGCACATAAACACATAATCACATACTCATCAAGATGGCACTAAGCTCTACTCATCGACCCTAGGTGCATCTATCTCGGCATAAAACTCTAGATAGTTCCTCTGGATACTATCTTAAGCCTCCCATGTAGCCTCCTCAGGTCCTCGTTTCGACCACTGTATCCTCAACATGGGTATGTCCTTCGAACGCAGGCGTCTCACACCTTGCTCTAGGACTGCAATAGGATGCTTAACAAATGTGTGGTCCGGCTCAACCACAAAATCATCATAACTCGCAATTTGCCTTGGATCTGGTATGTACTCCCTCAGCTGAGAAACATGAAATACAAGATGAACACCCTCTAATCTCGGAGGCAATGCTAATCTATAGGCTGCCCTCCCAACTCTATCTAGTATCTCGAAAGGACCAACATATCGAGGACTCAATTTCCCCATTATGCCAAAATGTCTGACACCACGCGTCAGAGATACTCTCAACCAGACATGAGCTCCTACCCTGAACTATAGAGGTCGACACCTCCTGTGTGCATATGACTTCTGGCGACTCTAAGCGGCCAACATTGGTGTGGGACCTTCTCCAATACAAGGACCAGTTACACGCTCAAAGGCTAAAGTATTAAAGGAGAAGCCAACAACTCCTTCACTTTCACCTTCTTCAGATTCGAGTATGGATGGAGCGATCACACGGTCAAGAGCTAAGGCAATCCAAGATGAAGTTACGGATCTTCTCATGACATTTACCCTCAAGGAAACTCTCATCACTCTCAGGGGTTCCTTAGTGACATTGCTAGCTGTTGTAGAAGAGCCAAACCACAACCAAGAAGATCCATCAAGCAAGGAAGAAGGATAAGAGCAAAGACGAGTTCCAGAGAGGAAAATCGACCAATTTTTCCCACGAAATCGACTGATTTTCCTGTAGGAAAATCGATTGATTTTTGTGGTCATTTTCATTCATTTGGAACGAGAATTGCAAATGATCTGACCATGATCTTCTTTTTTTTTTTTTTGGCAAATATATCTTGTATAATTCCTTAAAATCTCTCAGACTATCTTAGGGAATTATTTAGATTCTATTTTTTTTAAATTTTAGATTTTAAATCTTTTTAAGATATCTTTTCTAGATTATCTTTCACAAGTTATATTTTATAAATCCTATCTTTTTAGTTTTTCCTAGTATTAGTAGGTTTAATCTTCCCTATAAATAGCCTTAGAGGGGGAGATTGTTTGGTAGATTAGATTTGAGATATTTTTCACATATTGTGTGAACTTACGGCTTCACTTACGGAGTACGTATTTTATTCATTGCTATTCAATCAAAGGAGAGTTTTGGTTGAATTGTTGTTACGTTCTTGCTAGATTGTGCTTGTGTGTGTTAATCTTGTTGAAGGTTGGTGCTCCTGGTCGATAATCTAGAAGGCTTGTGTAAGGTTAAAGAAGTGCGGGTTAAGGTTATCTTCTCGTTCAAGGGATTTAACACATCATTGGTCAAGGTTCTTTTGCAGAAATATCTTGGTTCGTATCTTCCTATATCTTCCATTTATCATTCCATAATCATCTTCTTATCTTTCCATATCATTCACTAATCCGTGTTTTGCGTTCATTGAAAAAATCGACCTATTCTTGAGATAAATCGACCGATTTTTCTATAGAACAAGCCGAATTTTTATTCCAGTTTAGGACTTTCAATCTAGATCGGGAACTTCAGCTTATCCCCGCATCAAAGTGGTATCAGAGCTAATTGATTGAAGTCTGAACGTTCATCAAATGTTTTGGAAGGGAGAAACACCATCAACCAAACACAAGCCAACTGTTGACCTTTGAAACCTCGCCAATACAAAAAAAAAAGAGAAGAAAAGAAAAATCTTGAACGTCAAAACCAAGAGCCGATTTTTTCAAAAAAAATAAAAATTGACATGTTCTTCCCCAGATCGACCGATTTCTTATCCGATTTTCGCTACTGTTGCCAAAACTCGAAGAAATCTTTGAGACAAACTTTCCAGAATTGAAGTGCACCCTGTGCAAAAGTATTACTACAGAAGAGTTCCAATATATACCTTGAAGCAACCAAAGAGATTTAACCAAACCTAAACCCAAATCCGGCTATCTCTTTTTCTTAACTTTGCAACTCAAGATACGTTTTAATCTCTTCTTAATCTCTTGTGTGCTTTTCCTTAGCCTCTTTTCTATTCCAAACACTGAGTCTTTCTTTGAGTGTGTTAGTTAGTATCTATACTTCTTAACATACCAGTTGTCTATCCGCAATCTTTCTTTCTACCTTGTCGTGTGTGGAGTAAACTTCTTAGAGGGATCCTTTAAACATCGCACCCCACAAGAACCTTTATCTGGACCAAGTTAACTACTTGATTCAACAAAGGAGTTCTAGGGAGCCAAGACGCTGATTCGTAAAGTAGCATTAATCCATACAAGCCACATCCGTCAACCAGCTTCCAACAACACAACAAGAGCGTGAGTGCGAGAGAAAATAAGAAAGGTCTTTTCGATTCCTCTAACTTAACAAGTTTGTTGTTACTGTGCATGTTGGTATAGATGTTAGAAAGAGATAGTCCACGCAATTCTCAAAAGGACAACGCGCTGGATATAGCGGACGTACTCAAGCAGATCATGACCCAGATGTCCAACATGGACAAACGGCTTGGGCAAGTGGAAACAAAGCCGAGTACGACCCTTCGATCCGAGTTCCGTATGAGATTCGATCCCAAGGCTGTTTATGAAGTAGGCAGAAGCTCCGCTAATCACCATCACCCCCACTCCCAACATCCGCAATAAGCTATCCATCGAAAACCGGTAACACTTACCTTAATCAATTCGTTAATACTAACCACAATCCACTTTTTGGTGACGAATTTCAGGACATAAGTGATGAAGAGGATGAGGAAATGTGGAGAGAATACCCAAGATGCCATTAACGAAGAGGCCCCTATAATGAACATAATCGACCTCAACCGGATAATGACGGACTTAGGAAAGAAAAAGTCAAGATTCTGAGTTTCGAAGGACGATGCGATCCGGATGCCTACATGGAATAGAATACCAAAATTGAAAAACTTTGGTCTTGCCATACTTCAGTGAGCAAAGGAAGATCCAACCTGGTGCATTGGAATTCGAATGCTACGCCCTTATTTGGTGGGATCATCTCATTAAAAAAAGGAGAAGAGCGGGTGAACCGGACACCAATACTTTGGAACGGATGAAGGCTTTGATGAAAGCCAAATTTGTGCCACCACACTACGGACGGGAGTTAAGACAACGTTTGGAGAACCTCAAGCAAGGTTCCATGTCCGTATAGGAAGTCTACACCGCCATGCAAACAGCAATGGTGAAAGCCAGCATACAAGAGGATGAGGAGTCTATTATGGCTCTATTTCTAAGAAACTTACATCCTTCTTTAGCTAATGAATTTGACCTCTATCCCTATTCTTCTATGACTAATTTATTACATTTGGCTATCAGGGTGGAGAAGAAGCTCAAAGGACGGAATCAAGGAACAACTTATTGGACTCCAAATAAGAAAAATCGACCGATTAATAGGAAAATTGACCGATTTTCCTCCTAGAACGATGATGGAAAACGTTCTTTGCCAAATCCAGCAGCTCCCAAGCCATCTACTTAGTCTCGTCCTTTGAATGAGCCTTCAAAGGACCATAAAGGGATTACCTCTAACCCTCCCTCACGATCTCGAGATATTGTTTGTTTTAAATGTCAAGGAAGGGGTCATTATATGCGTGATTGTCCTAATAAACGAGTTTTATTTATTAATCAACAAGGACAATATGAAAGTGAGGAAGAAACTGAGCATGATCATACCCATATCAATGCATTACAAGAGCATGAGCATGATAATCAAAGTGATAGTGATTGTGAATATGAACATGGTGAGTCTTTAATTGCTAGACGCACTTTGCATGATAAAATTAATTTATGTGAGGATAACCAACGTGAAAACCTTTTTCATACTCGATGTCTAGTTCAAGGAAAGGTTTGTAACATGATTATTGATGGGGGCAGTTGTTGCAACATTGCTAGTGAAGAATTGATCACTAAGTTGCAAATCACTACCTTCTACCATCCTCGACCTTATAAATTGCATTGGATGAATGATTGTGGGGAATTGAAAGTTAATAAACAGGCTCGTATTGTGTTTACTTTGGGAAAATATGAGGATATTGTTGTTTGTGATGTTGTGCCTATGCAAGCTTGTCATATTTTATTAGGCCGACCTTGACAATTTGATAGAAAGGTGACACATGATGGATTTTCTAACAAACACTCGTTTGAGTTTAAAGGGAAAGCCATTACGCTCAAACCCATGATTCCACTGTAGATTGCTGAACATTACGACAATAGGAAGGAGTAACGCAAGAAGAAGGAGAAAGAATCAACTCTCAGAGAAGAAAAATCGGGCAAACCATCGATTGATCGGCCGATTCCTGAAGAAAATCGTCCTACCCAAGGAAAAATCAACCGATTTTCCTGTAGCTCATCCGATTTTTCCTCTCTGGGACAACAACGAGCCCTTCTTTCATCAAAAAGGGAGTTTATCGATGATTATCTTCCCTTAGATCGTTCTTTAGTGAGTTTATATAAGAGCCTACTAACCTTGAATGATGATGTGAAGACCGTTTTGCCTTCAAATATGTTACAGGCCTTAAATGAATTCAAGGACGTTTTTCCGGATGAGATTCCTGCCGGACTTCCACCATTCCTAGGCTTTGAGTATCGGATTGATTTCATTCTTGGATCTTCACTTCCTAATCGCCTTGTGTATAGGATGAGTTCGTAGGAAAGCCAAGAAATACAAGATCAAGTACAAGACCTTTTGAACAAAGGCCATGTACGTGAGAGTTTAAGTCCTTGTGCGGTTCCAGTTCTATTGGTGCCCAAAAAGGACAACACTTGGAGAATGTGCATGGATTGTAGAACAATCAACAACATTATTATCAATTATTCACATCCCATTCCTCGATTGGATGATATGCTAGACGAGTTGAGCGATTCCACATTATTTTCGAAGATTGATCTTAATAGTGGTTATCATCATTCAAGGCCAAATTTGGACTTTATGAGTGGTTGGTAATGCCTTTCAGTTTGACTAACGCTCCTATTACCTTTATGAGATTAATGAATCATGTCTTACACCACTTTATTGGAAAGTTTGTTGTTGTTTACTTTGATGACATCCTCATTTATAGCAAATCCATTGAGGAGCATGAAGAACACTTAAGGGAAGTACTTGCAACTCTTAGATCTGAATCGTTATATGCTAACATTAAGAAATGCGAGTTTAGTACTAATCAAGTTTTTTTCCTTGGATTTGTTGTCAGCACAAGAGGACTTGAGGTGGATAAAGAGAAGATTAAATCCATTCAAGAATGTCCTACACCTACCACCGTCGGACATGTGCGACCTTTCCATGGATTGGCAACATTCTATAGGCGCTTTGTGAAGGATTTCAGCACCATCGCAGCCCCTCTCACGAAGCTCACGAAGAAGCAAGTACCATTCGAGTGGGGAGAAGCGCAAGAGAACGCATTTTCGGAACTAAAGAGGCGACTATCAAATGCACCTCTTCTTGCACTTCCGGACTTCACCAAACCCTTTGAAGTAGAGTGCGACGCTTCAGGTATTGGTATAAGAGGTGCACTCATACAAGAAGGTAAACCTTTAGCCTACTTTAGTTAGAAATTGAAAGGTCCATGTTTGAATTACTCTACTTATGACAAGGAACTATATGCTTTATTTCGAGTTTTCAAAACATGACAACACTATCTTTGGCCTAATGAATTCATTCTTAGAATTGATCATGAGTCTTTGAAGCATTTTCAAAGTCAAGATAAGTTGGATAGAAGACATGGGCGATGGATGGAGTTTATCGAGACATTTCCTTATATTATCAAATATAAGAAAGGGAAGGATAATGTCGTAGCGGATGCCCTTTCTAGGAGGTATACTTTGATTACAACAATGGATTCCAAAGTCCTAGGATTCTATTATATCAACGAACTTTACGAGGATGATGAAGATTTTGGAGACATCCACACTGGATGCAAAAATCGACCCAGCACCAGGAAAATCGACCGATTTTTTGGCCGATTTTTGTCCCAGTCGAGAGATAAGTATTATCTTTTTGAAGGATTTTTGTTCCATGAGGATAAAGTTTGTACTCCTAGATGTTCTCTGAGATTGTTATTAGTTGAGGAAGCACATATAGAAGGTTTAATGGGACACTTTGGAAGAGATAAGACTTATCACATGCTTCATTCTCACTTGTTTTGGCCTCATATGCTCAAGGATGTTGAACACTTGATTAAGAGATGCCTTGTTTGTCTAAAGGCAAAATCAAGATTAAAACCACATGGTTTGTATACTCCTCTACCTATTCCTACATCACCTTGACTTGACATAAGTATGGATTTTGTTGTAGGTTTGCCAAGGACTAAGAAGGGGAGAGATTCTATATTTGTGATTGTTGATCGTTTTTCTAAAATGGCTCATTTCATCACTTGCCATAAAAATTTAGCTAACTTGTTTTTCAAGGAAGTTGTTAGATTGCATGGAATTCCAAGAACTATTGTGAGCGATAGAGATGTCAAGTTTCTTAGTTTCTTTTGGAAGTCACTTTGGGTAAAGCTAGGTACAAAGTTTTTGTTTTCAACTTCTAGTCGTCCTCAAACGGATGGTCAAACAAAGGTAGCTAATCGGACTTTGACTACGATCTTACGAGTTGTTTTGAAAGATAATTTGAGTGCTTGGGAAGATGTATTACCACATGTTTAATTTGCTTATACTCGTACCTTGCATTCTTCTACTAACCTAACGCCGTTTGAGTGTGTTTATGGAGTGAATCCCTTGACTTCCTTTGATCTTATACCGTTGCCTTTAGAGAAGCGAGTAGATTTTTTTGCAGGAAAGCAGGTGGAGTTTATAAAGGAGTTACATGAGAAAACGCGCTCACGGATGGAGCAAAAAGGGATTTCCGTTGCTTCCAAAGGAAATCGAAATCACAAGGAAATGCTATTCAAACCAGGAGATCTTGTATGATTGCATTTACGGAATGAGCAATTCCCGGAAAAGCGGGATTCTAAGCTATCTCCACGTGAAGACGGACCTTTTAAGGTCAAGAGGAAAGTTGGTGATAATGGTTATCTTTTAGAGCTTCCAACTGACTATGGTGTAAGCCCCATCTTTAACGTTGGTGATTTAAGTCCATACGAGCTTAGGGATGCACGTAGCGGATATTCAAGGACGAATCCTTCTCAAGAAGGGGAGTCTGAAGTGGGACCATCTCGAATACAAGGACTAGTTACACGCTCAAAGGCTAAAGCATTAAAGGAGAAGCCAACAACTCCTTCACTTTCACCTTCTTTAGATTTGAGTATGGATGGAGCGATCACACGATCAAGAGCTAAGGCAATCCAAGATGAAGTTACGGATCTTCTCATGACATTTACCCTCAAGGAAACTCTCATCACTATCAAGGGTTCCTTAGTGACATTACTTGCTGTTGTAGAAGAGCCAAACCACGACCAAGAAGATCCATCAAGCAAGGAAGAAGGATAAGAGCAAAGACGAGTTCCCGAGAGGAAAATCGACCGATTTTCCTGTAGGAAAATCGATTGATTTTCGTGGTCATTTTCATTCATTTGGAACGAGAATTGCAAATGGTCCGGCCATGATCTTCTATTTTTTTGGCAAATATATCTTGTATAATTCCTTAAAATCTCTCAGACTATCTTATGGAATTATTTAGATTCTATTTTTTTAGATTTTATATTATATATCTTTTCAAGATATCTTTTCTAGATTATCTTTCACAAGATATATTTTATAAATCATATCTTTTTTGTTTTTCCTAGTTTTAGTAGGTTTAATCTTCCCTATAAATAGCCTTAGAGAGGAAGATTATTTGGTAGATTAGATTTGAGATATTTTCCACATATTGTCTGAACTTACGGCTTCACTTACGGAGTACGTATTTTATCCATTGCTATTCAATCAAATGAGAGTTTTGGTTGAATTGTTGTTACGTTCTTGCTAGATTGTGCTTGTGTGTGTTAATCTTATTGAAGGTTGGTGCTCCTGGTCGATCCTAGTCCCTCCTTGTGCTTGTCTTACTTAGAAGGCTTGTATAAGGTTAAAGAAGTGCGGGTTAAGGTGATCTTCTCGTTCAAGGGTTTTAACACATCATTGGTCAAGGTTCTTTTGCGGAAATATCTTGTTCTATATCTTTCTATATCTTCCATTTATCATTCCATAGTCATCTTCTTATCTTTCCATATCATTCACTAATCCCTCTTCTGCATTCATCGAAAAAAATCGACTTGTTCTTGAGATAAATCGACTAATTTTTCTATAGAACAACCCGATTTTTTATTCCAATTAAGGACTTTCAATCTAGATCGGGAACTGTGGCTTATCCCCGCATCAAGAATCCTCTCTCTAATCAGCGCTACTCAAGCCATATCATCCTGAATCTGCTCTAGCGCTATCGCACTAATACTACTAGGCTCATTCCAGCATAAAGGTGTACGACATATACACCCATATAATGCCTCATATGGAGCCACCCCAATAGATGTACTGAGTACCGCTGCCAACTCAAGATCATGGTACATCTTACTCGTACCTGGATGTACGGAGTAAGGTGTACAGTGAGCCTCTTGTGAAATCCTCTGTCTCAGCTCTGCATCAGTAGGTACAGAGATATGGTCATGACGTCTCATCACCGCATTTGCTCCAATGGAGAACTGTGGGGCCTCACCACGAGACATCCTCTCTCTAATCCTCATCAAGGTCGGGCAGGTCCCCTACTTCTATTGGATCTCATCCAACAGACCAGGTAGAACCTCTAAAGCATGCAGTGTAACACCCCGAATCCTAGAGGACTCGAAATGCTACGAGCTGGGACCTCACAATGGGTCCCGACCCTTAGCTTGGCAACAACTTCATCGGACCTTACAACACGGCACAAATAAAAAGGCAAAACAAAGAGTTTTATAACATGAGCGGAAATAATAAGAATCCAAATTCTGAAAACAATACAGCCAAGTCTCAAAAACCAGAAATACCAACATCAGTCTCAATAGTCATAAAATGAAATATAACAGCCCCGTCCTATAATGCACGGAACCCCGGCTGTCCACTATCGCCGGATCACTCGATCGCCTCCCTAACCTGCAAGGCATCTACAAGCGGTATAAAACCGTTAGCTAACATTCTATGCATAAGTATAACGGTAAAAGCACAAACACACAACATACGTAATCAGCATGTAACACTCATTCCTTTTTATTATCTTTAATTAAGTGATACGTCATTACTAATGATACTTATTTTGTGACACGAGGGATTCCCAAACCTCGCCCCTGTCCCCGCTTACCAACGCGGAATGGTACTAATGCATGTGACCGTCTACCGGACTGGGCTGGTCGCAGGGAACCTCCTAGACTCTCGCAAGAGCTAGGCAGATGATGTCACGACCCGTTATCATACACTTGGGTCAATTATAAGATACTACAGTCGGCCTATTGCGTTTTTGTTATTTATCTTAACTATCACACACCACTCATACGCATCACACACATGCAAGAAGCTAGCTAAGTAAGTCAGTGAACTTACCAGAATTAAAACTCGTCTCTCTTAACAACACTAATAGTAGCTGCAGGAACTCAGTTGCATGTCAAAGGAGGCACGTGGATCAACATTTTTCCTTGGATACTTAGAAGTCTAAAACTCCTAAGATGTATGATTCTATGTGCAGAAGTTATTACAGTGTCTATTTAAGGTAAAATGACTATTTTACCCTTGGTTCCGAGACTTCCAAAAACCCGTAAAAAGTACTTAAATTCTTACTTGAGGCTAACTAATCCAGTTCTACTCCCTAGGATGATTTTAGGTGACAACTATAAAAACTACCCATTTTCTATTTCCCGAAAAGTCACTAAAGTCCAACTACAACTTTAAATATAAAATTAAAATAAACTTATAAAAATTCTAAAATAAATTTCTAACTTATCTATGATCTCTAATCTACTCATAGGAGAAATAATTTCTTAAAACTGTTCAATCGTTATTCCTACAAAAATCTTTAAAGTTGCCTACAACACTACAATTGTTCCCATACTTAGTCAAAATTTTCTGCTGGAAAAACAGCTCAACTACTCCACTTTGAGACCCTATAACTTTCAATCCGACCGTTCATTTGTTCCCAAATTTTAATACAGTAAACTATGTATATCTATCTATGATCTATTAAAAATTCAACGGTGGATCTTCAACCAATCGTTTTAACATTGGTTCACAACAGTGGCCATTCTTACTTTCAAAACTGAAGTTTTAAAGGGAGTTTCTCACTTCAATTTATATGATAATCTGATCTACTTCACTAGGTCATCTAATGGCCATAAATTGGACACTCTAGGAAGCTACAACAACTCGCTTACTACTCATCACTTCTCTAGTTCGATCTATCCTCATCACCACACTAAAACATTTTAAAACCTAAGTACACACATGTCTATTTCATCTATAGTTTAAAGATTGAACTGCAGCCAAGATAAAGGGAGAATGATTGATCATTTACCCAAGGTTTTGATGACTGCAGAAGGTAAGTTGTTGCACTAGTGTGGGAGGGTCCGATTCCAAGGTGGCCGTCTCTTCTTTTGTCACCGCAGACCACGAACGAACAACCCTGTTATCTTCTGGGAAGGAGTGTGTACTGAGAGTTAGATTTAGAGAGGAACTTAAGTGTAGAAGGGCTGACTGAAATTACTTACACTACTCCGGCTGCTGGCGAGCTTTCTACAACGAGCAGCCCCGGAAATAGATAGACGAGTAGTTGTTGTAGTTCTCTCCTCTGCTGGCTCTTTTCCTTGCAATTTCTTGTGGTTGGAACATTGTTGAGTGTGTGCAGAATGTGGGCAACAGCAAGAGGGTTTGCTGCGTGAACCTGGAGCACAGAAAGGACGACTGGCTGTTGTAGTTCCCTCGCTTCTGGCGTAAATCTGGAGCACAGGAAAGGCGTTGCAGTTCCTCTCTTCTGGCGTGAATCTGGAGCACAAAATAGGCATTGCAGTGCCTCTCTTCTGGCGTGAATATAGGGTTGTTACAGCCCCTTAATTATCTCTTTAAATATCCCATTTATGCAGCTGTTACAAAGTGGAGAGAAGGAAAGAGAAGGCCGGCTGTTGCTCTTCCATGCTGAACAAAGTTGCAGGCTGCTGTGGGCTACACATGATGCTGGGCTGCAGTGGGGTACGGAGGGTGCTGGGCTGCAGTGGGCTACGGAGGATGCTGGGCTGCTGTGGATTGCAAAGGCCAACTGAGGCTATTGTAGGCTGAGAAGTATGCTGGGCTGTTTAAGGTAAAAACGTGGCTGAAGCATGCAAGAAAGGTGGGCTGAATTACTTGTCAAAAATCTATCAAAACTCGTCACAGCTTGTCATGATCTCGTCTCAGCTTAGTCATGATCTCGTCTCAGCTTAGTCATGGCCTCGTCACAGCTTGTCCTCAATAAGAATGAATTATAATAACTAGGGTTTGATATAAATCTATCGTTTTATGTGAGTTACATTCTACATAAAATAATAGATAGTTATAAGGGTTAGAGTTTGATATAATTTTATCATTTTATGTGAATTAACTTCTACATAAAATAATAGATAATTCTAAGGATTAGAGTTTGATATAATTTTATCATTTTATGTGAATTAAATTCTACATAAAATAATAAAATTTGTGAAGGGAGAGATACAAGATAGAATGGGAAACCGTCAACGGCAGAATTAGACGGAATAAAAATTCCGGATATTACATCACTACCCCCTTAAAATAAGTTTCGTCCCGAAACTTAGGACAAGGTATTTAATTAAACGACTTCTATAAATAAACTGGTATGTCCTAGTCTCACTAGAATTTAGTTTCCTTTTCTAAACTTCTCTAACCTTATCAAAGCGTAACGAAAAAAAATGGTCGTTACATCAGATCCCCCTCAAAAATAAGTTTCGTCCCGAAACTTAGGGTGGTTGTTCGCTCAAAAGGGTGTGCGTCAAAGTCTTAATATTTATATCTAGAACTCAAAAGCAAAGCGAACCCGCAGTGTACGGATCGGCTGTAGAAAGGTAAGAATTCCAGAGTCGAACTCAGGGATTTGGTGAGAAAATTTCCAATTTCAATTATCTAGCGAAAGTATAAAAGCTTTTGTGATATGATAAAGAGAGAAATGATTCCAAGGATTCAAGTATCCGATTTAGGCTTTCGATTCAAGACACTTCTATAGATATAGGACAGAATTTATATTGCCAAGATTAAATGTTCAAAAGGTAGGATTCGTACGGTGAAGTTCCAAAACCTATATAACTAATCTAAAGATCCTCTCTATAAGGGTTGTTGAGGCTGCGATATAGAAAGATCCAAAGACAAGAATTATGTTCAAACTAACTATCTAAAACTCCAGGATATGACTCTCCAAAGTATAAATAGAAAGCACGCTTAAAATCATAATAAAGGATGTTGAGTCTCTTTATTACCCAAATCTTGCAATCTTAATCTATTAAATGTAGAAACAGGTTTGAAGTGCATTCATACATTCAACTAGAGGGTAAAAAGGTTAATCAAGATTGGGATTTAAGCAAGGATTAGTTTTGATCAAAGATTGATTCAATTAAAGTTCATCAGAAGGATAAATCGCCCTGTTCATAAGCAAAATCGGCCGATTTTCCTCAAGAACAGCCCGATTTTCCTGTTTGTCGCAAAACTAAAATCTAAATTCTCAGAGTCCTAATGTTCGAATGAGTTCAGTCCATCATCATCTAAGCCTTAATCATCAACTATTCTCCCCAGAATCACAAGGTTTTTAGCCAACCATTTTCAAAATCGAATCAAATTAATTATTGAAGAAGATATCGCAAAGAAACCAAATCTTGAACGGAAAAATTCTATAACTCTCAAATCTGTAAAACAATCGTCAAATCTGTTCAAAGTATCTCTCAACAACTCAATTTCGTGTTCACAACCCACAAACAAAACAATGGAACAAAGAAATCTCACAATCAAAGATCAAGAATGACTTTCCGGCAAAAGCTCTTCAAATCTCTCTCCAAGAATCGTTAATTTCTTCAAAACGTGTAAAGATTATCTGGTGCGACCTCCTCGTCCTTATTCGTAGGGTTCTCTTCTATAGTTTCTTGCAGGTGGACCGTTTGGCAAAACTTCCATCTAGCCCAAATTAATTGGGCTTTATGTCGTCTTTTCATTTGGCCGAATCGTGAAGAAAATCGACCTAGTCGATTTAGGTGCAAAACCGTTCGATTTCATCCAATGAAAATCGTCCGATTTATATATCTGTTGGCACGATTTTCTTCAACAGAAAGTGTTCTTCTTTTGCTTCGTCTTCTATGCTTCTCCTTTGCAATTCCTTAGCTCTTTGTGATCTTTCTAAGGCTCCTTTAGCTTCCTTAACATCCTTAGATGCTTCTTGCTCCATTATTGCTTCCAATTCAACTCTATTTACCTGTAATTCATCAAAATCTCGTGTAGACCTCTATTTCCGACAATTGATTGAATAGAACATAAAAGGTATGCAAAATCCCTCTAAATGCAAGGTAAATAGAGATAATGTGCTGCATTATGCATGAATATGATGATACATAATTCATGTCATCAAAATACCCCATACTTGCCTCTTGCTTGTCCCTAAGTAAGACTCAAATTTAGAACAAAAGATGTCATGGATTATGTATGTATGAAAATCTAAAAACTTTTCTTTTGGTAGTGCTTCTTCGTTTTGGATCACCCTCAAAGTGAAATTTCAAGGCATAAAAGAGCAAAACATGTATCAATGATGATTATAAGATGAACAAACTCCCTTCTCTTCTTTGAAAGCATAAATAAAGAACATGATAAAGGTGTAGAGGTAATCAAATTCAAACAAATCTAAGCCATTAAGTCTTAAACACATGCATAAAAGTTTCAAGGTCTTCTAGTCAAAGGAAAGGCTCAAGAAACGTATTAAGGGAAGGAGTTCTTTTTGGCAATTGTGGTGCTGATCCGGGAAAGAGGAACACATAACACCTTCAAGAATTTTCTTCACCGCACATGCTTCGCATGTAGAAAGCTTTGCTTTCATTATATTTTACTTTTTGAGAGTATGGACAGCGGTGCACAAAAACCGAAGCCTGGGAGATCGGCGTTTCTCAATTTCGAGATGCCTCAAACCCTTGATGCACATACCATATCCCGTTAGGACTTGTCGTTCAATCGGACTTTGGCAAGACACAAACACCCGGCTATGTGAATGGTGCCGAGTTACTCATCCTCATGTTCAACGTCCCCAAACTTATGAAATTTTTGCACTTTTCCAATACATTTTCCTTGGCCCTCCCACATCAAACATGCCTTTTATTCAATCACCTATCCTAATTCCCGGATGGTAAGAGGAGGGTTACATATTTCATTGAGGAGCTAGCATGATCAAGATATGAGAAAAGGAAAGAAGTGAATTGCCTTAGTCATCCTTAAATGGTGTAAAAGAACTTGCAATATAGCTTCGACTATTATTTCATTCTCTCATCTAAACAACTAATTCATATAACTTATTCGTGAATTCAAGTAACAAAAGCAATTTCATTCATGCTATAATCAAAATCTCAACATAGCTAAGCATCTTTTTGCCTATCCATAAACATAATTTTCATCATAGAGGTCATTTCCATATAAGAAGCACTTAAAATTCTTGGAAATTCATGGGTTTTGAAAAAGTTCATGCAAATGCGAGTGTCATAATGGAAAGCAATCCGTGCAAGAGTTATTACAAGCCAAATTGTCAAGAGTAGTGGAAAGTGCATAAAATTCTAGAATGAAACATAAGGTATTGTAAGTACCCCCACCCCATACTTGACATCCACATTGTCCCCAATGTGAAAATCAAGCATAAGAAGGAGAAAAATACTTTCAATGTAAAAGAAGTGGAAGCTCAATCCTCTGTCGGTGGTGGAGGTGGTGGATATGGATACATCGGTGCGGAGGGATCGTAGAAGTGGCCGAACTGGTGGTAGTACATGTCCCTCATCTGGCCATCATAGGATGAATGCCTAGCGTCCGTCTCCTCCCTGTAGTTCCTGAACTGTGTGTTCAGGGTGTCATAATCGGTGCGGAGGACACGGTAGTCGGTGCTGAGGCTTTGGAAGCTAGTGACTAGCTCCCTGAAATGGCTTGGAGCTCGGCGTCCTCGTCTAGGGCCTGGAGCATGTGCATAAGAGTGTCGAGGTGGCTGCATGTCATCCTCCGTCTCCTCATCCTGCCTACTAGTCCTGCTCGATCCTGCTCCATGAGTGTCAGTGTCCATGGCATCCGTGGCATGCCCGCTGTGGGTATCGCTCTCAAACTCGAGCATAGTCTCCTGTCCTCCATCCTCATCCTCCTCTGAGTCACCTGCATCATCATCATAGTAAGTAGGAGGTGAGAACTCCTCAAGCATCGCCTCAAAGGTCTCCTTCCAGTTCCTCTTATTCCGAATGGTGTATTCGGATTTCCATATGATCTCGGATGGCTTCTTCTTCGGATCCCTATGCCATGGCATCGGCACATGAAGAGTTCCTCTCCCTCGAGGAATCAAGACCTGTCGAACCACCAACCTCTGTGAGCCTAAAGGAAGGGCACTCTCAGCTAGAGTGCATCCCGAGAAGTCATAACCTAGAGTCCTAGCCACATGAGTGACCAAGCCTCCTGCACATATGTCACCCTTGGCTTTGTTGGCTATCTTTCCTAGATAGTCAGCAAGCATGGTGGAGATGTCGGGAGTGGTGGTGGATGTCATGCAGTAGAGGATGAAAAGCTCATCAGCCTTGAGCTTCTGCGGAGTCTCAGTCCGGGCAAACAAACTCTCACTGAGTATCCTATGCACTACCTTGAAGGAAAGGTTGTACATGCTTGTCTCCTTGGAGTTTCCGGGTCTCCACTTATCCCCTCCGTACTCTCCTACGGAAATAGCCTCCCAAAAATCACTAGCATTGAGGCCTCTAGCAAATGTGCCTGCATCTGAATAAGAAAAGCCAAACAAGTCGCCAAAAGCATCAATAGACAAAGTGTGGTCTTGGCTCATGAGGCGGAAAGTGACCATCCTTTCCCTAGGATCGTGCTCAAACGTGCTAAGGAATTCTAGGGTGATCTCCCTATAAGCATCTTCCCTGATCGTAGCAAACTGTCTCAACCCTGCTCTATCAAGCATCATATCGACATCCTCTCGAACATATAACGAATCTAAGTCATCAAGTACAATGTAGCGAGGAGGGGTGAATGGGCGATCTATAATGCGTTCATAGCGTTTCTTATGCTTGGATAGGGGAGGGGGAAGCTTAGGGATGTTAGTAGGTGGTGGTGGAGGTGGGGCAGGGGCTTTGGAAGAAGATCCCTTCTTCTTCCCCGTGTTTCTAGTTATCCTCTTGACAAGATCCATTCTAAGTCCTAAAAATCGACCTGTTCTTCACACAAATCGGCCGATTTTTCTGGGCTGGGTCGATTTTTATCTCGATTTCAACGATTCTCACAATTCTGTAAAGTTCTGTTCAATCTATCACCACACACAGTTCTCTACAATGAATCCTAAGCAAATTCCTCTATCAATTCCAACAACAAAGCATTTCCTAGGCAACTTCGATTTCAAGTGAGAAAACTTAGGTTTTGGAAAGAAAAACCTGAATTCCTGATGGAGTAGTCGATTGCCGTGCGTGTTGTTGTTAGATCCGTGTTCCTTGTTGAAAATGCTTCAGTTTGAAGCCAAGAATCTCTTGAAATGGTTAAGGAATGAGGATTTGAGGGTGTGGCGATTTTTCGGCGTTCTTGAGATAGGGGAATCGCGAGTTGAAGGTGTGTGAATGAAGAAGATCGAGTGTGAAGTCCTTATATAGGGTCGACAATTTCTGAAGAAAATCGGACGATTTTTCTGGTCGATTTATTTGTCGGGGCGATTTTTCCTTCTGACTGAATAAATCGGACGATTTATTTTGGCAGGTCGATCTTCAAGTCGATTTTTGTTTCTGTTGTGAAAAATCGACTTGCTCTGTTACTGAATCGGACGATCTTCTTATGGTAGGTCGATTTCCTTCCTTGTTTTTCTTGAATCTCGAAGATATAACTTAATTGTGCTCCATTCTCCGTGAATCTCTCACATTTGAACCTAGTTTCCTGCGATTAATGACACGACAAACCAAGAGTGCATCGAGGAACATATAAAAACAAAAAACGAAGAAACGAGCAATTAATCTATTCTAACTAGGTGAGGGAAAAGAAAGGGAAAACTATACTATCATTGGGTTGCCTCCCAAGAAGCGCTTTATTTATCGTCTTTAGCTGGACGGTGTATGATGTTGTGTTCAATGGAGGAGGATAGGGGCTATCTCCTCGACTGGAGCTTCCGGTGTGTATTTCTTCAACCGTTGGCCATTAACCTTAAAGCTTCCGCTTTGTTCACCCCATACTTCAACTGCACCATGGGGGAAAATTCTTTTAATCACAAAAGGTCCAGTCCAACGGGATTTGAGCTTACCTGGAAATAGACGCAGCCTTAAATTGAATAGGAGGACTTGGTCCCCTTCTTTCAAGTCTTTCGGGATGATGTGCTTGTCATGCCAGCGCTTTGTCCGTTCCTTGTAAATCTTTGCGTTCTCATACGCGTTCAGTCGGAGCTCATCTAGCTCATTGATGTCTAAGAGCCGTTTCTCTCCGGCTTCTTTCATGTCGAAGTTGAGCCACTTGATAGCCCAATAAGCCTTGTGTTCTAGCTCTACAGGAAGATGACATGATTTACCATAAACGAGATTATAGGGAGTCGTACCTATTGGTGTTTTGAAGGCTGTCCTGTATGCCCATAGTGCATCGTCAAGCTTCATTGACCAATCTTTCCTCGTTTTAGAGACGGTCTTCTCTAAAATCCCTTTAATCTCTCTATTGGTATCTCGACTTGTCCGCTGGTTTGCGGATGGTAAGGTGTGGCTATCTTATGCGTCACCCCATACTTAGCCAATAGAGTCTCGAATCGACGGGCTGTGAAATGCGTTCCTCCGTCACTAATGATGGTTCGGGGTGTTCCGAACCTTGGGAAGATCGTCTTGTTGAGGAACTTCACCACTACCAATGCATCATTAGTAGGAGAAGCGATTGCCTCCACCCATCTTGAGACATAGTCTACGGCAAGGAGTATATACTGGTTGCCGCATGAAGATGGGAAAGGTCCCATAAAGTCGATGCCCCATACATCAAAAATCTCTACTTCTTGTATGTTGTTGAGAGGCATCTCATTCCTCCTGGATATATTACCTGTCCTTTGACAAGCATCACAAGAAACAACAAACTTTTGCACATCTTTGAAAAGTGTAGGCCAATAAAAGCCGGAGCGAAGTACCTTAGCACAAGTCTTGTGGGAACTAGCATGTCCGCCACATGGTAGAGAATGGCAGTGTCGGATGACACTATCTATCTCATCTTCGGGAACACATCTCCTGTAGATGCCATCTGGACCTCTTTTGAATAGGAGAGGTTCGTTCCAATAAAAATGCCCGACGTCTCTCAAGAACTTCTTCTTTTGAGCATATGAGAGTCCGGGTGGGATCTCCTGACAAACAAGGTAATTTACAATGTCAGCAAACCATGGATCATTACCTTGTGATATGTGTTGAAGACACTCTTCAATCTCGTGCAGCTGCTCGTCAGGGAAGGAGTCGTCTATCGGAAGTTCATCCGACTTGCCGGTGAGTTGCGGGAGACGACTAAGGTGATCGGCGACGGAGTTCTCCGATCCTTTCTTATCACGGATCTCTAAATCAAACTCTTGTAAGAGTAAGATCCATCGTAGAAGCCTTGGCTTCGCATCCTTCTTCGTGAATAAGTATCGGATCGCGGAGTGGTCCGTATAGACTATCACTTTCGCACCTACAAGATAGGAACGAAATTTCTCAAATGCATATACTACGGCTAAAAGTTCCTTTTCCGTAGTTGCGTAGTTGTATTGAGCCTCATCTAGCGTTTTGCTAGCGTAGTAGATGGCATGAGTGCGACCATCTTTCTTCTGTCCGAGAACGGCTCCTATAGCGACATCGCTTGCGTCGCACATGACCTCGAAAGGAAGAGTCCAATCGGGTGGTTGGATGATTGGTGCCGAAATCAATGCTTCTTTGATCCTGCAAAAGGCATCTAAGCAATCTTTCGAGAATTCGAAAGTCGCATCTTTCATCAAAAGATTAGTCAAGGGTTTTGAAATCTTAGAAAAATCCTTTATGAATCTCCTATAGAAGCCTGCATGTCCTAAGAAGCTTCTAATTCCTTTTACTGATGAAGGGGGAGGTAACTTCTCAATGGTCTCTATTTTTGATCGATCTACCTCTATTCCCCTTTGTGACACTAAGTGACCTAACACAATTCCTTCGGTGACCATGAAATGACACTTTTCCCAGTTTAAGACTAAGTTAGTGTCCTCACATCTCTTAAGAACTAGTGAAAGGTTATAGAGACAGTTATCAAAGGAAGAACCATATACCGAAAAGTCGTCCATGAAGACTTCCATGATATTCTCTACGTATTCGGAGAAGATTGCCATCATACACCTTTGGAAGGTGGCTGGAGCATTGCATAAGCCGAATGGCATTCTTCTATAAGCGAACGTACCCCATGGGCACGTAAAGGTTGTCTTCTCTTGATCATCCGGATGAATTGGAATCTGAAAGAAACCGCTATATCCATCTAAATAACAAAAGTAGGCATGTTGAGCTAACCTTTCCAACATTTGATCGATGAAAGGAAGGGGAAAGTGGTCCTTCCTTGTGGCCGTGTTCAGTTTGCGGTAGTCGATGCACATTCGCCACCCTGTAACTGTCCGTGTAGGGATGAGCTCGTTGTTCTTGTTGGCAACAACGGTAATGCCTCCTTTCTTGGGTACTACTTGTACCAGACTCACCCATTTGCTATCAGAAATAGGGAAGATGATACCTGCATCAAGTAGCTTAAGGATTTCTTTCTTCACGACCTCTTTCATTGCCGGGTTTAACCGTCTTTGAGGTTGGCGTGAAGGTTTGTAATCCTCTTCCATTAAAATTTTGTGCATACATAAAGAAGGCTTTATTCCTACTAAATCATCAATGGTGTATCCTAGTGCTCTCCTATGTTGCTTCAGAACATGCATGAGTTTCTCTAAATCATTACCATTCAAGTTTGCATTGACTATAACCGGATATGTGGAGTTAGTGCCAAGGAATGCGTACCTTAAATGCGCGGGAAGCTGCTTCAATTCTAGTGATGGAGGTACCTTGGTTGGTGATGTATCGTGACTTTCGGGTGTTGTGGGGGAGGCCTCTATAGGTTTGGGTACTTCATCATTAGATTCGGAAGCGGTTGCGGTGAAGTCCAGAGAATCCATAGAACCACTCAGTGAATCGACCCCCTCTGTAATAAATCGGTCGATCTCCTGCACGATTTTTCTTTCTGTTGGAAAAAATCGTGCTACCTCTTCATGAATTGGACGATTTATTTCTGGTAGGTCGATTTTAGTTTCTGTTGAAAAAAATCGTGTTGAATCTTCAGAAATCGGACGATTTTTTTTCGACAGGTCGATTTTCTTCACAGTTTCCGGAGTCCACTCTAGATCTTCAATTTTTGCTTCTAGCTCTTCCTCCACAGCATTTAATGCTTTCACATCCTCATTGCAGTCTTGTTCTATCCCTTCCTCCATGATGCTCATGCTAAGAACCTTTTGAAGAGGGTCTTTCATCAAGATCGAACTTACTATCTCTCTAGACTCTTCTTCCTCAACAATTTCAAAAACGTCATCTTTCAAGGCTGGCTCCTTGATTAAGGAAGATAGTATGAACTCTATCTTTTCTTCACCGATGTGGAAGGATAGCTGGCCGTTCTTGCAATCCACCATGCATCCAGATGTGGCGAGGAATGGTCTCCCAAGGATGATGGGAACTGGGTAGTCTGCAGGTATGTCAAGAACGACAAAATCTATAGGTATGTAAAACTTACCTAGCTTTACCGGGATGTCTTCTAGTATTCCCACCGGTTTAGTGGTAGAACGATCAGCCATGTAGAGTGTGATCTTCACCGGTCTAGGCTCTCCTAGACCAACTGCCTTGCATAGAGCTAGAGGTATGATACTCACACTTGCTCCAAGGTCACAAAGAGCATCATAGGTAGCTTCTCCCAAAGTGATGGGTATGCAAAAGGATCCTGGGTCGCGGAGCTTGGGTGGCATATTCTCCGTCATAGTCTTGATGAGTTCGGATGATTCCATACTCATCTTGACTTCTCCTATATCTTCCAACTTCCTCTTGTTAGAGAGGATCTCCTTTAAGAATTTCCCGTAAGCCGGCATACCTAAAATCGCATCCATAAAAGGTATGTTAATATGGAGCTTACTCATAAGTTCAACAAACTTACCGAAATGTTTATCTAGGCGTGCTCGCGCTCTAGATTGAGGAAAAGGTAGAGGTGGCTTGTAAGTGGGAGGAGGAACATAGACTTCTTCCTTCTCTTTTGCCTCTCCTTCTTTCGTGGAGGTATCGACTACTTGGGGTTGAGGGTCGACGGTCGTCTTCCCGCTCCTAGTAGTTATAGCCATAACCCTTCCCTTTGGGTTATCTTCTGTCTTGCCGGGAAGCTTCCCTTGATCTCTTGGAACTTCTCCGGCCTTGTTGAATACTTGGTTTTCTAAAGCTTTGTGAGCTTTGTCAACCGAAGTTATGTAACTCTCCAATCCTTGTAGCTTGCCTAGGATCGTTTCTAGCATGGGATCCGGTTTGTTTGATCCGCTTGATTGTTCCTGGCTTGTAGAAGGAGTGGAAGAGGATGGAGGTGTTAGAGCCTTTTCAGCATAAGAGTAAGGATTACCTGAACCTTGCTGATTCGACCTCCAATTGTTGTTATTTGAGTTCCTATTATTGTTGTTGTTCCAATTGGAGTTTCGGTTATTATTGTTGTTGTTGCTCCAATTGGAATTCCGGTTATCATTCCTTTGATTGTTGTCTCGCCCCATGTAGTTGGCTTCTTGCTCTTTAGTCTTTTGAAGACTCGTTTTGAGCACTTCCCTCAATTCCTTGATGTCATCTTTGAGGGAGAATATTTGTGTTTGAGCCGCTTGATTCAACTTGGCTCCCGGATCGCCTTGATTCCGGCTACTTAATTCCACCTTCCGGTGGGAATACTTCTCAATCACTTGGGCTTGCTTCTCAATGAAGTCTCAAGCATCATCCTCTCTCATATCCATGAATGTGCCGCAGGATAGAGATTGGAGGTTGAATTGTGTCTCCACATCCAACCCTTTGTAGTAGATCTCCAATAATTCCAGCTTGGAAATGCCATGGTGTGGGCAATCCAACAAGAGATCTTGAAACCTTTCCCAAGATTGAAACAAGCTTTCGTTAGGTTTCATAGAAAAAGCATTTATTTTACCTCTCAATTCCGCCGTCTTGGATGGTGGAAAGAACTTGGTGAGGAATTCCGAAGACAATTCTTCCCATGTTGCTAACTTCGCAGCCGGAAGTGTTTGGTACCAAGCTAGAGCCTTGTCCTTCAAAGAGAAGAAGAACGGTTTGATCTTGTAGTTGCTTGTAGTAGCCTTCTTCGGCTTCATAGTCTCCATGAGAATCTCAAAATTCTGCAAGTGTTGATGCGGAGATTCAGTACTTGCGCCGCCATATTGACTTTGGCGAACCATAGTGATGACTTGTGGTGAGAAGCTAAACTCTTGGATATCTTCAGCTCCGAAATCCACACCTAGACGGCCTGGTTGCTGAATTGGATCCATCCGTTGCCCCAAAGTTCGAGGTCTATCTTCGTTATTGACAGCTCAAACGTTTCTAGTCATAATGCGAGGGACGACCTTAGGTGTTGGAGTGTTTCGGGTAGGACGAAGTGATGGATCAATCTCTTCAAGCTCCGGCATATCCGGATCAATCTCGTCATCATCAGACGAGTCATTTCGAATGGACTTAGTTGGTGTCTTGACTTTTTTCTTCTTCTTGGAGTCGTTCAACTCCAACTTCATGTCCAACATCATAGCTCTCAGTTCATCAATCTGAAATTGGTGACTTATTTCAGCTTCCTTTCGAGCCTTCTCACTCAACTGGAGTTGGCGTTGAGCTTCGTTCAGTTCAGCCTTGTAGTTTCTCTCATCGTTTTCAGCCATTTTCTTCTCCTTCAACTTTCTCCTCAAAGTTCTTTCTAGTTCGGGATCGAAAGGAGTTAGGTCTTTAGTGGACCTAGTCTTTCGCATATACCTAAAGAACCTGCAAAGATCACTCAAGTAGACTAATCAAATCACAAGAGCAAGAGCTCTCAAGCTAGACAACCGAAAACCGGATTTGATCTAAACCAAATCCCCGGCAACGGCGCCAAAAACTTGTTCGCTCAAAAGGGTGTGCGTCAAAGTCTTAATATTTATATCTAGAACTCAAAAGCAAAGCGAACCCGCAGTGTACGGATCAGCTGTAGAAAGGTAAGAATTCCAGAGTCGAACTCAGGGATTTGGTGAGAAAATTTCCAATTTCAATTATCTAGCGAAAGTATAAAAGCTTTTGTGATATGATAAAGAGAGAAATGATTCCAAGGATTCAAGTATCCGATTTAGGCTTTCGATTCAAGACACTTCTATAGATATAGGACAGAATTTATATTGCCAAGATTAAATGTTCAAAAGGTAGGATTCGTACGGTGAAGTTCCAAAACCTATATAACTAATCTAAAGATCCTCTCTATAAGGTTTGTTGAGGCTGCGATATAGAAAGATCCAAAGACAAGAATTATGTTCAAACTAACTATCTAAAACTCCAGGATATGACTCTCCAAAGTATAAATAGAAAGCACGCTTAAAATCATAATAAAGGATGTTGAGTCTCTTTATTACCCAAATCTTGCAATCTTAATCTATTAAATGTAGAAACAGGTTTGAAGTGCATTCATACATTCAACTAGAGGGTAAAAAGGTTAATCAAGATTGGGATTTAAGCAAGGATTAGTTTTGATCAAAGATTGATTCAATTAAAGTTCATCAGAAGGATAAATCGCCCTGTTCATAAGCAAAATCGGCCGATTTTCCTCAAGAACAGCCCGATTTTCCTGTTTGTCGCAAAACTAAAATCTAAATTCTCAGAGTCCTAATGTTCGAATGAGTTCAGTCCATCATCATCTAAGCCTTAATCATCAACTATTCTCCCCAGAATCACAAGGTTTTTAGCCAACCATTTTCAAAATCGAATCAAATTAATTATTGAAGAAGAAATCGCAAAGAAACCAAATCTTGAACGGAAAAATTCTATAACTCTCAAATCTGTAAAACAATCGTCAAATCTGTTCAAAGTATCTCTCAACAACTCAATTTCGTGTTCACAACCCACAAACAAAACAATGGAACAAAGAAATCTCACAATCAAAGATCAAGAATGACTTTCCGGCAAAAGCTCTTCAAATCTCTCTCCAAGAATCGTTGATTTCTTCAAAACGTGTAAAGATTATCTGGTGCGACCTCCTCGTCCTTGTTCGTAGGGTTCTCTTCTATAGTTTCTTGTAGGTGGGCCGTTTGGCAAAACTTCCATCTAGCCCAAATTAATTGGGCTTTATGTCGTCTTTTCATTTGGCCGAATCGTGAAGAAAATCGACCTAGTCGATTTAGGTGCAAAACCGTTCGATTTCATCCAATGAAAATCGTCCGATTTATATATTTGTTGGCACGATTTTCTTCAACAGAAAGTGTTCTTCTTTTGCTTCGTCTTCTATGCTTCTCCTTTGCAATTCCTTAGCTCTTTGTGATCTTTCTAAGGCTCCTTTAGCTTCCTTAACATCCTTAGATGCTTCTTGCTCCATTATTGCTTCCAATTCAACTCTATTTACCTGTAATTCATCAAAATCTCGTGTAGACCTCTATTTCCGACAATTGATTGAATAGAACATAAAAGGTATGCAAAATCCCTCTAAATGCAAGGTAAATAGAGATAATGTGCTGCATTATGCATGAATATGATGATACATAATTCATGTCATCAGTGGTTCCCAAGATCATGAAACGTAAGTGAGCCCTATGACTAACAAGTTACCACAACAAGACACATATGGTTCACACACAAGCACATCAAACATATCACACATACAATCACTAAAAGTAACCAAACAAGGATGTAAAACTACCTGACGGTCCTATAGACGTCTCTAGATCCGCATAAAACTCGGGATAGTTCCGCCGGATACTATCCTCCGTCTCCCAAGTGGCCTCATCAATCCCTCGTCTCGACCACTGTATTCTCAACATGGGTATTACTTTCGATCGAAGGCGTCTCATACCTCTCTCCAAAACTGCTATCGGGTGCTCGGGAAATGTATGATCCGGCTCGACCACTAGGTCGTCATGGCTCACTATGTGTCTCGGGTCATGCACATACTCTCTCAACTGAGATACATGGAAGACTGGATGGACTCCCTCCAATCGGGGTGGCAATGCCAATCTATAAGCCACCTCTCCTATCCGCTCTAGGATCTCAAAGGGCCCGACATATCGGGGACTCAACTTCCCTTTAATGCCAAAGCGTCGAACACCCCTCGTCGGTGACACCTTCAACCATACCTGGGCGCCAACCCTGAACTCCAGAGGCCTGCGCCTCTTATCAGCATAAGATCTCTGACGGCTTTGTGCAGTCAACATCCGCTCTCGGATCAATGCTACCCGAGCCATCTCATCCTGCACCTGTTCAGGTGCTACCCTACTCATCCACCCAGGCTCATCCCAACATAGAGGTGTACGACACCTCCGCCCATATAGTGCCTTGTAAGGAGCCATCCCAATAGTCTCGTGCCAACTATTGTTATAAGAAAACTCCACCAAAGGGAGGTGGTCGGGCCATACCTGCCCCCAATCAAGCACACACGCCCTCAACATGTCCTCAAGGGTCTGAATAGTCCTCTCAGACTGCCTGTCCGTCTGAGGATGGTAAGCCGTGGTGAACTGTAAGCTCGTCCCTAAGGCGGCGTGTACCTGCTGCCAGAACCTCGAGGTAAAACGCCCATCCCTATCTGAAATGATCATCCTCGGCAATCCGTGGAACCTCACAATCTGTCGGGTAAACTCCTCGGCTAAACGAGACACCGGCCACGTTTTCTTAATAGGAATGAATCGTGTCGTCTTCGTCAACCGATCCACTACAACCCATATCGCATCACAACCTCTACTCAACCTCAGGCCAGTAACGAAGTCCATGGAAATGTCCTCCCACTTCCACTGGGGAACTGGAAGTGGTTGGAGCTCTCCTCCGGGCCTGTGGTGCTCAATCTTGTGTAGCTGACAGGTCGCACACTGGGCTACATATCTAGCCACGTCGGGCTTGAGCCCGCCCCACCAACAAGATCGTCGTATATCCTGATACATCTTACTCGCGCCGGGGTGGACGGAGTAAGGTGTAGAGTGGGCCTCCTGCAGTATACGCTGCCTCAACTCTCTGTCAGAGGGTACACATATGCGCTCCTGGCGCCTCAAAATCCCATCTGCACCCACCACAAACTGTGGTGCCTCCCCTCTGGACATTCTCTCCCTGATCCTCGTCAGTGCTGGACTGCAGTGGGCTACGGAGGATGCTGGGCTGCTGTGGATTGCAAAGGCCAGCTGAGGCTATTGTGGGCTGAGAAGTATGCTGGGCTGTTTAAGGTAAAAACGTGGCTGAAGCATGCAAGAAAGGTGGGCTGAATTACTTGTCAAAAATCTGTCAAAACTCGTCACAGCTTGTCATGATCTCGTCTCAGCTTAGTCATGATCTCGTCTCAGCTTAGTCATGGCCTCGTCACAGCTTGTCCTCAATAAGAATGAATTATAATAACTAGGGTTTGATATAAATCTATCGTTTTATGTGAGTTACATTCTACATAAAATAATAGATAGTTATAAGGGTTAGAGTTTGATATAATTTTATCATTTTATGTGAATTAACTTCTACATAAAATAATAGATAATTCTATGGATTAGAGTTTGATATAATTTTATCATTTTATGTGAATTAAATTCTACAAAAAATAATAAAATTTGTGAAGGGAGAGATACAAGATAGAATGGGAAACCGTCAACGGCGGAATTAGACGGAATAAAAATTCCGGATATTACATGCAGCTGGGCATCCTCATCAGGGAAATGGATGTCCAACTCTAGCCAAGCTAGATCTCTCTGAAGATGAGGCTGAATTCCCAGTCACGCAATTGCCTTCTCTCGAGGCGTCTTCATGCTCAAGGCATCAGCGACAACATTCGCCTTCCTTGTATGATACAAGATCTCAAGGTTAAAGTCTTTGATCAACTCGAGCCATCGACGCTGGCGGTTATTCAAATCCCGTTGCGTAAAAACATACTTCAGACTCTTATGGTCTATGAAGATCTGACACATGGCACCATACAAGTAATGTCTCCAGATCTTCAAAGCATGAACTACCATTGCTAACTCAAAATCATGAGTCGGGTAGTTTTCCTCATTCGTCTTCATCTGTCGAGACGCATATGCAATCACTCGGCCCCTCTGCATCAACACACGCCCCATGCCTAGCTTGGATGTATCACTATAGACCACAAAATCCTCAGAACCCTCTGGCTGTGCCAAGACAGGAGTAGAAGTCAAATGCCTCTTCAACTCCTCAAAACTTTGGGCACACTGATCAGACCATACAAATCTTGTAGTCTTACTCAAAAGATTCGTCAGTGGACGGACAATCACAAAAAGTCCCTCCACGAAGCGTCGGTAGTAACCGACAAGGAGAAGAAAGCAACGCACTTCCTTGACATTGTCGGTGTCGTCCATGCAACAACAAACTTGATCTTTGCCGGATCAACCCTGATCCCATCGGCGGAGATGATATGGCTTAGAAAGCAACCTCTGACATCTAGAACTCGCACTTAGAGAGCTTGACATACCACTCTCTATCCCTCAAAATCTGCAAAATCGTCCTCAGATGACCGGCATGCTCTTCTTTGTTACGAGAGTACACCAAAATGTCATCAATGAAGACCACCACAAACTGATCAAGGAATTCGATGAAGATACTGTTAATCAATTCCATGAAGACTACTGGAGCATTCGTCAGCTCAAATAGCATCATTACAAACTCATAGTATCCATAACGGGTACGAAATTCCATCCTGTGCACATCCTGCTCTCTCACCCTCAACTGGTGATATCTTGAGCGTAAGTCAATCCGGGAGAATACTGTCACTCCCTGAAGCTGATCAAGTAGATCACCGATACGAGGCAGTGGATACTTGTTCTTGATGGTCACCTTGTTCAACTCTTTGTAATCAATACACAGTCTCAACAATCCGTTCTTCTTTCGCACGAAGAGGACAGGTGCTCCCCATGGGGATACGCTAGGGTGAATGAAGCCCTTCTTAACCAACTCCTTGAGTTGCTTCTTCAGCTCCAACATCTCGACAGACAACATACGATATGGGGTGTTCACTCCAAACGGTGCGTGCAAGCTTTAAATTTATAACCCTAGATGTAAGCTTAAAACAAGGATGCGAACCCGCAGTGTACGGGTCAATCGTAGTAAAAAGTAAGAAATTCCAGGGGTCGATCATAGGGACTTAGTGAAACAAAGTCAATAACGGTAAGCTTTAGCAATTACTAACCACAAAAGCAATTAAAACAATCAAAGATGATTAAAGTCAATAAAGGAGATATGCAATTCTAGGGATTAAAGCATCTAGTTGTGGTTCCAACTCAAGATCTAAAGATAAGCGGACAAAGCTGAGATTTTTGCATAGTGAAGGTGTTACTAAAGTGGAATAGATCACCGGGTAAGTCTCACTACTCACTAAATCCAAACCGTAACTCCTATTACCGGGTAAGTCTCAAGGAATTAAGATAAAGAACTATAACCTCGAACTAACACTTCAACTAAGGGAATAGAATCAACCTTTACCGGGTAAGTCTCAGGCTAACTCACAAAGATGGGATGAAAGCACACTCAAACCCCAATAAAGGATAAACCTTTATTACCTACACTTATGATCTTAGGTAAACAAACAAAGGAATTACCGGGTAAGTCTCATCCTAAGCTTGCATTGAATCAGAAAAGGTGTAATAAGAATAGGATTTGGCAAACTCTAACACTTAACTCTCAGTTTCGGATCAGATAAGTCACCTCGGTCAGAAGAATTCCACCCCGGCCGAGATGTTCATCGACTGAGCGAGATGCTTAGGGTTAAGGTAAAGACTCGAACTTTCAGGGTCCTACTATGATTAAGACTATTCTATCATTGTTTTTCCCACAACCTTCAGCCAATCACCCTAGAATCACACAAAGAGATTAGCCACTCATCATCATGAAAGTATTAATCAAATATATGGGAAGAAAGAGAATAATTGTACAAGAAAACCTTAAGAGAAAGGCTTCAATAACTGAATCAATTATCAAAACAACAAGCGTTCCTTCGATAGAAATCCAACAAGACAAGACAACAATGAAGGGAATCTAAGATGATTTTACAAAAACCCTTCAAAAGCTATAAAAGCTATAGACTTTCTTCCTTCAACCTTCAAAAAAGTTCTTCAAATCTCCCAACTGGAGTATGGCTGCAGCGGTGTATGCACGATCTCGCAGCCCTAAACGGTGTATAGCAGATTTGGGTGTCTAAACACGATCGGATTTGTGGGAAATCCAACCCTTTTTATAGGAAAATAACCCTCCAAAGATAAGATATCTTAGAAAGATCTCTTCCCATAAAAATAGGTAAATTATATGATCTGAATTATCTTCTTCCTTCCAGGAGCCAAGCCCAAAAATATAAGATCCTCTTTCCAAAGATAAAATATCTCAGCCAAGAATAAAATATTCTCGCCGCGTCCCAGGTGTTCGCCTCGGTCGAGTCGACTTCTCTGGATCACCCCGGTCGAGGTGACTCTGTAGTCAACCGAGGTGAATCTCAACTGAATGTGAAATCTCTCAAATCTGGTCCAAAGTGAATCTTTAATCCATGGCTATGCTTCCTGGATGTTTCCTTATGCTCCTGAATGTAGCTCCAATGACTCCATAGCTCCTTTTGCTCTTTTTTGATGCAAAACGTGCCATTTTACCTACGATTACAGCAAAACTAGGTGTAGACCTCGATTCTCGCAAAGGTAGATGAAACCACAATATAATCACATAATATACATACAAACATGCAGATTATCGAAGATAAAACGTCTAAACAAACCCCAAAGTATAGACAATAATTCATGCTATCATGGGGCCTTCGAGATGAGTCTCGTACCAGGCTCCAACTCGATACTGAAATCCACACTCCTCTGAGGCGGCAAGCTCGACGGCTCAACAAACACATTTGCAAACTCGCAGACCACTGGTATGTCCTCCAATGTTGGACTCTCTCCAACCTTCATGGCATAACACCAGAAGGCATCACATCCCGGTGCTATCAGCGTAGCTGCTCGTACATCACTGATAACAAAACCTGTCTTCCCAAGGTCCCAACCTCGGAAGACCTCTATCTGACCTACCTCGGTAGAGACTATAACAATCCTCCTACCAACATTTAAAACCACACGGTGTCTACGCATCCAATCCATACCTAATATGACCTCTTCATGCATCAATGGCATGACTAAGAAGTCAACAAGCAATACGCGACTCCCTAAACGAAGGGGAAAACTACGTATCTCACGGCTACCTCTGATCCTACTACCATCAAGTAACCCTATAGTAAAGGGTATCCCCTCTATAGTAGCTAAACTCAGACGCTCAACACATACATGAGAAATAATAGAATGCATAGTACCCGTATCAAACAAAATTCGAATAGGTAAACCATGAAGCAGAATGGTACCTGTAGTAGTTGGTTCAGGTTGCTCCTCTGCACTCCTCAGCTCAAAGACTCTACCGTGAGCTCCTTTGGTGTCCGTGGTACTCCCACCACGACCTCTACCTCTACTCGGCCCGGGAGCAGATCCCTGAGTAGAAGGACAATCTCGGGCTCTCTCCTATCCTTGTGTTTGCTGATGAGGTGTCATCTGACCACCTCCCGCTACACTGGCAGGGGAAGAACCCTGCTGAGATGCAACTCCACTCTACCTACAGAAGGCATCCCTATGACCTGGTCTACCATAGGTGAAGCAATTCACAACTAACCTGGTACACTCTGGCCTCAAATGTCCAGGATCACCACAGTTATAACACAATCGTCCCTTATCTATAGTCAATGCAGATGAGGGGTAACTTTGACATCTCTAGTTCCGTCCGGAACCAATAGCTCCTCCAACTCCACCGGTCTGTCTAGTGCGTTGCCTCTTCTCAAACTGTCCCGTCTGAGAAGCCCTCCTTTGACTGGCTCTCTTTCTCTTATAAGAAGAAGCCCGACCCTGGTAATCAGCCAAGGACTCATAATGAAATCCTTCCATGAATGAGCGGGTACTCTCTCTCAGTCATCGGGAGAACTGGTACACATGTTGCTCCTCAGATGGTGCAAATAGACCCAACAAGGCTGACTCAGTCTAGAAGCGGTTGGTGGCTATTAGCATGAAATATTGTGATATTATAGGCACGTTTTTGATTGTTTTTCACTCATTATTGTGTTCATGGATAAGGTATAGAAGAAATTGTTAGCTTGTTCATCTATATTTTCGATATAGAGGTCTACACTAGCTTTGTGTTGATTATAGGTGAATAAGAGCTGGAATCAGATCGTTTGATGGCAAATAAGGAGCAATTGATCGTGTTCGAAGATGAGGAGATACATTGAGGAAGCTAAGGAAGAGGTTAGGATAAAGAATGGCACAAAACAAGAGCAACAAAAGGGACTAGTCACTTCCACGCCCTATTTCCACGGCCGTGGAACCATCATTATGAACGTGGATTTGATCTTTGAGCAATCCAGTAAGTTACACGGTACAAATCACGGTCGTGGAAGGCCGAAGACACTGTAATCATTTCCACGCCCTATTTCCACGGTCGTGGAACCTCTTGAGACCGTGATTTGGGCGATCTTTTGGCGAACCATTAACTGCCACATCATCTACTTAATGGTCCTCAAAGATATCTTTTACTCACCTCATAAAAAGGCTGGAAAAGAGAGTCTTCGCCCCCTTCGCATGGACGGCTGTTTGATAATTGGGAACTTCGCTTAGAGTTTGCGGGAGGATTGCAGATTTGGATTTCCGGAGTTGCTTGTGGCGGAAGTTACACCCTTTTTCTTAGATTTGATATTGAAGACGGATTGACATCCCGTTCTTGGTTTCTATCTAAGATTGTTGTGAGTTTTTGTGTTGATTTCTGAATCTATTATACATTACTCTTTGTGTTTGGATTTCGAGATTAACTTTGAGTTTTATTGGAGTTTTCGAGGGTTTCCATCTTTCATTCTTTTTAAACTTGAATTTGGATATCATAATGATGATTGTTGGCTAAAACCCTTCAGCAATTCTAAGGTGAAGGGTTGATAGTTGTGGCTTAGATGATAATAGATCGATCGTAAACAGATTGGATCCTGAGAGTGTGAGAAACTTCGTCGACAACCAAAATCACGGTCTGTTCTTGGACTTCCACGGCCGTGGAACTCAAGATCCAGCCGTGATTTACCCCAGTTTACGAACCTTGCTTTTACTTTAATCCAAAGTTAAAGATTAGCATTAACCTAGCCTTAGCTTGCCTTTTCTAGGTAGTAGTGAGACTCAACATCCTCTATTTCGGTTTCGAGTGTCACAACTGATAGCATGAATTATAGTCGATATTTTGGGACTTGTTTAGACGTTTTATCTTCAATAATCTGCATGTTTGGATGTATATTATGTGATTATATTGTTATTTCATCTACCTTTGCGAGAATCAAGGTCTACACCTAGTTTTGTTGTAATCGTAGGTAAAACGGCATATTTTGGACTAAAATGGAGCTAAAGGACCTAAGGAATCATTGGAGCTACATTCAAAAGCTTAAAGGAGAACCCAGGAAGCAATGAAATGGAATAAAGATTCACTTTGGACCAGATTTGAGAGATTTCACACTCATTTAGAGAGTCACCTCGATCAGCTACAATACCACCTCGACCGAGGTGACTTTGAGGAGCGCCCCGACCGAGGTGAATACCCTGACGCGGCGAGGAGATATATTTTATGGCTGAGATCTTTTAATTATGGAAAGAAGATCTTATATTTTTGGGGCTGGATTTCTGGAAGGAAGAGGATATTCAACTGATATATTTTTACCTAATTTATGGGAAAATATCTTTCTAAGATATTTTATCTTTGGGAAGCAATTTTCCTATAAAAAGGGTTAGATTTTTCACAAGTTGAACCATGCTTAGACAGGCTGAGAAAGCTAAAAGCATCCAGCGATTAAGGGATTTTTCCAGGAGTGTTGGAGGGAAGGAAGATTGAAGATCAATCTAGGAAGGATTGATAGTTTGTCATAGCTTTTTAAGGGGATTTGTAAGACTTTCTTAGATTCCCTTTTGTTTGATTGTCTTGTTGGATTTGTTAATCCAAGGAACGCTTATTTGTGATATTTGATTCAGTTATTGAAGCCTCGTTCTTAAGGTTTTTGTATTCAAATATTCACTTTCTTCCCATATATTTGATTTTTGCTTTCATGATGATGAGTACCTAATTTCTTTGTGTGATTCTAGGGTGATTGGCTGAAAGTTGTGGGAAAGACGATGATAGAATGATCTTAATCACAGTAGGACCCTGAAAGCTCGAGTCTTTATCTTAACCGGCGAACATCTCGCTCAGTTGATGAACACCTCGGCCGGGGTGGATTCTGTCTGACCGAGGTGAACGTTTTCTTGATCCTACTTTGAGTTAAGATCCAGTTTGCCAAACCCTATCCTTGTTAATCCTTTCCTGGTTCAATGCAAGCTTAGGATGAGACTTACCGGGTAATTCCTTTGTTTGTTTACCCAAGATCATTAAGCGATAGGTAATAAAGGTTTATCCTTTATTAGGGTTTTAGTGTGCCTTCATCCCATCTTTGTGAGTTAGCTTGAGACTTACCCGGTAAAGGTTGATTCTATTCCCTTAGGTGGTGTGTTGGTTTGAGGTTATAGTTCTTTACCTTGATTCCTTGAGACTTACCCGGTAATAGGAGTTTTGGTTTGGGATTGTGAGTAGTAAGACTTACCCGGTGATCTATTCCACTTTAGAAACACCTTCCCTTTGCAAAATCTCAGCTTTGTCCGCTTATCTTTAGATCTTGAGTTGGAACCACAACTAGATGCTTTAATTCCTAGAATTGCATATTCCTTTAATTGAGTTTTTATCATCTTGAATTGCTTTAATCGATTTTGTGGTTAGTAATTACGTTGACAATCTATACCTGCTTTGTTTCACTAACTTCTTGTGATCGATCCCTGGAATTCTTGCTTTTTACTATAAATGACCCGTACACTGTGGGTTCGCCTCCTTGTTTTAAGCATATTTCCTCGGTTATAAATTTAATGCTTGCAAACACCATTTGGAGCGAACAAGTTTTTGGCGCCGTTGCCGGGGACTTGGTGTATAACGAGCCGGTTTCGGTTGTCTTTCGGGGCACTTGCCCCTATTGCTACTAACCACTCTACTTGAGTGACATTCGCAGGCTCTTTTTCTTAGGTTTATGCGAAGAACCCGCACTGGGAAGAAAATCGTTCCTTACGATCCCGAACCAGAAAAGACATACAAGAGACGCTTAAAGGAAGCGAAGATGGCCAGCCAAGATGATCGCGATCTTGAGGCCGAACTGAAGGAGGCGTTGGAACAACTACGCCTCAGTAAAGAAGAACTGCGACTGGAAAGGGAAAAAACTCGCGCAAGGACGATGGCGATCAAAGCAGATATGGCAGCTTTACGGGACTAATATCTACCTCGACCGAATCCAGACCCTCGACCGAGGCAAGACCCAGTTCCAGACCCTCGACCGAGGCAGGACCCAGTTCCAGCTGCCTCGGTCGAAATACTTCCACCTCGGATGCCGGTCCAAAACGCTCTTATTGCAAGTGTTCCATAGACCCTAGGGCAGCAGATGGACCCTAACCAACAACTAAGGCGTCCAAGAGTCAATCTCGGTGATCTAGCGGAGCATGATTATGAACTTCGACCACAAGTTCTTTCCATGATCCGCCAATGCCAATTTAGAGGGCTAGAGAGGGAATCTCCGCATCAACATCTGCAAAACTATGAGATCTTGATGGAGACCTTGAGACCTTCAAGGCTGGAAAACTACAATTACAAGCTAAGGCCTTTCTACTTCTCTTTGAAAGATAGGGCGCTTACTTGGTATCAATCTCTTCCTCCCGGAAAAATCAGCACTTGGGAGGAGATGACGATGGAGTTCTTAACTAAATTCTTTCCCCCCTCAAAGACCGCTGAAATGAGAGGGAAGATCAACGCATTCATCATGAAGGACAAGGAGAGTTTGTCCAAGTCATGGGAGAAATTTAAAGACATTCTTTTGGATTGCCCACATCATGGGATTCCGAAGATAGAGTTGTTAGAAATATACTTCAAGGGACTAGACGGAAACACCCAGTTCAACCTCCAACTACTATCCGCCGGCACGTTCATGGACATGCCGATTGACGAAGCTTGGTAGTTCATAGAAAAACAAGCTTTGCACATGGAAAAATACTCCCATCAAGGAGCTGAAGGTGGAGTTAAAAGAGTCAACTTCCAAGAAGCTCCATCAAATAATAATCAACTCACCTCGTTGAAGAACGATGTGAAGCAATTGAAAGACCTTTTGGTTGCTCAATCCAAAAAGGAAGAGGGAGGATATCAAGGGTCAAGGAACAACAATCAAGGTTCCCGAAACAACAACTACAACAACAATAGAGGATCCAACAACAACAATTGGAGATCCAACAATCAAAAATCGGGTAACCCTTATTCTAACTCAAATTCTAACGATTCTTCTAATCCTTTCCTCTCTTCTTCCTCTTCTTCTACTCCATTAAAGAGCCAACAGCCTGGATCAAGCTCGTCCCAGCCGGAAAAGAAAGACGCAGTGTTGGAGGCCATCTTGATCAAGCTTAGCGCTATGGAGAACTCCATGACTTCATTTTTGAAGGCACAAAAAGCCTTTGAGCCACAACTTTCTAGTAGGGCGAATGAAGCGCCAAGAGATCCAGGGAAGCTCCCAGCAAAAACAGAGAGCAGCCCCAAGGGACAGATAATGGCAATAACGACGAGAAGTGGATTAAAAACTGCATATCTAGTGTCTCGGTCGATGCCAGTCCAAACGAAGAACACCTCGGTCAAGGTACAGTCGAAGAACACCTCAACCGAGGTACCAACCGAGGTGGAGCCTCAGAAAGTGGAGGAGAAATCTGAAGCTTATGTTCCACCTCCTGCTTATAAACCACCACTTCCATTCCCGCAGTCGAGGGCCAGAGCACATCTAGACAAACACTTTGGTAAGTTCCTTGACTTGATGAATAAACTACAAATTAACATTCCTTTCCTTGATGTTATTCTAGGGATGCCCGCATATGGGAAGTTCTTAAAAGAGATCCTATCAAGGAAAAGAAAGCTGGAAGACTTTGGCAAAGTTAGGATGACATCTAAATCCTCGGAACTTATTCAAATCATGAGGGAGAAGATGCCACCCAAATTAAGGGATCCCAGCTCGTTTTGCATTCCCATACAAGTTGGGGATGTGACTTGCGAAGCCTTGTGTGATCTACGAACCAGCGTGAGCATCATCCCGCTAGAGCTATGTGTGAAGATCGGCCTTGGAGAGCCCAAGCCGGTGAAGATAAGGCTATACATGGCGGATCGATCCATTACCCATCCCGTGGGTATTTTGGAAGACGTTCCGGTTAAGTTAGGTAACTTCTACTTACCTATAGACTTTGTAGTACTTGACATTCCCGCAGATTATCCCGTTCCTATCATTCTCGAGAGACCATTTTTAGCAACTTCGGGTTGCAACGTGGATTGTAAGAATGCCAAGTTGAAGTTCAACATTGGCGGAGATCAAGTAGAGTTTGTATTGCTTGCTGCAATGAAAGGGAGCAACTGGAAGATGATATCTTCAACATCTACGATGAAGAAGAATCGAGAGAATTGGTGAGCTCTATCCTTATTAACGATCCACTTGAAAAAGTTATTAGCTTTGGCTTAATGGAGGAAGGTATAGATGCTTCTTGTGATGCAGATATACGGAGCCTAAAGGCACTGGAAGAAGATCTAGGAGCTAAATTTGAAAAATTAACCCAGGAGAACAAGATCTCCAGTTTCGGTCCCAGTTGCAGTACCTCGACCGAGGCACCTTCTGGACCAAGCGAGGTGTTTTTAGCTGAAGAACATCTCGGTCACCCACTCTGCACCTCGACCGAGGTCGCAAGCGAGATGATGTCAACTGAGACTTTTGAAAGTCCAGTTCCTCGATCTGAATCTACTCTACTGGAAGGAGGAAGCAAGGATCCCCCTCAGAAAGCACCCCCAGTTGTGGATCTTAAACAACTCCCAAATCACTTGAGGTATGCTTTTCTTGGATCGGATTCTACTTATCCTATCATTGTTAGTACTTTCCTTTCCGAAACTGAATTATTTAAGCTAATGCATGTCTTGAGAAAGCATCAAAAGGCTTTGGGTTATACTATTGATGATCTTATTAGTATTAAGCCCTCTTTTTGCATTCATAGAATTCTAATGGATGACGATCATAAGACTTCACGGGAACCTCAAAGACGGTTAAATCCGATCATGAAAGAGGTTGTGAAGAAAGAAATTCTTAAGTTGTTAGATGCAGGTATCATATTTCCTATCTCGGATAGCAAGTGGGTAAGCCCAGTACATGTTGTTCCGAAGAAAGGAGGGATGACCGTTGTGACAAATAAGAACAATGAGTTGATCCCAACTAGGACCGTCACGGGCTGGAGGGTGTGCATCGACTATAGGAAGCTGAACGCAGCCACTCAGAAGGACCATTTTTTGCTTCCCTTTATCGATCAAATGCTCGAACGGTTAGCCCAACATTCACATTTCTGCTATCTAGACGGTTACAGTGGCTTCTTCCAGATCCCTATCCATCCATATGATCAAGAGAAGACCACTTTCACTTGTCCATGGGGGACATTCGCCGATAGAAGGATGCCATTTGGATTATGTAATGCACCCGCTACCTTCCAGCGATGCATGATGGCTATCTTTTCTGAGTATATCGAGGAGATCATGGAGGTATTTATGGACGATTTTTCAGTATATGGTTCCTCTTTTGATAATTTCATATCTAACCTTTCTCTAGTTCTACAAAGATGTGAAGACACTAATCTTGTTTTGAATTGGGAGAAGTGTCACTTTATGGTTAATTAAGGCATTGTGCTAGGACACCTCGTTTCCAATCGAGGTATTGAGGTCGATCGAGCTAAGATCGAGACTATAGAGAAACTTCCCCCCTTGTTCTGTTAAGGGTGTGCGGGGTTTCCTCGGGCATGCAGGTTTCTACAGGAGGTTCATCAAGGATTTCTCAAAGATCTCTAAACCACTAACTAAACTCTTGAATAAAGATCTTGTTTTTAAATTTTCGTAGGAGTGTCTTGATGCATTCTACAGGATTAAGGAGGCGTTGATCTCCGCCCCCATTATCCAACCTCCGGATTGGACCTTGCCCTTTGAAATCATGTGCGATGCGAGTGATGTGGCGGTAGGAGCGGTGCTTGGACAAAAGAAGGATGGCCGGACCACCGCCATATACTATGCTAGCAAGATCCTAGACGAAGCCCAGCGTAACTATGCAACCACTGAGAAGGAACTATTGGCGGTTGTATATGCCTTCGAGAAATTTCGTTCTTACTTAGTGTGAGCGAAAGTTGTTGTTTACACTGACCACATAGCTATTCGTTACTTACTAGCTAAGAAGGATGCTATGCCACGTCTTATTCGATGGATTCTCTTGCTTCAAGAGTTTGACCTAGAGATCCGCGATAAGAAGGGATCCGAAAATTCTGTTGCGGATCACCTCAGCCGGCTACCCCCTTCTTCACGCGAAAAGGACGAGCCACCATAGACGATTCATTCCCGGACGAGCACTTGCATTTCCTGGAACGGTTGATAGACTTCCTTATCTCACCCCATGATGGAGGTGAAGTATGGGGTGAGGATACTTCCCAGCATGTTTAAGGACACCGTACGGTCCAGCGAGCGACCTTAAATCAAGCGCTTCTTAGGAGGCAACCCAAGGTATTGCTTTCTTTTCCCTTTTCTATTCTAGTTTTAGATAGTTTGCTTTTGCTTTGTTTGCTTTGTTTTTGGCGTCCTAGACAGAAACCAGGTACTTTCTAAGGAAGAAATACAACTCAGAAACAACACTAGAAGGACATAAGTTCGAGAATTTGAGAAGGCGGAGTTTGACTGAGACACATCTCGGTTGGTGTCACAACACCTCGACCGAAATGATTCTTGAGCAACCGAGGCGACTAGGGCTTATGACAACTCACCTTGGTCCGTATCACCTCGGTCCAGTCAGGACCATCTCGACCGAGGTGACAGCAGTTTCAGAAAAAGGGTATAAAAGGGGGATCGAATTCTCTCTCTTCCCTCTCTCACCTTCTCGACCGCGGCACATATTTACCTCATTTTCCCGTTTCTCGATCGTTTTCGACGATTCTTGCTTCCAAACTGCAAAGAAAGAGTAGAAGATTAGTTTGCAAGCGACAATCTGCAACAAAAACGCTCTGAATCGACCAAATCTGGGGTAATTCGAAAAAAACCCTAACTCCCTCTTCTCCACTGTTTCGATCAAATTTGGGCTTTAGTTGCCCTTGCATTGTGCTGGAAAAGGCTTAAGTACCCCATAGGAACAATTGGTAGTGATATTGGGGGAAAATAACTGGATTTCTGAGATTTAAGATCGAACAACACATCGTCTCGGTCCAGTCGAACTGCATCTCGACCGAGGTGTTCTTGAAATCTGACAACCGACCGAGGTGTCTGTCAGACTGAGAATAAAAAAAAATGAGTTCAGATCGCCAGCTTGTTCTGAGGGATAGATCTTCACCCTCTCCTTCTTCTTCTTGCCGACATTCCATACCGGTGATACACGAGCGTCACCAGGTAGATTATGACCGCATTTCTGCCGTCTAGTGATTGCACCGCGGTTCCTAGATGTTGCCGCCTTTGATTGCCTCTATGTGGATGATGACCTGAGGCGGATGATTGCTATGGTAGGGTTGGAGAAGTTCATGGAGATTAGAGCTCCAGCCTACCTTGAGCCGACCATGGAGTTCGTGAGTTCTGTGACTCACATTCCTGAGACGAGGAGCATCAAGTTACGGTTGATGAACCGGAACTACATTATTCCCCTGGACCATTTCAGGGATATTTTGGGCTTCTCAGCCCTGACTGTACAGGATTTCCCCTCCAGAGCGGTAGCACGACAGTTCTGGGGACAAATAGCTCATGTTGTTGAGCATGTTGACAGGTGGAGGTGTGGAGACTCCAGGGAGTGCATCGTCTTCCACCTTGCCTTCAGATTAGCCCACCGGATCTTTAGTGGGACTCTTTTGGCGCGTACTGAGACGCCCCAGAAGATCAGAAAGGGGGAATTATTCAGCTTATACCATATGGTGACCGGAGGAGTTCCAGAATTTAGGGGGATGCTAGCGGAGGATCTTCATAGGATCAAGGCGAAGGCGAAGGGGGATAATTGCTGTGGCGGCCTAGTGACTCACATAGCGAGTTACATCGGCCTTGATTTGAGTGCTTGTACCATGGTGGCGGCTGCCAAGCCTCTTGGTCTGCAGGAGATGATCACGAGGAGGATTTTGGTTCCTCGTGGACTTACTACGCCATATGTGGCGATGCCTTGGGAGCAGACTACCCCTCAGGGTGTTAGATGGTCATCTCAGTTCTCGGTGTTTGACCCTCAGTAGTGGTCCACTACTTGGATCCCGTACATTGAGGATGCTAGAGATGCAACAAACCAAACACTAGAGGATGAGGAGGAGGAGGATGGTGCTCCAGCCATGGAGACAGGGACAGATACAGCTTGTTCCAGTGTGCTAGTCGTCGACCTCGACGAGGAGGAGACAGAGGAGGAGGCACCACCACTACCACCACCATCCCAGCGCAGATCCCGCCGCCGTAGAGTCAGAGACCCAGTAGCGCATCAGAGGATTGATGACCTCACAGACTAGATGATCGATCCCTACGCTGCCCTGACATTGGATATCCGTGAGCGTTTTGATGACCAGCGTCGAGAGATCGTAGGTTGGACACATCAGATGCTAGAGAGCCAGCATTACCAGCGTCGGATGGCAGAGATCCAGTTCCAACAGGCCATGGGTTACTCGTTTGACCCTTCTCTACCTCCGTACATGCCACCACCACCACCACCAGATTGGGATTATAGCATGCATGATTTCTTTCTTTATTTATTATGCAGCTTAGCCTTTGTCCGGTGAGTACTCTATTTTCCAGACTTATTTGACCCATTGGGACAATGTGTCCCAAGTATGGGGTATGTGGATGTATTTATTTGACTTATGTGCTACTATGGATGATTGTATGGTACTTTGATGGATATTTATGATCTTATTATGCTCTATGTGCTTATCTGAGATTACATGCATACATACAGGTTATTTGATTGAGAAAAACGTCGAAAAACAGGTTAAAAATTTTTTTTTTTACCTCGACCGGGATGGTTCTGGCCGAACGAGGTGAATCACCTCGGTTGACTTAGAACATCTCGACCGAGGTGGTTTAAGTGAAAAAGTTTTCGAAATTATTTTTGTGCTTCTTCTCTGGATATGATCTCAGTGATGATTTTGTTTGCAGATTGGTTTTAAAATCTTTATATGTTTGAAAGATTTTATGATATGTTTAAGTTGCTAAATGCTTTGTTTGAAATTTTGTCATGTTTAATACTTTATTTTTATCCAATCTATATTGAATTTGAAGGTTGACACCACATGATGAGTTCTCTCACTCTCTTCCTGGAAAGAGCAAGACAATTCATTATCTTCTCTTCTTCTTCTTGATCATGCTTAGCCCCTCACATACATATTTGCCTTCCTCACCTATCCGGGAATTTGGAAGCAAGTGGTGAAAGCAAGTAAAGTAAAAGAAGAGAAGATTGGCTGGAAGTGAAAGTGTTAGAAAGTAATAATAGGTTTGGGGAAGTCAATCATGATGATGAGTAACTCGGCACCATTCACATAGCCGGGTGTTTGTGTCTTGCCAAAGTCGGATTGAGCGATATTCCTAACGGGTCATGCTATGTGCATCAAGGGTTTGAGGCATCTCGAGAAATTGATGATTGTTGATTTCCTAGGCTTCGGTTATTGTGCACCTCTGTCCATGCATCCCAAAAAGTAAAGTAAAAAAAAGTAAAAATAAGCAAAGCTTATTGTGGAAGATGTGAAGTTCAAAGCAAAGTGAAGTGAAAATCCTTTTTCCCGGATTCTAGCACCACATTCCTTATATACATCCCACCCTCATACGTTTCTTTGATCCTTCTCATTTGAAAGCCCTTGAGACCTCGAGCTTGTTGACTGACTTAGTGGTTTAAACTGGATTATACATGATTGATTTCGATAAATATGAATTATTATGCATTCTATGATTTTATGCAAAGATGAACAACTTTCTTATATTCATGAAATGTTTTGACCATGTTTGATTTTATTTGCCATGAAGCATTATCTTAGGGTGATCTATGAGTAGAGCACATCACCAAAAATGTTTTGAAATACTTTTCATTGATTTTTATTACTTATAATCCATTCTATCTTGTATTTTAAATTTGGAACTTGCTTAGGGACAAGCAAGGGCTAAGTATGGGGTATTTTGATAGCATGAATTATAGTCTATTATTTTGGGACTTGTTTAGACATTTTATCTTCAATAATCTACATGTTTGGATGTATATTATGCGATTATATTGTTATTTCATCTACCTTTGCGAGAATCGAGGTCTACACCTAGTTTTGTTGTAATTGTAGGTAAAACGGCACGTTTTAGACTAAAATGGAGCTAAAGGAGCTAAGGAATCATTGGAGCTAAATTCAGGAGCTTAAAGGAGAACCCAGGAAGCAATGAAATGGAATAAAGATTCACTTTGGACTAGATTTGAGAGATTTCACACTCAGTTAGAGAGTCACCTCGGTCAGCTACAGTACCACCTTGACCGAGGTGATTTTGAGGAGCGCCCCGACCGAGGTGAATACCCTGACGCGGCGAGGAGATATATTTTTGCGGCGAGGAGATATATTTTTTACCTAATTTATGGGAAAATATCTTTCTATGATATTTTATCTTTGGGAAGCAATTTTCCTATAAAAAGGGTTGGATTTTCCACAAGTTGAACCATGCTTAGACAGGCTGAGAAAGCTGAAAGCATCCAGCGATTAAGGGATTTTTCCAGGAGTGTTTGAAGGAAGGAAGATTGAAGATCAATCTAGGAAGGATTGATAGCTTGTCATAGCTTTTTAAGGGGATTTGTAAGACTTTCTTAGGTTCCCTTTTGTTTGATTGTCTTGTTGGATTTGTTAATCCAAGGAACGCTTATTTGTGATATTTGATTCAGTTATTGAAGCCTCGTTCTTAAGGTTTTTTTATTAAAATATTCACTTTCTTCCCATAGATTTGATTATTGCTTTCATGATGATGAGTGGCTAATTTCTTTGTGTGATTCTAGGGTGATTGGCTGAAAGTTGTGGGAAAGACGATGATAGAATGATCTTACTCAAAGTAGGACCCTGAAAGCTTGAGTCTTTATCTTAACCGACGAACATCTCGCTCAGCTGATGAACACCTCGGCCGGGGTGGATTCTGTCTGACCGAGGTGAACGTTTTCCTGATCCTACTTTGAGTTAAGATCCAGTTTGCCAAACCCTATCCTTGTTAATCCTTTCCTGGTTCAATGCAAGCTTAGGATGAGAATTACCCGGTAATTCCGTTGTTTGTTTACCCAAGATCATTAAGCGATAGGTAATAAAGGTTTATCCTTTATTAGGGTTTGAGTGTGCCTTCATCCCATCTTTGTGAGTTAGCCTGAGACTTACCCGGTAAAGGTTGATTATATTCCTTTAGGTGGTGTGTTGGTTTGAGGTTATAGTTCTTTACCTTGATTCCTTGAGACTTACCCGGCAATGGGAGTTTTGGTTTGGGATTGTGAGTAGTAAGACTTACCCGGTGATCTATTCCACTTTAGAAACACCTTCCCTTTGCAAAATCTCATCTTTGTCCGCTTATCTTTAGATCTTGAGTTGGAATCACAACTAGATGATTTAATCCCTAGAATTGCATATTCCTTTAATTGATTTTTTTTATCATCTTTAATTGCTTTAATCGCTTTTGTGGTTAGTAATTACGTTGACAACCTATACCTGCATTGTTTCACTAAGTCCTTGTGATCGACCCTTGGAATTTTTTGTTTTTACTATTATTGACCCGTACACTACGGGTTCGCCTCCTTGTTTTAAGCATATTTCCTCGGTTATAAATTTAAAGCTTGCACACACCATTTGGAGCGAACAACAACCTTAACCGTTTGAGCCTATCTTGATCCTTGGGTTACAAGTTTGGGTATTTGAGATCAAATCTTACCTTTAGATCCTTTCTATACTGAAGCCTCAACAACGTTTATAGAGAGCGTCTTTTGGTTAGACATATAGGGTTTTGGAACTTCACAGTACATTACCTTACTTTAGTATACCTTTGCAATCCTCGACTCTGTCCTTACATCTTTGGTATATCTTGAATCGATTGCCACAATTAGATACCTCGATCTTTAGGGTTGCTGTTTTCCCTAATATTTGCAAAGTTTTACCTCTTATTGCTTGACGATTTGTGAATTGAATTTGTTCCCCCCAAATCCTTGAGTTCGACACTCTGGAATTCTTGCTTTACTACGCCGATCCGTACACTGTGGGTTCGCTTGCTTAGATTTCAGTTTTATAAATTTAAGACTTGATTGCACGCACGCTTCGAGGCGAACAAGTTTTGGCGCCGTTGCCGGGGATTTGGTCTAGGGCGAATTCTGTTATCGGTTGTCAAGCTTGGGAGCTTTGCTCTTTTTATTTGATATCTCTTTTGAGTGATATTTGCAGGTTATTTTAGGTATATGCGTAGGTCTAGATCCAACAAAGACTTCCTACCTCTTGATCAAGAACTTGAGAAGACTTTGAGAAGGAAGCTCAAAGAAGGAAAGATGGCTGAAAATAATGATAGAGATCTCCAAGCGGAGTTAAATGATTCTCTAGCTCAATCGGATTGGAGTGAGAAGACTCGCAGGGAAGAATCGGAGCGTCATCAATCTCAATATGATGAACTCAAAGACATGATGTTGCAATTGAGGTTGGAGATGAATAGCTCCAAGAAGAAGAAGAAAAGCAAACTGGCAAGATCGGTTAGAACTGAATCATCCGACGATGAGAATGATGATTCTATGCCGGCGCTAGAGGACATTGATCCCATGATCAATCCAGTCCGGAACAATCCAAGGCCAGCCGCCAACCTTCGTATCCCAACTGGGAGTGCGAGAGCCGCTCGTGTAGATGAAGATCCGCAAACACTTGGTCAAAGGATGGATCCAACTCAACAACCACGCCGTCTAGGCATGAACTTTGAAGCTGAAGATATCCAGGGATTCAACTTTAGTCCGCAAGTAATCACCATGGTTTGCCAAAATCAATTTGGCGGAACAAGTGCTGAATCTCCACATGAACACTTGCAGAATTTTGAGATTCTCATGGAAACAATGAAGCCGAAGAAGACCACCACCAACAACTACAAGATTAAGCCGTTCTTCTTCTCTTTGAAGGGCAAGGCTCTAGCATGGTATCAAGCTCTCCCAAATGGAAGGCTTAATACGTGGGAGGATCTATCTTCAGAGTTTCTAACTAAATTCTTTCCGCCATCCAAAACTGTGGAATTGAGAGGTAAGATTAATGCATTCCTTATGAAGCCTAACGAAAGTTTGTTTCAATCTTGGGAAAGGTTTCAGGAATTGCTATTGGATTGCCCACACCATGGCATTTCAAGACTCAGATTATTAGAGATATACTATGAGGGGTTGGATGTGGAGATATAATTCAAGCTCCAATCCCTTTCATGTGGCACATTCATGGACATGAGGGAAGATGACGCTTGGGACTTCATTGAGAAACAAGCCCAAGTCATAGAGAAGTACTCCCACCAGAAGATGGAATCTAACCGAGGAGATTCGGGAGCAAAGCTAACACAAGTTGCGCAAACTCATATCTTCTCCCTCAACACGGAAATCAAGGAATTGAAAGAGGTGATTAGTGTTGGCTTTCAAAAGTCAAAGGGGCAAGACGTTGGTTACTTTTAGCATGAAATATTGTGATATTTTAGGCACGTTTTCTAAGTGTATTTGATTCATATTGATAGTCTTTGATTTAGCAATGTTGCACTTGTGAGCTAGTTTGCCTATATTGTCGATATGGATGTCTACACTAGCTTTATGTTGATTATAGGTGATTGAGAGTCATTTCCGAACGGAATCGAGCAAAGAAGAGTTGATCAAGTATGTCCATGGATTAAGGGCATTATAAGGAGCAAATTGGAGTTCAACTTGAGGAATGCACGAGGCTAGGGAAGAATCACGTTCTTGCCCTAAACCACGCTCTAAAATACGGCCGTATTACAAACCACGTTTAGTTCCACGGCCGTGGAACCCTGCAAAGAGAGGCGTGACGCATTCCAGTAACTATTACGGTCGTGGAATCCATGGTCCAAACCGTGACACTTTCCACGCTCTAAATTACGGTCGTGGAACCTTCCACGACCGTGATCTTGGCGATCTTTTTCGCCACACTTTGAAGCCACGATCTTTTGAAGATTGGGCCGGGCCGATATTTAATCTTGCCCTATAAAAAGACGGACGAAGAGAAATTCCGTCATCGACGCCTACACCTCGTTTAGATTTTCGCTTAGGGATTTTTGGCGACTCCTGCTTAGACGCACTTACCCTCGTTTAAGCCCTCGCTTGGAAGCATTGAAATCTCGTTGGAGATCGAAGTTTGCGTTTGGGAATTGCCCTAATCTCGCACCTTTGGTGGATATTGCTGTTGAGATCTCCGGATTGGCGGAAGATCGAAGCTTTTGGAAGATTGTTGCAAGAAGATTTCTTTTCTTGTTTAGGTTTGATTTGGAAGACGAATTGACATCCCGTTCTCCCTTCTTTCCTAAGATTGTGATTGTTTGCTTTATTCTGAATCTATTGACAACATTCTTTCTTGGTTGTGACTTGGAGATTGGTTTGAAGATTATTCAAAGTTTTCGGAAGTTTTCATCTTTCTATCTTTTAATTCTTGAATTTGATATCAACATGACTGTTATTGGCTAAAAACTCTTAACAATTCTAAGGTGAAGGGTTGATAGTTGTGGCTTAGATGATGATAGATCGATCGTAAACAGATTAGACCCTGAGAGTTAGAGAGAATCGTCGACGAACCCTAAGTTACGGTTTGTTCTTGAGTTCCACGGCCGTGGAATCTCAAGATCTACCCGTAATTTCCCTAAAGTTTACGAACTTGCTTTTACTTTAATCCAAAGTTAAAGATTTGCTTTAACTTAGTTTAGGCTTGCCTTTTCTAGGTGGTAGTGAAGCCTCAACAAACTCTACCTTGATTGTGAGTGTCATAACCGTAATCGGCTAAGTTAGTCTTGATCTTTGGATTATAAGTTTGGGTATTTGACATAAATTCTTGCCTTTAGAACCTTTCTATATTGAAGCCTCAACAACCTGTATAGGGAGTGTTTTGTAGGTGAGTCATATAAGGTTTTTGGAACTTCACCGTACGATTACCTTACATTAGCATACCTTTGCATATCTCAACTCTGTCTTTATATCATTAGTATATCTTGAATCGATTGCCACAACTTGATACTTGGATCTTTAGGATTGTTGTTTTCCCAATATTTGCAAAACTCTGATATTTACCTGCTTGATAATCTGCAATTGAATTTGTTCCCATCCAAATCCCTGTGTTCGATACTCTGGAATACTTGCTAATCTACGCCGATCCGTACACTGCGGGTTCGCTTGCTTGATTCTAGTTTTATAAATTTAAAGCTTATTTGCACACATCTCTAGGGGCGAACAAGTTTTTGGCACCGTTCCCGGGGATTTGATTTCGGCCGAATTCGGTAGCCGGTTGTCAAGCTTGGAAGCTTGCTCTCATTATTTGATATTATTTTGAGTGCATGCGCAGGTCTAGGAACACCAAAGATCTCTTGCCTCTTGATCAAGAACTAGAGAAAACTTTAAGGCAAAAGCGCAAGGAAAAGAAGATGGCTGAAGGACACGAACGTGATCTTCAAGCAGAGTTGGCGGAGAAGGAAGCTCAACTCCAATGGAATGAGACCCTCCGCCAGGATGAGATGGATCGTCATCAATCTCAAGTTAACAATTTACAAGACATGATATTCCAGATGAGGATAGAGATGAGCGACCTTAAGAATAAGGGAAGCAAGAAATCCTCAAGGAAAGCACCAAGGTCTAGAAGAAAAGGTCACTCATCCGCTGATGATAGTGATTCTTCCATGCCACCGCTAGAGGAGATTGATCCCACGATCAATGTGAATCCTTTCCATCCACGGGGAGCTGCCAATCATCGTGTTCCACCTAAGAATGCGAGGATCGAACGTGTAGATGAAGAGCCAAGAACTCTTGCCCAGCGGATGGATCCAACTCAACAACCACGCCGTTTGGGCGTGAACTTTGATGCTGATGATGTGCAAGGGTTTAGCTTCAACCCTCAAGTCATTACTCTTGTTCGCCAAAACCAATTTGGCGGGACAAGCGCTGAATCTCCACACCAACACTTGCAGAACTTTGAGTGTATGATGGAGACAATGAGACCAAAGAGCGCTACTACCAATAGCTATAAGCTCAAACCTTTCTTCTTCTCCTTGAAGGGGAAAGCGTTATCTTAGTATCAAGCTCTTCCTAGTGGGAAACTAGACACGTGGGAAGACCTTTCCGCGGAGTTCCTCACGAAATTCTTTCCGCCATCCAAAACGGCGGAACTTAGAGGTAAGATTAATGCTTTTTCCATGAGATCTAACGAAAGTTTGTTTCAATCTTGGGAAAGGTTTCAGGATTTACTCTTGGATTGCCCTCATCATGGCATATCCAAACTTGCCTTGCTGGAGATTTACTACAAGGGGTTAGATGCGGGAACGCAATTCAACCTCCAATCCCTCTCATGTGGAATATTCATGGACATGAGAGAAGATGACGCTTGGGACTTCATTGAAAAGCAAGCAAGAGTCATAGAGAAGTATTCCCACCAAAAAGTGGAGGGAAATCGTGTGGAGCAAGGAGCAAAGCTCACACATGAAGCTCAAAATCAGATTTTCTCCCTCAACAATGAGATCAAAGAGTTGAAGGAGGCTATCAAGACCAACTTCCCAAAGCAACAAGGGAAGGATGTTGGTTATTTAGGCAATAACAATGGCGGCGATAACAATAACTGGAACAACAACCGGAATAACAATTGGAATGGAAACAACAACAACCGGAACAAGAATTGGAACAACAATAGGGGTTCAAACAACAACAATTGGCGCTCCAATCAACAAAATTCCGGTAACTCTTATCCTTCCAACTCTAATTCACTAACTCCACCTTCCTCTTCCTCTACTCCTTTGAAAAGCCAGGGGCAATCATCTAATGGAGGAAACACTTCGGGGAAGGAAAAGCCCGACCCCATGTTGGAAACGATTTTGGGAAAGCTTCAAGGGTTAGAGAGCCGCATCATTAAGTTTGATGATCAAATTTCTAAGGTTGACAAAGCTCAAAAGGTTTTGGAAAACCAAATGTTCAACCATGCGGAGGAAGTTCCTAGGAATCAAGGGAACCTTCCAGGAAAGACGGAGGACAACCCTAAGGGAAGGGTTATGGCAATCACAACTAGGAGCGGAGTAACTACCACCGATCCGCAGCCAAAGTTTGTTGAAGTCTCCGTAGAAAAGGACAAAGAGAAAGCGAAGGGGAAGGAGAAGGAAGGTGTCTACGTTCCTCCTCCAGCTTATAAACCTCCCCTGCCATTTCCACAATCTAGAGCGAGAGCACGCCTTGATAAACAATTTGGTAAGTTCATAGAACTCATGAGCAAGCTGCATATTAATATACCATTTATTGATGCTATTGTAGGTATGCCGGCTTATGGCAAGTTCTTGAAGGAGCTCCTCTCTAACAAGAGGAAGCTAGAAGACTTCGGAGAGGTTAAGATGAGTTCGGATTCTTCAGATCTCATCAAAACCATGAAAGAGAAAATGCCCCCAAAGCTAAAGGATCCAGGGTCATTTTGCATTCCCATAGGAGTGGGAGATGTCACATACGATGCGTTATGTGACTTAGGAGCAAGTGTGAGCATTATACCACTTGCATTGTGCAGGAAGATCGGTTTAGGCGACCCTAAACCGGTGAAGATGACGTTTTACATGGCGGATCGATCCATCACTCGCCCCGTCGGTATTGTAGAACACGTCCCGGTCAAGCTAGGTAAATTCTTTGTTCCCATTGATTTTGTCGTGCTTGACATTCCTGCAGATAGTCCGGTCCCGATCATACTCGGAAGACCGTTTCTTGCAACTTCCGGCTGTATAGTCGACTGCAAGAATGGTAGACTCGCTTTTCATATAGGAGAGGAGAAAGTAGAGTTCGTTCTTTCCACTCTAGTGAAGGAGTCAATCTTTGATGAGGATATTTTCAATATCCAAGACGAAGAAGGTTTGTCTAGGAAAGAGGTAAGTGCGATTCTCTTTAACGATCCTTTACAAAAGGTTATCACTATGAGTCTAACCAATGTAGGGGAAGAAGAAGAGTGCAATGAAGCAATTGAAGCCTTAGAAGCACAAGAAGAGATAGGTGAAGTGGAGTTTGAAAAACTCCACGATGAGGCAGAAAACGTGAGAATCCACGGTTATACCCTGTATTCCACGGCCGTGGATTTCACAACCAAAATCGTTCCTCACTCCAAGGAGTTATACGGTCGTGGAGAAGATGTGAAAACCGTATTTCCCTTCCACACCCTAAACCACGGCCTTGGAGGACAAGATCCACCCGTAATTTTGGCCGTGGAAGAAAGTGGTCGAGACACTTCTTCAACTTCTTCTGATTCTTCTCCCACACACTCATCACCCTTAGAAACTTCTAAGGAGACATCGGATGCTTCTCAAGGATCATTGGAAGCTCCGAAAGCAATGGAACTCAAACCACTTCCTACTCATCTAAGGTACGCTTTTCTAGGATCTAATTCTACCTTTCCAGTTATTGTTAGTTCCGATTTAAGCATAGATGAACATAATCAACTCATGATTGTCCTTAGGAAACATAGGAAAGCTATAGGCTATACTATTGAGGACTTAGTAGGAATTAAACCCTCCCTATGCATGCATAAGATACTAATGGAGGAAGATTTTAGAACTTCAAGACAACCTCAAAGACGGTTGAATCCGACCATGAAAGAGGTTGTCAAGAAGGAAATTCTTAAGCTTCTTGATGCAGGTATCATCTACCCTATCTCCGATAGTAAGTGGGTGAGTCCGGTTCAAGTAGTTCCGAAAAAGGGAGGAATGACGGTCATCACCAACAAAAACCGTGACTGGATGGCGGATGTGCATAGACTACCGCAAGCTCAACAATGCAACGCGGAAAAAGATCATTTTTCATTGCCATTCATTGATCAAATGCTTGAAAGGTTAGCACAACATTCACATTTTTGCTACCTTGACGGTTATAGTGGTTTCTTTCAGATTCCAATACACCCGGATGATCAAGAGAAGACCACATTCACGTGCCCATGGGGTACGCTTGCTTATAGGAGAATGTCGTTCGGGCTTTGCAACGCCCCAGCCACCTTTCAACGGTGCATGATGGCCATCTTCTCCGAATACGTAGAGGAAATCATGGAAGTCTTCATGGACGACTTCTCCGTATACGGTTCCTCTTTTAGCGATTGCCTTTCTAACCTTTCTCTTGTTTTGCAAAGGTGCGAAGACACTAACCTAGTTCTTAATTGGGAGAAGTGACAATTTATGGTTAAGGAAGGAATTGTATTAGGCCACTTAGTCTCTAGTAGAGGGATAGAGGTGGACAAGGCTAAGATAGAGACCATAGAGAAGCTTCGTCCCCCAATTTCGGTGAAAGGGATAAGAAGTTTCCTCGGACATGCTGGATTTTATAGACGTTTCATTAAAGACTTTTCTAAGATATCAAAACCTCTCACTAATCTATTAATGAAGGATGCGGTTTTTGAGTTTTCGCAGGAACGTTTGGATGCGTTTAACACCATTCGGCAAGCTCTAATTTCAGCACCTATTATCCAACCCCCGGATTGGACTCTTCCCTTCGAGATTATGTGCGACGCTAGTGACGTAGCTATTGGAGCTGTTCTTGGACAACGAAAGGAAGGGCGAACCCATGCCATATACTATGCTAGCAAGACGCTAGACGAAGCGCATCTCAACTACGCCACTACCGAAAAGGAGTTTTTAGCCATTGTCTATGCTATTGACAAGTTTCGCTCTTATCTTGTAGGTGTAAAGGTGATTGTCTACACGGATCATGCTGCGATCCGGTACCTCCTTGCGAAGAAAGATGCGAAGCCAAGGCTAATTAGATGGATTCTTCTCCTACAAGAATTTGATCTTGAGATCCGCGACAAGAAAGGTTCAGAAAATTTTGTTGCGGATCATTTGAGTCGCCTAACACATCTAGAAGACGACCATTTTCCCATCGACGACTCCTTCCCGGATGAACACTTACACCTTATTGAGGAGTGCATCGATGTGATCTCCAAAGGTAACGAGCCATGGTTTGCCGATTTTGTTAACTATTTGGTTTGTCAGGAGATACCGCCCGGACTATCCTACGCTCAAAGGAAGAAGTTCTTTAAGGATGTCCAGGAATACTATTGGAACGAGCCTCTCCTATTCAAGAGAGGTCCGGATGGCATCATTCGGCGATGTGTGCCGGAAGATGAGATGCAAAGTGTCATCCGCCATTGTCATTCACTACCTTGTGGAGGACACGCTAGTTCGAACAAAACTAGCGCAAAGGTATTGCAATCTGGAATCTTTTGGGCTACTTTGTTTAGAGATGTGCAATCCTTTGTTTCTTGTTGCGATGCTTGTCAAAGAACAGGCAATATCTCTAGGAGGAATGAGATGCCCCTCAAAAACATCCAAGAGGTGGAAATTTTCGACGTTTGGGGAGTCGATTTCATGGGACCATTCCCATCCTCTTGTGGAAACCAATACATACTATTGGCGGTGGATTACGTTTGTAGATGGGTGGAAGCAATTGCCTCTCCCACCAATGATGCCATGGTGGTGGTTAAGTTCTTCAACAAGACCATCTTCCCGTGATTTGGGACGCCAAGGACGATCATTAGTGATGGAGGTTCTCACTTCATAGCCCGTCGCTTTGAAGCTCTTCTAGCTAAGTATGGGGTTACTCACAAGATCGCTACCCCTTACCATCCACAAACAAGTGGACAAGTTGAGATCTCAAATAGGGAGATCAAAGGAATTCTAGAGAAGACGGTTTCAAGGACGAGGAAGGATTGGTCTTTGAAGCTTGACGATGCATTGTGGGCATACCGGACTGCATACAAGACTCCCATAGGAACCACACCATACAACCTTGTGTATGGGAAGTCTTGTCACTTGCCGGTAGAATTGGAGCACAAAGCGTTTTGGGCTATCAAGTGGTTGAACTTCAGCATGAAAGAAGCGGGAGGGAAGCGTCTCCTAGACATCAATGAGTTGGATGAACTCCGCTTGAACGCTTATGAAAACGCTAAGATCTATAAGGAGAGAGCAAAGCGTTGGCATGATAAGCATATCATTCCAAAGGACTTCAAAGAAGGAGATCAAGTTCTCCTCTTCAATTCAAGGCTTCGTCTCTTTCCAGGTAAGCTTAAATCTCGTTGGACCGGACCTTTTCTAATTAAGCGTATTTTCCCCCATTGTGAAGTTGAAGTATGGGGTGAAGCGAGCGGAACTTTTAAGGTGAACGGCCAACGACTCAAGAAGTATACGCCGGATCTCCAAGATGAGGAGTTCGCGCCTACCGCACTCGAATAAGTGCGAGATTGGTCTAGCTACGGACCTTAAACAAAGCGCTTCTTGGGAGGCAACCCAAGGTAGTGCATTTTTGTTTTTGCTTTCGATTCATAGATTAGCTTAGTATAGACGTTTTTGCTTTGTTTTTGCCTCGATTTCTTCCGGTATGTTCGTGCTTTTGGATGTAGGAACAATGGAAAAGGAAAAGAGGAGGATGATGTTGAAGAAAAGTGACGAAATTTGGACTTTGGAGCTTTACAGAGAGTTCCACGGCCTAAACCATGGTCGTGACAGCTACAGTACCCGTAATTTCCAAAAGCCGTTGAAAAATCACCAAAACCACGGTTCCGTACACTTCCACGGCCGTGGAACACCCCGACAGACCGTGATTTTCAAAATTTTGCCTGCAACTATATAAGCCACATTCTTCACAAATTCATCCCAAAAACCCCTCTTTCCACGACCTAATTGCCGAAAATCCACGACCCTCTCTCAAATCTTCGTTTCCTAATCGTTTTCAACGATTCTTCTTCCTAAACTGAAGCAAATTCAACCACAAACAAGATCCAAGCGACGAATCGAGCGGAAATTCACCAACAAACGCGCATTTCGGATTTTTCAATCCGAAAAAGAGGTTTTCTTCTCCCTTCTTGATTCTTGCCGATTTGGTTGTTTTTGTTAGAGATTTTTAGGAAGAATTGATTGAGATTGGAGGAAATTAGACTAGGACTGCCTGTTGTGGAGATTGATTGCTGATTTGCTGAGATTCGTGAACTTCTGAGACGAATCACGGTCTTTGGGGAAATTACGGCCGTGGTTTTCTGAAGAACAGACCGTAATTTTGAGCAGAATGGATTTTGTGAGAAGAGTTTCGGGGAGGATAAAAGAGAAGAAGAATGAGCAGAATAAGAAGAGGAAGGGTAATCCCTCCTCCTCCTCATCCTCTAGGGCACCACCACCCTCTTCACCTTCACCTCCATCCTCACCTTCACCTCCATCCTCACCTCCTCACCCTAGAGTCCTGACCATACACGACGATCATCTCGATGCACTCGAGAGGATCAAGGAGAGGGCAGTGATTGGCCCTAGATACTTGTTGTTGGAGGATCTGGTTCCTCTCAACATTGTTGATGACCTTACTTGTCTCTTGGATAGAGCCGGACTAGTTGTCTTCTCGGCTATACGAGAAGACGCATATGAGGAGATTACACGAGAGGCTGTGACAACCTTTGAGCACAACCACGTAGACAGGACCGTCTCTTTCCGTCTTATGGAGAGAGACTACCATTTGTGCATCCGTGAGTTTGGGACCATTTTTGGGTTTCATGAGACCTTTAATGGTCGATTTCCGAGTGGCGTTTACGCCAAGGACTTTTGGGAGGAGGTGGCTATGATTTACGCTAGCGAGGACCGCTGGCAGCCCGCTGACACCAAGGCTAGGTTGATGTACCACCTAGCCTTGAAGATAGCCCACCGTGTTCTTTCGGAGTGTCTCTTTCCTAGGACGGAGACGCCCCAAAAGATCAAGACGGATGAGCTGTTCTTGCTTTACTCCATGCTTTATGGACGCCGGGCTGATTGTGCCACTCTCTTGGCTGCTACGATGAACAAGCTCAAGAACAAGAAGAAGGGCAACATAGGATATGGTGGGATAGTTACCCACATTGCTAGGAGTTTTGGTGTCGACTTTTCTGCTTGCACCCGCATACCGGCCGTACCTTTAGGGCTACATGCTTTCATGGTTAGGGGTCTCATTTTCCCCACACATAGAGGTCTGCCTTATGCGGGCATGCCTTGGGAGAGTAGGACGGGTAGGGGTATAGAGTGGCTACCGGAGTACTCCATTATGACTGGACGCCATAATTGGAAGGAGACGTTCGCTGCGATGCATGCGAACAAGATAGCAGCTCCCCCTTATGTCCCACCACCGGTTGTTGAGGAGGAGGATATGGGAGATCAGTTTGAGAGTGGAGGAGGAGCCGAGCAGGAGTTTGGCACGTTTCCGGATCAGCCGGAGGCGGCCCCAGATGTACCTAGACGCTCTCCACGACCAGCTAGAGCCTCAGGCTCGTCTTCTCGCCGCGCTAGCGTGAGTGAGAGACCTACGTGGATGACCACACCTCCCACATGGTATGGCGTTCCCCCTCCTTGGTCCACCGAGCAGCCAGCAGCACCTCCACCAGCACCAGCACCATCCGACGCTCTAGCATGGTATAGTCAGGCCCCGGGATGGTACGAGCAGATGCCGGATTGGGCTACCGGACTTTCAGAGAGAGTAGGAGCATTGGAGATCCGAGCCGATGCTAGAGACGGACGCTTAGACGACCTTGACCACATGATGAGGGACGTCTACCGCCAGCAGTTTGGGCGGTTCTATGATCCTAGCTTCTCTCCATTCCCGCCTCCGCCAGCACCGCAGTGATTTGATGACCGACCGTTCGCTTTAGACATTCCGCCACCACTTTGTGAGTTTCTTTTTCTTTTCTTCTTTTCTTTCTTTCTTTTTGAACATTAGGGACAATGTTCGTCCTAAGTATGGGGTGGGATGTACTAAAAGTTTGTAATAACTCTTACTCGCTATGCTTGCTTCTATTCGAGACTATTTGCATGTTCATTATGTTGTTGCACGTTTCATTATCGCATTGCATGAAAAAGAACTTGAAAAACCCATAAAAATTGAAAAATTTTGAAAATTTTGTGCTTCTAATGAATTGAGATGATTTCTATGATAATCACTACTTGTGAATTGAGTTTGATGACAATTGCATGCTTAAAAGAATAGTGAATTGAAAAGAATTTGAATGGATGAATTTTACCTCTTTTGCAAGTTTCATAATGTGATAAATGTTACCTAAATCATGTTGAGAAATTGAAGTTGAAATCACACTATAAGTTCTTATACTTCTTGTTGAGATGATTAAGGCAATTCGATTTTTCTTTCTTCTTTCTTTGATCATTTTAGCTCCTCGTTGAAATATTAGCCTCCTTTACCTATCCGGGAACTTGGAGAAGTGAATGAAAAAGGCATGTTTGATGTGGGAGGGCCATGAGAGCAATTATTTGCAATCAAAAGAATAGAAAGAAATTCTAGGTTTGGGGAAGTCAATCATGATGATGAGTGATAGCATGAATTATAGTCTATATTTTGGGGTTTGTTTGGACGTTTTATCTTTCATAATCTGCATGTTTGTATGTACATTATGTGATTTTACTACCATTTCATCTACCTTTGCGAGAATCGAGGTCTACACCTAGTTTCGTTGTAATTGCAGGCAATATGGTACGTTTCGCATCAAAAAGGAGCAAAAGGAGTCATGAGTCATTTGGAGCTACATCCAGGAAGCATAGCCATGAATTAAGGATACACTTTGGACCAGTTTTGAGAGATTCTACATTCAGTTGTGAGTCACCTCGGTTGACCAGAGATTCATCTCGACCGAGGTGATCCAGAGACGCCGACTCGACCGAGGCGAATACCTAGGACGCGGCGAGAATATATTATTCCTGGCTGAGATCTTTTAAAATTGGAAAGTGATCTTATATTTTTGAGCTTGGCTTCTGGAAGGAAGGAGATATGCAGAATATATATTTTACCTATATTTATGGGATAATATCTTCTTAAGATTTATTATCTTTGGAGATTTATTTTCCTATAAAAAGGGTTAGATTTCCACAATTCCAACATCACGCTATACCGTCGATCAGGGTTTACACACGCAGCAGCCGCAGTATACTCCAATTTGGGAGTTTTCGAAGAACCTTTTTGAAGGTTGAAGGAAGATTGAAGTCCATAGCTTTTATAGCTTTATTTGAAGGGTTTTGTAAGATTGTCTTCAATTCCCTCAAATTGTTGTCTTGTCTTGTTGGATTGCTATCCAAGGAACGCTTTTGTGTGATATTTGATTCAGTTATTGAAGTCTTTTCATTAAATTCTTCTTTGTTCAAATATTCACCTTCTTCCCTTACATTTAATACTTTCATAATGATGATGAGTGGCTAATTTCCTTGTGTGATTCTAGGGTGATTGGCTGAAGGTTGTGGGAAAAACAATGATAGAATAATCTTAGATTCCAGTAGGATCCTGAAAGTTCGAGTCTTTAACCTTAACCCTAAGCATCTCGTTCGGTTGATGAACATCTCGGCCGGGGTGGAATTCTTCTGACCGAGGTGACTTATCCGACCTTAAACTGAGAGTTAAGTGTTAGAGTTTGCTAAATCCTGTTCTTATTACACCTTCCTGGTTCAAAGCAAGCTTAGGATGAGACTTACCCGGTAATTCCTTAGTTTGTGTACCAACGATCATAAGTGTAGGTAATAAAGGTTTATCCTTTATTGGGGTTTGAGTGTGCTTCCATCCCATCTTTGTGAGTTAGCCTGAGACTTACCCGGTAAAGGTTGATTCTATTCCCTTAGATGGTGTGTTAGTTTGAGGTTATAGTTCTTTATCTTGATTCCTTGAGACTTACCCGGTAATAGGAGTTACGGTTTAGGATTAGTGTGTAGTGAGACTTACCCGGTGATCTACTCCACTTAGTAACACCTTCCCCACACAAAAATCTCAGCTTTGTCCGCTTATCTATAGATCTTGAGTTGGAACCACAACTAGATGCTTTAATCCCTAGAATTGCATGTTTGTTTATTTGACATCTTATTCATCTTTGATTGTGTTAATCGCTCTTGTGGTTAGAATTGACATAGCATACCGTATTGACTTTGTTTCACCGAGTCCCTGTGATCGACCCCTGGAATTTTCTTGCTTTTACTACGATTGACCCGTACATTGCGGGTTCGCATCCTTGTTTTAAGCTTAAGTCTAGGGTTATAAATTTAAAGCTTGCACACACCGTTTGGAGAGAACAAGTTTTTGGCGCCGTTGCCGAGGACTTGGTCTAGACCGAGCCGGTACGGTTTGCTCTTGGGGCATTTGCCCCGTTTTGTCTACCACTCTACTTGAGTGACTTTTGCAGGTTCTTTCTTAGGTATATGCGAAGAACCCGCACTGGGAAGGAAATCGTTCCTTACGATCCCGAACCAGAAAAGACATACAAGCGACGCTTAAGAGAAGCGAAGATGGCCCAACAAGACGATCGCGATCTTGCGGCCCAATTGAGAGAGACGCAGGAGCTGCTATGTCTCAGTAAAGAAGAGCTAAGGCAAGAGAAAGAAGAGAATCAGGCTAGGACTGCAGCAATCGAAGCTGAGATTGCAGCCATTCGGGACCAGATTCTACTTCGACCGAGGGAGGATCCAGTAGTTGATCCTCGACCGAGGCAGATTCCAGTACCCGACGCCCCGGCCGAGGTACTTCCACCTCGGATGCCAGTCCGAGATGTTCTTCTTGCAGGAATCCCACAAACCCTAGGTCAAAGGATGGACCCTAATCAACAGCTGAGGCGTCCAGGAGTGAACCTAGGAGATCCAGCGGATCATGATTACGAACTTCGACCGCAAGTTCTAGCCATGATTCGCCAATGCCAATTCGGAGGGCTAGAGAAGGAGTCGCCGCATCAACATCTTCAAAACTACGAGATCTTGATGGAAACCTTGCGACCTCCCAGAATTGAGAACAACAACTACAAGCTAAGACCTTTTTACTTTTCCTTAAAAGATAGAGCTCTTACTTGGTATCAATCTCTTCCTCCAGGAAAAATTAGCACATGGGAGGAGATGACTACGGAATTCTTGACCAAATTCTTTCCCCCCTCAAAGACTGCTGAAATGAGAGGGAAGATCAATGCTTTCATCATGAAGGACAAGGAGAGCTTGTCCAAATCTTGGGAGCGGTTCAAGGATATCCTTTTGGATTGCCCACATCATGGGATTCCAAAGATCGAGTTGTTGGAGATCTACTTCAAAGGGCTGGACGGAAACACCCAGTTCAATCTCCAACTTCTCTCCGCCGGTACATTCATGGACATGGCGGTTGACGAGGCTTGGGACTTCATTGAGAAGCAAGCCTTGCACATGGAGAAATACACCCACCAAGGAACTGAAGGTGGAGTTAAAAGAGTCAACTTTCAAGAGACTCAACCCAACAACAACCAACTTACGTCCTTGAAGAACGACGTGAAGCAATTGAAGGAGCTATTGATGGCTCAAACTAAGAAGGAAGAGCAAGGAAAAAGGAACAACAACAACAACAACAACGGGTACCGTAACAACAACAACGGACCCCGAAACAACAACTACAACAACAACAATAGAGGATCCAATAGCAACAACTGGAGAGCGAATAATAACCAAAACAACGGTAACAACCATTCAAACTCCAACTCCAATGATTCCTCTAACCCTTTCCTCTCTTCTCCTTCTTCTTCTTCTACTCCATTGAAAAGCCAAGGGCAAGGATCAAGTTCGTCTCAGCCGGAAAAGAAGGACGCAGTCCTGGAGGCAATCTTGATCAAGCTTAGTGCTATGGAGAATTCTATGACTTCATTTTCGAGGGCCCAAAAGTCCTTCGAACAACAACTTGCTAATAGGGCGAATGAAGCGCCAAGAGATCCAGGGAAGCTTCCAGCAAAGACGGAAACTAACCCTAAGGGCCAGTGCATGGCCATCACGACAAGGAGTGGACTCAAAACTGCAGATCCAGTACCTCGCTCGACGCAGACCACCTCGGTCCAGATCCAGTCGAAGAACACCTCGACCGAGATGCCAACCGAGGCGGCGCAACAGAAAGCAGGAGGAACGACAGAAACTTATGTTCCACCTCCTGCATATAAGCCACCACTTCCTTTCCCTCAGTCCAGAGCCAGAGCACATCTAGACAAGCACTTTGGTAAGTTTCTTGACTTGATGAATAAGCTACATATTAATATTCCTTTCCTTGATGCTATTTTAGGTATGCCCGCCTATGGGAAGTTCTTAAAAGAAATCTTATCAAGGAAGAGGAAGCTGGAGGATGTTGGTGAAGTTAGGATGACATCTAAGTCTTCGGAGCTTATCAAGATCATGAAGGAAAAGATGCCACCTAAGTTGAGAGATCCCGGCTCATTTTGCATTCCCATTCAAGTCGGGGATGTCACTTGTGAAGCCCTTTGTGATCTAGGAGCCAGCGTGAGCATCATCCCGCTGGAGCTATGCACTAAGATCGGTCTTGGAGAGCCCAAGCCGGTCAAGATTCGACTTTACATGGCGGATCGCTCCATCACCCATCCCGTGGGCATTTTGGAGGACGTTCCGGTCAAGTTAGGTAACTTCTATCTTCCTATAGATTTTGTCGTACTTGACATTCCCGCAGATTACCCTGTTCCTATCATTCTCGGGAGGCCATTTCTAGCAACTTCGGGTTGCAATGTGGATTGCAAGAACGCCAAGTTGAAATTCAACGTTGGTGGCGATGAGGTGGAGTTCGCACTACTTGCAGCCATGAAAGGGGAGCAACTAACTGATGATATCTTCAACATCTACGATGAAGAAGAATCAAGAGAATTGGTGAGCTCTATCCTTATCAATAATCCACTCGAAAGAGTTATAAGCTTCAGTTTAATGGAGGAAGGTATAGATGCCTCTTGTGATGCAGGCTTAAAGGCACTGGAAAAAGATCCAGGAGCTATAACTGAGAAGCTGATCCACGAAACGAAGATTTCCAGCCTCGGATCCAGTAGCAGTACCTCGACCGAGGCACCTTCTGGACTGAGCGAGGCGTCTGAAGAACACCTCGGTCAACGCCTTTGCGCCTCGACCGAGGTCGACAGCGAGACGATTCAAACTGAGATTGCATTTAATCCAGTTTCTGACACCACTCAACTGGAAAGAGGAAGCACAGATCCCCCTCAGAAAGCACCCCCAGTTGTGGAGCTTAAACAACTCCCTAGTCACTTGAGGTATATCTTTCTTGGGCCAGATTCTACCTATCCCGTTATTGCTAGTGCTTCCCTCTCCGATTCTGAATTATCTAAGCTAATGCATGTCCTGAGAAAGCATCGAAAAGCCATAGGTTACACCACGGATGATCTTATTGGCATTAACCCTTCTTTCTGCATGCATAGAATTTTAATGGAAGATAATCATAAGACTTCACGGGAACCTCAAAGACGGTTAAATCCGATCATGAAAGAGGTTGTGAAGAAGGAAGTTCTTAAGTTGTTGGATGCAGGTATTATTTATCCTATCTCGGACAGCAAGTGGGTTAGCCCGGTGCATGTCGTTCCGAAGAAAGGAGGGATGACCGTTGTGACGAATAAGAACAACGAGTTAATCCCAACATGGACCGTTACGGGATGGAGAGTTTGCATCGACTATAGGAAGCTGAACACGGCAACTCGGAAGGATCATTTTCCGCTTCCTTTCATTGATCAAATGCTCGAACGGTTGGCCCAGCATTCACACTTTTGTTACTTGGACGGCTATAGTGGGTTCTTCCAGATTCCTATCCATCCGGATGATCAGGAGAAGACCACTTTCACTTGTCCTTGGGGGACGTTTGCTTATCGGAGGATGCCATTCGGATTGTGCAATGCACCCGCTACCTTCCAGCGATGCATGATGGCTATCTTCTCCGAGTACATAGAGGAGATCATGGAGGTATTCATGGATGATTTTTCTGTATATGGTTCCTCTTTTGATGATTGCCTATCTAACCTTTCTCTAGTGCTTAAAAGATGTGAGGACACTAACCTTGTTTTGAATTGGGAGAAGTGTCATTTTATGGTTAATGAAGGCATCGTGCTAGGACACCTCGTTTCTAATCGAGGTATTGAGGTCGATCGAGCTAAGATCAAGACTATTGAGAAGCTCCCTCCTCCTTGTTCTGTTAAAGGTGTGAGGAGTTTTCTCGGGCATGCAGGTTTCTACAGGAGATTCATCAAGGACTTCTCCAGGATTTCTAAACCTCTAACAAACCTCTTGAATAAAGATGTTGTTTTTGAGTTTTCGCAGGAGTGTCTTGATGCTTTTTACAGGATTAAGGAAGCGTTGATCTCCGCTCCCATTATCCAGCCTCCTGATTGGACCTTACCCTTTGAGGTCATGTGTGACGCTAGTGATGTAGCCGTAGGAGCGGTGCTTGGACAGAAGAAGGATGGACGGACCACCGCCATCTACTATGCTAGCAAGACGCTAGATGAAGCACAACGCAACTACGCTACCACCGAGAAAGAGTTATTGGCGGTTGTATATGCTTTCGAGAAGTTTCGTTCCTATCTAGTAGGGGCGAAAGTCATTGTCTACACCGACCACGCAGCCATTCGTTACTTGTTGGCTAAGAAAGATGCAAAGCCGCGCCTTATTCGATGGATTCTCTTGCTTCAAGAGTTTGACCTAGAGATCCGCGATAAGAAGGGATCCGAGAATTCAGTTGCGGATCACCTCAGCCGGCTACCGGAATCCTCCCGCGAGACGGATAGCCCACCCATAGACGATTCATTCCCCGACGAGCACTTACACGTCTTGGAGCGTTTGATGGATCTACTTACTTCACCCCACGATGGAGGTGAAGTATGGGGTGAGGGAACCTCCTACCTCGTTTGAGACGCATCATGGTCCAGCTAGCGACCTTAAATCAAGCGCTTCTTGGGAGGCAACCCAAGGTATTGCTCTTCTTTCCCGTTTTCTAGTCTAGCTTAGATAGTTTTTGTTTTTGCTTTGCTTTGCTTTGTTTTTGGTGTTCTGGGCAGACAACAGGAAGGAGCACATCTGGAAGAACAGAAGTTCGAGATTCTGAGAAGACAGAAGCACCTCGGTCACTGTCAGAGCACCTCGACCGAGTTGATTCTTGAAGCAACCGAGGCGACTAGGGTTTCTGCAGAACCACCTCGGTCCAGACCACCTCGGGCCATTCGAGACCATCTCGACCGAGGTGACAGCAGATCCAGTAACAGTATAAAAAGAAAAAAATTACAGTTTCGTTTTCTTTTTACTCTCCTCGACCGCGGCGAACAGAAGCACCTCGTTCTCCTTCGTTTCTCGCTCGTTTTCGAAGATTTCTGCTTCCAAACCGCGATTAAAGAGTAGAGGAGTCGATTGCTACTACAGATCTGCAGGAAATTTGAGCGTTTCGACCGAAACGAGGTAAAAACGTTCGAAAACCCTAACTCGCTCGTTTACTGCATATTGGGCTTTGGTTGCCCTTGATTCTGTTGAGGAAATCTTTAAGTACCCCTTAGGAAGCATCGGTAGTGATTTTTGGGGGAAAAGAACTGAAATTCAGAGAGTGGAAATCGAACTGTCTTCGCCTCGGTCCAGTCGCTCTGCACCTCGGTCGAGGTGATTCTTGGTAGTTGTCAGTCGACCGAGGTAGTCTGACAGTGTGTTTTGAAGATGAGTTCAGATCGCCGTTTAGTTCTTAGAGATAGATCCTCCCCTTCCCCTTCTCCTTCCTCATCCCGTCCCTACCGCCCGGCCATCCACGAGAGATGCCGGGTAGATTATGAGAGGATAGCTGGCCGTCCAGTCATCGCACCCCGATTTCTGGATGTGTCAGCTTTTGACTGCCTAGGGTTAGATGCTGACCTTAGGAGGATGATTGCTACCGTCGGGCTAGATCAGTTCACTGAGATCCGAGCCCCAGCCTACATAGAGCCGACACTCGAGTTTGTTAGCTCCTTCTCCTACCTTCCCACAGAGCGATCTGTGAAGTACCGGTTGATGAGCCGGAACTTCATAGTTCCTTTAGAGATTTGGAGAGAGATCTCTGGCTTTCCTGCCCCCACTGCTGTAGACTTCCCCTCCCGATCCGTAGCTAGGGAGTTCTGGGGACAGATAGCCCACATTACTACACATGCAGACAGATGGCGCCCTGGAGATTCCAGGGAGAAGGTCATCTTTCACCCAGCCTTCAGACTTGCCCACAGGATCTTCAGTGAGACACTTCTGGCGCGTACTAAGACGCCCCAGAAGATCAGACAGGGTGAGCTCTTTTCGCTTTACTGCATGGTTACAGGAGGCTTCCCAGACTTTGGCTTGCTCCTAGCAGAGGATCTGCATAGGATCAAGGCCAAGGCGAAGGAAGATATTTGCTGTGGAGGTCTAGTCACCCACATCGCTACTTACCACGGGATGGACCTCAGCGTTTGTACATTGGCGGCGGCTCCGAAGCCGCTGGGATTGCAGGAGATGATCACACGGAGGATTCTAGTTCCCCGTGGTTTGACCACTCCATACGTCGCCATGCCTTGGGAGCGGACTGCACCTCAGGGTATCCGCTGGTCTGCACAGTTCTCTGTCTTCGATCCGCATTTCTGGCAGACAGCATGGGCTCCACTTATGGAGGATTACAAAGAGGGAGCAGCTGCCACTGCTGCAGCTGAGGAGGAGGCTGATGAGGATGACGACGATGATGAGACAGTGGATGAGAGAGGAGGCGGCGTCCCGATGGACACAGGTACAGATACAGCTGGGACGAGCGCGCCACCCATTATTGATTTGGATGAGGATGAGGAGGATACTGAGCCTGCACCTGCTGCACCTCCTGCTAGATCTGCTAGGCGTCGGACACGCCGTCATAGAGATGCAGAGGCTCATCGTCGGATCGACGACTTGACAGATCAGATGATAGACTCATATGCTGCCCTTACAGTGGACATCCACGAGAGATTTGCCGCCCAGCACCGACACCTTGACAGCTGGACTCAGCAGATGTTGGAGGGGCAGCACTATCAGCGTAGGATGATGGAGCTACAGTTCCAGCAGACTATGGGCTATCCGTTTGATCCGACCCAGCATCCTTATGTACCACCACCACCACCACCGGATCAGGACTACTGAGGAGCTGCAGGGTTTCTTTATTCTATTTTTTATGCAGTTCGGCTCTTATCCGGTGAGTTTTCCTGTTTTAGACTTTTATTATACCCACTGGGACAGTGTGTCTCAAGTATGGGGTATTTGTCTGTATTATTTGACTACGTGACTACTTGATGTATTCGACAATTTTGATGTATTTTATTGACCGGATATTTATATTTATGCTTCACTTCTGCATTTATATGTTTATGTGAGATTGCATGCATACTTACAGGTTATTTGATTGAGAAAAACGTCGAAACTGAAAATGGGTATAAAAAAAAAAAAAATTTTATTGGACCTCGACCGGGGAGATTCTGGCGAAACGAGGCATTTCACCTCGGTTGAACCAAGAACATCTCGACCGAGGTGGGTTAACTGAGAGTTTTCGAAAACGATTTTGTGTTACTTATCTGGATATGATCTCAGTGAAGATTTTGTTTACCTACTGGTTTTAAATTCTTTATGTGTTTGAAAGGTTTTATAATATGTTTAAGTTGCTAAATGCTTTGTTTGAAATTATTGGCATATTTAATACTTTGTTTTTATCCAAATTATGTTGAATTTGAAGGTTGACACCGCAGGTTAAGTTCTCTCACTTTCTTCTTGGAAAGACCAAGGCAATTCATTCTCTTCTTCTTCTTCTTCTTCTTCATGCTTAGCCCCTCATATACATTTTGCCTCCCTTCACCCATCCGGGAATTTGGAAGCAAGCGAAGTGGTGAAAGAAAGTTAAAAGTTGAGAAGTGGCTGAAAGTGAAAGTGTTAGAAAGCAATAATAGGTTTGGGGAAGTCAATCATGAAGATGAGTAACTCGGCACCATTCACATAGCCGCGTGTTTGTGTCTTGCCAAAGTCGGATTGAGTGATATTCCTAACGGGTCATGGTATGTGCATCAAGGGTTTGATGCATCTCAAGAAATTGATGATTGCGGATTTCCTAGGCTTCGGTTATTGTGCACCTCTGTCCATGCATCCCAAAAAGTAAAGTAAAAGAAAAAGTGTGAAATAAGCAAAGCTTATTGGTGGAAGATGTTGCAAGTCAAAGTAAAAGTGAAGTTCATCCTTTTCCCGGATTCTAGCACCACATTACCTTACATACATCCCTACCCTACACGTTTCTTGACCTTTTCTTTTGGGAAGCCCTTGAGACCTTGAGCTTGTTGATTGACTTAGCGGTTTAAATTGGATTATACATGATTGATTTTGATAATTATGATTTATTATGCATTCTATGATTTTATGCAAAGATGAACAACTTTTCTATATTTATAAAATGTTTTGATCATGTTGAGTTTTTAAATTCCAGGAAGTACTCTCTTAGAGTGATCTATGATAGTTGCACACCATAAAAATGTTTTTGAAAGACTTTTCATTGATTTTCTTGACTTATAATCCATTCTATCTTGTCTTCTATATGCGGAACTTGCGTGGGGACAAGCAAGGGCTAAGTGTGGGGTATTTTGATAGCATGAATTATAGTCTATATTTTGGGGTTTGTTTGGACGTTTTATCTTTCATAATCTGCATGTTTGTATGTACATTATGTGATTTTACTACCATTTCATCTACCTTTGCGAGAATCGAGGTCTACACCTAGTTTCGTTGTAATTGCAGGCAATATGGTACGTTTCGCATCAAAAAGGAGCAAAAGGAGTCATGAGTCATTTGGAGCTACATCTAGGAAGCATAGCCATGAATTAAGGATACACTTTGGACCAGTTTTGAGAGATTCTACATTCAGTTGTGAGTCACCTCGGTTGACCAGAGATTCATCTCGACCGAGGTGATCCAGAGACGCCGACTCGACCGAGGCGAATACCTAGGACGCGGCGAGAATATTTTATTCCTGGCTGAGATCTTTTAAAATTGGAAAGTGATCTTATATTTTTGAGCTTGGCTTCTGGAAGGAAGGAGATATGCAGAATATATATTTTACCTATATTTATGGGATAATATCTTCTTAAGATTTATTATCTTTGGAGATTTATTTTCCTATAAAAAGGGTTGGATTTTCACAATTCCAACATCACGCTATACCGTCGATCAGGGTTTACACACGCAGCAGCCGCAGTATACTCCAATTTGGGAGTTTTCGAAGAACCTTTTTGAAGGTTGAAGGAAGATTGAAGTCCATAGCTTTTATAGCTTTATTTGAAGGGTTTTGTAAGATTGTCTTCAATTCCCTCAAATTGTTGTCTTGTCTTGTTGGATTGCTATCCAAGGAACGCTTTTGTGTGATATTTGATTCAGTTATTGAAGTCTTTTCATTAAATTCTTCTTTGTTCAAATATTCACCTTCTTCCCTTACATTTAATACTTTCATAATGATGATGAGTGGCTAATTTCCTTGTGTGATTCTAGGGTGATTGGCTGAAGGTTGTGGGAAAAACAATGATAGAATAATCTTAGATTCCAGTAGGATCCTGAAAGTTCGAGTCTTTAACCTTAACCGTAAGCATCTCGTTCGGTTGATGAACATCTCGGCCGGGGTGGAATTCTTCTGACCGAGGTGACTTATCCGACCTTAAACTGAGAGTTAAGTGTTAGAGTTTGCTAAATCCTGTTCTTATTACACCTTCCTGGTTCAAAGCAAGCTTAGGATGAGACTTACCCGGTAATTCCTTAGTTTGTGTACCAACGATCATAAGTGTAGGTAATAAAGGTTTATCCTTTATTGGGGTTTGAGTGTGCTTCCATCCCATCTTTGTGAGTTAGCCTGAGACTTACCCGGTAAAGGTTGATTCTATTCCCTTAGATGGTGTGTTAGTTTGAGGTTATAGTTCTTTATCTTGATTCCTTGAGACTTACCCGGTAATAGGAGTTACGGTTTAGGATTAGTGTGTAGTGAGACTTACCCGGTGATCTACTCCACTTAGTAACACCTTCCCCACGCAAAAATCTCAGCTTTATCCGCTTATCTATAGATCTTGAGTTGGAACCACAACTAGATGCTTTAATCCCTAGAATTGCATGTTTGTTTATTTGACATCTTATTCATCTTTGATTGTGTTAATCGCTCTTGTGGTTAGAATTGACATAGCATACCGTATTGACTTTGTTTCACCGAGTCCCTGTGATCGACCCCTGGAATTTTCTTGCTTTTACTACGATTGACCCGTACACTGCGGGTTCGCATCCTTGTTTTAAGCTTAAGTCTAGGGTTATAAATTTAAAGCTTGCACACACCGTTTGGAGCGAACAATGAGTAACTCGGCACCATTCACATAGCCGGGTGTTTGTGTCTTGCCAAAGTCGGATTGAGCGATATTCCTAGCGGATTATGGTATGTGCGCTAAGGGTTTGAGGCATCTCATAAAAATTGAGAAACGCCAATCTCCTAGGCTTCGGTTTTTGTGCACCTCTGTCCATAACTCCAAAAGTAAAGTCGAAAAATGAAAAGAAGAGAGCGAAGCTCTAAGTTGAAGTGTTGCGGAAACCGCAAAAGAAGAAGAAGGTAGTTGTCCACTTTCCCGGATTCATGAACCACATTCCTTAAAGTTTCCTTCTCCTTCCACATTCTAGACCTCTTCTTTGAAAGTCCTTAAGATCAAAAGAGTGTTATATGACTTGGTGATCTAAATTGAAGTTTCTTATGATTGATTTTGATAATGTTTGAAGGTTATGATGCTTGTTTAGAAGTTAAATTGATTCATGAGTTTTCTTTTCTTTTTACTCTTTGATTAAGTGTATGAAAGTCTAATAAACGATTGAAGCAAGGTTTGAGAATGATCTATTCTTTAGAAGGCACATTCCTCCAAAAGAAGTATTACTTTGAGAAGGTACACATATTTCATCCTAACTTTTGTTTAAAGCTTTTTGAAAGACCTTGCTTAGGGACAAGCAAGTGTTAAGTATGGGGTTATTTGTTAGCATGAAATATTGTGATATTTTAGGCACGTTTTCTAAGTGTATTTGATTCATATTGATAGTCTTTGATTTAGCAATGTTGCACTTGTGAGCTAGTTTGCCTATATTGTCGATATGGATGTCTACACTAGCTTTATGTTGATTATAGGTGATTGAGAGTCATTTCCGAACGGAATCGAGCAAAGAAGAGTTGATCAAGTATGTCCATGGATTAATGGCATTATAAGGAGCAAATTGGAGTTCAACTTGAGGAATGCACGAGGCTAGGGAAGAATCACGTTCTTGCCCTAAACCACGCTCTAAAATACGGCCGTATTACAAACGACGTTTAGTTCCACGGACGTGGAACCCTGCAAAGAGAGGCGTGATGCATTCCAGTAACTATTACGGTCGTGGAATCCATGGTCCAAACCGTGACACTTTCCACGCTCTAAATTACGGTCGTGGAACCTTCCACGGCCGTGATCTTGGCGATCTTTTTTGCCACACTTTGAAGCCACGATCTTTTGAAGATTGGGCCGGGCCGATATTTTATCTTGCCCTATAAAAAGACGGACGAAGAGAAATTCCATCATCGACGCCTACACCTCGTTTAGATTTTCGCTTAGGGATTTTTGGCGACTCCTGCTTAGACGCACTTACCCTTGTTTAAGCCCTCGCTTGGAAGCATTGAAATCTCGTTGGAGATCGAAGTTTGCGTTTGGGAATTGCCCTAATCTCGCACCTTTGGTGGAGATTGCTGTTGAGATCTCCGGATTGGCGGAAGATCGAAGCTTTTGGAAGATTGTTGCAAGAAGATTTCTCTTCTTGTTTAGGTTTGATTTGGAAGACGGATTGACATCCCGTTCTCCCTTCTTTCCTAAGATTGTGATTGTTTGCTTTATTCTGAATCTATTGACAACATTCTTTCTTGGTTGTGACTTTGAGATTGGTTTGAAGATTATTGAAAGTTTTCGAAAGTTTTCATCTTTCTATCTTTTAATTCTTGAATTTGATATCAACATGACTATTATTGGCTAAAAACTCTTAACAATTCTAAGGTGAAGGGTTGATAGTTGTGGCTTAGATGATGATAGATCGATCGTAAACAGATTAGAACTTGAGAGTTAGAGAGAATCGTCGACGAACCCTAAGTTACGGTTTGTTCTTGAGTTCCACGGCCGTGGAATCTCAAGATCTACCCGTAATTTCCCTAAAGTTTACGAACTTGCTTTTACTTTAATCCAAAGTTAAAGATTTGCTTTAACTTTGTTTAGGCTTGCCTTTTCTAGGTGGTAGTGAAGCCTCAACAACCTCTACCTCGATTGTGAGTGTCATAACCGTAATCGGCTAAGTTAGTCTTGATCTTTGGATTATAAGTTTGGGTATTTGACATAAATTCTTGCCTTTAGAACCTTTCTATATTGAAGCCTCAACAACTTGTATAGGGAGTGTCTTTTAGGTGAGTCATATAAGGTTTTTGGAACTTCACCGTACGATTACCTTACATTAGCATACCTTTGCATATCTCAACTCTGTCTTTATATCATTAGTATATCTTGAATCGATTGCCACAACTTGATACTTGGATCTTTAGGATTGTTGTTTTCCCAATATTTGCAAAACTCTCATATTTACCTGGTTGATAATCTGCAATTGAATTTGTTCCCATCCAAATCCCTGTGTTCGATACTCTGGAATACTTGCTAATCTACGCCGATCCGTACACTGCGAGTTTGCTTGCTTGATTCTAGTTTTATAAATTTAAAGCTTATTTGCACACACCTCTAGGGGCGAACAGTTACCTTGGAAACAACAACTACCAAGGGAATGAAGGAACCAACCGGAACAACAACCGGAATAATTGGAACAATAATAACCGGAACAACAATTGGAACAACAACAATAGGAATTCAAACGGCATGTGGCGTTCCAATCAACAACAAAACACCGGTAATTCTTATTCCAATTCAGGAAACTCACTAACATCACCTTCTTATTCTTCCATTCCTTTAAAAAGCTAGGGGCAAGGATCTAATAGCACAAGCAGTTCGGGAAAGGAGAAGCCCGATCCATGTTGGAAACAATCTTGGGAAAGCTTCAAGGATTGGAGAATCACATCACTAAGGCTGATAAAGCTCAAAAGACTTTAGAAACCCAACTATTCAACAAGGCCGAGGAAGTTCATAGAGATCAAGGAAAACTTCCTGGAAAAACGGAGGACAAACCAAAGGGAAGGGTAATGGCTATAACTACTAGGAGCAGAGTAACTACAACCTATCCGCAGCCTAAGTTTGTAGAGGTTCCAGCCGAGAAAGAGAAGGAAAAGGGGAAGGAGAAGGAAGAAATCTACATTCCTCCTCCAACTTACAAACCGCCTCTACCATTCCCGCAATCTAGAGCGAGAGCGCGTCTAGACAAGCAGTTTGGTAAATTCATTGAACTCATGAGTAAACTGCACATTAACATACCTTTCATTGATGCAATTATAGGTATGCCCGCTTACGGGAAGTTCTTAAAGGAAATCCTTTCTAACAAGAGGAAGCTAGAAGACTTTGGAGAAGTCAAGATGAGTTCGGAATCATCGGATCTCATCTAAACAATGAAGGAGAAGATGTCCCCAAAGCTGAAGGAACCGGGGTCTTTTTGCATTCCAATCGGAATGGAAGATGTCACATACGACGCTCTATGTAACTTGGGAGCAAGTGTTAGCATCATTCCGCTTGCCTTATGTAGAAAGATCGGTCTAGGTGAGCCTAAACTGGTGAAGATGACATTGTACATGGCGGACCGATCCATAACTCGTCCCGTCGGTATCATCGAAGACATCCCAGTCAAGCTTGGTAAGTTCTATGTTCCCATAGATTTTGTTATGCTTGACATTCCTGCAGATTGTCCGGTCCCGATCATACTTGGAAGACTGTTTCTTGCAACAGCCGGTTGCATGGTGGATTGCAAGAACGCTAGACTCGCCTTCGATATAGGAGAAGATAAGGTTGAATTTGTTCTCTCAACATTGGTGAAAGAGCCAACTCTTGGAGAGGACATGTTCGACATCTATGATGAGGAAGCATCTAGAGATTAAGTAAGCTCGATTCTATTCAAAGATCCATTGCAAAAGGTGATTACCATGAGCATCACGGAGAAAGGAGAAGAAGAGGATTGCAATAAGGAGATTGAAGCCTTAGAGGAGCTAAGAGAAGTGCATGAAGAAGAGTTTGAAAAACTCTATGTGGGTCAGAAAACGTGAGGAACCACGGTCAGTCGTGCTTTCCCCCATGACGACCGTAATTAGCTACTCAGAGCACTCCAGTAAGTTACACGGCCAAAACCACTGCCGTGGAACTCCCAGAGGTACAGTAATTGATTTCCACGGCCGTGGAAGTAATAGAGGTGCCATGATTTTAAGGAATTCTGAGAACAATTACGTTCTTTCCACCAATTCTCTTGAGCCTTCTCCAACAACTCCTTCACCCTTAGAGACTTCTAAGGAAGCATTGGACACTCCTCAAGAACCATTTGAGACTCCAATGGTAATGGAATTAAAGCCACGTCCCACACATCTTCGGTATGCAATCTTAGGAACTAATTCTACTTTTCCGGTAATTGTTAGTTCCGATTTAAGCAAAGATGAACATGCTAAGCTAATAGTCATTTTAAAGAAACATAAAAAGGCTTTAGGCTACACAATAGAGGATCTTGTAGGAATTAAACCATCACTATGCATGCACATGATTTTAATGGAGGAAGATTTTAAGCCTTCAAGACAACCTCAAAGGCGGTTAAATCCGACCATGAAGGAGGTTGTCAAGAAGGAGATTCTTAAGATACTTGATGCAGGTATTATCTACCCTATCTCCGATAGTAAGTGGGTAAGTCCGGTACAAGTTGTTCCAAAGAAAGGAGAAATGACGGTCATCAAAAACAAAAACAACAAGCTCATTCCTACAAGAACCGTGACGGGATGGAGGATGTGCATAGACTACCGTAAGCTGAACAACGCGACGAGGAAGGATCACTTACCATTGCCATTCATCGATCAAATGCTTGAGAGGTTAGCACAACACTGGTACTTTTGTTATCTTGACGGTTATAGTGGTTTCTTTCAGATTCCGATACATCCGGACAATCAAGAGAACACCATATTTACGTGCCCGTGGGGTACGTTCTCTTATAGGAGAATGCCATTCGGGCTTTGCAACGCCCCAACAACCTTCCAAAGGTGCATGATGGCTATCTTCTTGGAGTACATAGAGGAGATTATGGAGGTTTTCATGGACGATTTTTCTGTTTATGACTCCTCTTTTGATAATTGCCTTTCTAACCTTTCTCTTGTGCTACAAAGATGTGAAGACACTAACCTAGTTCTCAATTGGGAGAAGTGTCAATTCATGGTGAAAGAAGGAATTGTCTTAGGACACTTGATCTCTAGTAGAGAGATTGAGGTAGACAAGGATAAGATAGAGACCATAGAGAAACTCCCTCCTCCATCTTCGGTGAAGGGGATAAGAAGCTTTATAGGATATGCTGGATTCTATAGACGCTTTATCAAAGACTTTTCTAAGATATCAAAACCTCTTACTCATCTTTTGATGAAGGATGCAGTTTTTGATTTTTCGTAGGATTGTTTAGATGCATTTAATAGGATCCGGGAGGCTCTAATCTCAGCCCCAATCATACAACCTCCATACTGGAATCTTCCGTTTGAGGTCATGTGTGATGCAAGTGACGTAGCCGTTGGGGCTGTACTGGGACAAAAGAAGGAAGGCCGCACACACGCCATCTATTACGCTAGCAAGACGCTAGATGAAGCGCATCTCAACTACGCCACTACGGAAAAGGAATTTTTGGCCGTTGTATATGCGTTTGAAAAGTTTCATTCTTATCTTGTAGGATAGAAGGTGATTGTATACACGGACCACTTGGCGATTCGGTATTTGCTTGCTAAGAAGGATGCAAAACCGACACTGATTAGATGGATTTATCTCCTACAAGAATTCGATCTTGAGATCCGCGACAAGAAGGGTTCGGAAAATTCTGTTGCGGATCATTTGAGTCGTCTACCACACTTAGAAGACGACGACTTACCTATAGTGACTCCTTCCCGGACGAACACTTACACATCATAGAGGAGTGCATCAACAAGATAACTAGAGGTAACGAACCATGGTTTGCTGATTTTGTTAACTATTTGGTTAGTCAGGAAATACCTCCCGGACTATCCTACGCACATAGGAAGAAGTTCGTTAAGGATGTCCGGCAATACTTTTGGAACGAACCTCTAATCTTCAAGAAAGGTCCAGATGGCATCATTCGAAGATGTGTGCTGGAAGACGAGATGCAAAGCGTCATCCGTCATTGTCATTCACTTCCTTGTGGAGGACACGCTAGTTCTAACAAAACTAGAGCTAAGGTATTGCAATCCGGTTTCTTTTGGCCTACTTTTTTGAAGGATGTTCAAACCTTTGTTTCCTTCTGTGATGCTTGTCAAAGAACAGGAAATATATCTAGGAGGAATGAGATGCCTCTCAACAACATTCAAGAGGTAGAGATCTTCGACGTTTGGGGAGTTGACTTTATGGGACCTTTCCCATCATCTTGGGGCAACCAATACATACTCCTAGCTGTGGATTATGTTTCGAGATGGGTTGAAGCTATATCCTCTCCAACTAATGATGCCGCGGTTGTCATGAAGTTCTTTAATAGAACCATTTTCCCAAGGTATGGGACACCGTGGACCATTATTAGTGATGGAGGTTCACACTTTATAGCCCGACGATTCGAAGCTCTCCTAGCTAAGTATGGGGTGACTCACAAGATTGCCACTCCCTATCATCCACAAACGAGTGGACAAGTGGAGATTTCAAATAGAGAAATCAAGGGCATCCTATAGAAAACAGTTCGAAGACAAGGAAGGATTGGTCTTTGAAGCTAGATGATGCATTGTGGGCATACCGGACTGCGTATAAGACTCCCATAGGAACGACACCGTACCACCTTGTGTATGGGAAGTCTTGTCACTTGCCGGTAGAGCTGGAACACAAGGCATATTGGGCGGTAAAGTGGTTGAACTTCAGCATGAAGGAAGCGGGCGAGAAGCGCCTCTTGGACCTTAACGAGCTTGAAGAACTTCGCTTAAACGCCTATGAGAACGCCAAGATATACAAGGAGAGAGTGAAGCGTTGGCATGATAAGCATATCATTCCAAAGGACCTCAAAGAAGGAGATCAAGTTCTCCTCTTCAACTCGAGAGTTCGGCTTTTTCCAGGTAAGATTAAATCACGTTGGACCGGACCTTATCTACTCAAACATATTTTCCCCCATGGCGCAGTTGAAGTATGGGGTGAAAAGGGCGGAAGTTTTAAGGTGAACGGTCAACGACTCAAGAAGTATTCACCGGAGTTCCAAGCTGAAGAGTTCGCGCCTACCGCATTCGAATAGATGCAGGTACGGTCTAGCTACGGACCTTAAACAAGCGCTACTTGGGAGGCAACCCAAGCTATTGGACTTTCGTTTTTCATTCTTAGTTTATAGTAGTTTAGACATTTTTGCTTTGTTTTGCCCTCGATTTCTTCCGGTATGTTGTGTTTTTGGATGTAGGATTAAGGAATAGGAATTGGAAGAAGGAAAAGTCGGAAGGATTGACGAACCTTGAGCTTTAGCACAATGCAGAGAGTTCCACGGCCAATTCCACGGTTGTGGAAGCTACAATGACCGTAATTCTTCAAATTCTGAAAAAAATTACTAAAAACCACGGGTCCGTACATTTCCACGGCCGTGGAACACCCCGAGTGACCGTGATTTTCAAAATTTTTTATGGCCACTATATAAACCACTTTCCTTCACAAAACCACCCCATATCCCAAATCCACGCCCCTCTTCGACGACCCAAAACGCCGAAAAGCTTCCTACCCTCTCAAATCTTCGTTTTGAGTCCAAATCGAATGATTCCTGGTGCTAAAGTGGAGCATTTTTGATCATCTACAAGATCCAATCAACAAAACAAGTGAACAATCCCTGCAGAAGAAGGAATTTGGATTTAAAGATCCAAAAACCTAGGTTTTTCTTCTATTTCTCTACTTTGTCAATTCGTGTTAATTTCTCGCAAGAACTTAAAAGAATTGCATAGGATTGAGATTGGAATTAGTCTAGGACAGGTTCTGCTGAGTTTGGTGTTGATTTGTTGAGATTTGAGCAAAACAGAGCTGAACCACGGTCTCTGGGCATTCCACGGCCGTGGAAAGGGAAGAACACACCGTGGTTTTCACTGAAATTGAGAAAATGTTCACGAGGAGATGTGGAAGGAACAAAAAGAGAAAGGATGATAGTTCCTCCTCTTCCCAAGCCCCCCCTAGTGAGCCACCATCACCACCACCTCCTAGAATCCTAACGATACATGCAAACTATCTCGATGCTTTAGCAAAGATCGAGAAGAGATCGATCATAGGACCTAGGTATCTCTTTCTTGAGGAGTTGGAGCCACTTAATGTGGTGAATGATTTGACATGGCTCTTGGATAGAGCAGGACTGATTGGTTTCTCCGCTATTCGAGCGGATGCTTATGAGGAGATTACGAGGGAGTTTGTTACTTCCTTCGAGCACAATGCCGTCGATAGGATGGTGTCTTTTAGGTTGATGAAGACTGATTATGAGTTCTCGATCCTGCAGTTTGGAGTCTTCTTTGGGTTCCATGAGACCTTTAATGGTCGTTTTCCTAGCGGTGTATACGCTTAGGACTTTTGGAGAGAGATTGCAATGGTTAACGCTAGTGAGGATCGTTGGCAACCGGCCGACACCAAGGCTAAGCTCATCTACCACTTAGCCTTGAAGATAGCTCATAGGGTCCTTTCCGAGTGCCTATTCCCTAGGACCACGACCTCACAAAAGATCAAGACCGATGAGCTATTTCTTCTCTATTGCATGCTCCATGGTAGATCTGCTGACTGTGGTACCCTCTTAGCCTCCACTATGAGCAAACTGAAGAACAAGAGGGCCGGGAACATTGGGTATGGTTGGATGGTTTCCCACATTGCTACGCAACTTGGGATTGATTACTCCGCATGCACTAGGATAGCGGCGAGCCCTTTGGGTCTCAATAGCCGTGTGACTAGAGGTATTATCTTTCCTAGACACCGAGGTCCACCTACCGCCGGTATTCCATGGGAGGATAGAGGAGGTATGGGAATTGCTTGGATTCCCGAGTATTCCATTATGGCCGGACACCATATTTGGATGGACACGTTCGCTGTTATACTTCTTTATGAAATGATTAAGGCACTTCAAATTTCTTACTTCTTTCTTTGATCATTTAGCCCCTCAATAAAATTGTTGCCTCCTTTACCTACCCGGGAACTAGGAAGAGTTGATTTTGGCATGTTTGATGTGGGAGGGCCATGAAAGCAATTGTTCGCATTCAAAGTATAGAAATTCTAGGTTTGGGGAAATCAATCATGATGATGAGTAACTCGGCACCATTCACATAGTCGGGTGTTTGTGTCTTGCCAAAGTCGGATTGAGCGATATTCCTAACGGATTATGGTATGTGTATCAAGGGTTTGAGGCATCTCGAAATTGAGAAACGCCAATCTCCTAGGCTTCGGTTATTGTGCACCACTGTCCATATTTCCAAAAGTAAACTCGAAAAAGAAAATTTTGTGCAAAAAGAAAAGAGCAAAGCTTTAAGTTGGTGGATGGTTCAAGTAAAAAGAAAAGAGTTGTGTTGTTCCTTTTTCCCGGGTTTAAACACCACGTCCCTTACAAGTTTCCTACCATTTTCTGTATTCTTGACCTTACTTGTAAGACCTTAAGATCTTAAGAGTGTTATTTGACTTGGTGATCCAAATTGAAGTTTCACATGCTTGATTTTGACAATATTTGAAGGTTTTGATGTTTGTCTTGAAGTTTAAGAAATTTATGATATTTCTTTGCTTTACATATTTTGGTTAATGTGTATGAACGTTTTTAAGGATCAATGAAGCAAGGTATGGGGATGATCTATTGATTAGAAGCACATTACCAAAAAGATTGTTTTGTTTTGAATTTGCATTCATATTTCATTCTACCTTATGTTCTAGGCTTTTGAAAACCTTGCTTGGGGACAAGCAAGTGACAAGTATGGGGTATTTTGTTAGCATGAAATATGACTATATTTTAGGCACTTGTTTTAGTTGTTTTTCCCTCTTTTATGTGTACATGGATATAGGTTTGAAGCATTTGTGAGCTCATTCACCCACTTTGTCGATATAGAGATCTACACTAACTTTGTTTTGTTTATAGGTTAATAAAGGCTTGAATTTGAGCAATATATGGAAGGAAAGGAGTATTTGATCATGCTTGATGGCAAGGAGATGATTTGGAGAAGATAAGGAAGGAGCACGAGTGAAGAACATCACGAAACAAAGACTTTCACAAAGGATTTGGAGTTCCACGCCCTAAATTATGGCCGTGGACTTGGCCTTGCTTCGTAGGAAGTGGTTTTGGAGAACACCAAAGAGTTCCACGCCCAAAACCACGGGCGTGGAAAGTGATGAGACCGTGATTTCCATGATGAAGGTGATGTGTCATATTTTCCATGTCAGAAACGGTTATTGGGTTTTTATCGTAACCCTTTTTCGCTCTATAAAAAGGCTTGAGAAGGGAGTTTTGTTCGCCACTTAGCGTGCGTGCAAATAAGCTTTAAATTTATAAAACTAGAATCAAGCAAGCGAACCCGCAGTGTACGGATTGCGTAGTAGAGCAAGAATTCCACAGTATCGAACACAGGGATTTGGGGGGATAAATTCAGTTATAAGATTATCAAGCAAGTATAAAGTAAGCTTTGCAAATATATTGGAAAAACAGCAATCCTGAAGATCCGAGTATCCAGTTGTGGCAATCGATTCAAGATATACTAAAGATATAAGGACATAGTTGAGGTTTGCAAAGATATACGAAGGTAAGGTAATGTACGGTGAAGTTCCAAAGCCCTATATGACTTACCTAAAGACACTCTCTATAAAGGTTGTTGAGGCTTCAGTATAGAAAGGATCTAAAGGTAAGAATTGGTCTCAAATACCCAAACTTGTAAACCAAGGATCAAGATAAACTCAAACGGTTAAGGTTGTGACACTCAAAACCGAAATAGAGGATGTTGAGTCTCACTACTACCTAGGAAAGGCAAGCCAAGGCTAGGTTAAAGCTAATCTCTCACTTTGGATTAAAGTAAAAGCAAGATTCGTAAACTGATGTAAATCACGGTTGGATCTTGAGATTCCAGGCCCGTGGAACTCAAGTACAGCCCGTAATTTTGGGTGTCGACGAGGTTTCTCTAACTCTCAGGTTCCAATCTGTTTAAGAACGATCTATCATCATCTAAACCACAACTATCAACCCTTCATCTTAGAATTTCTAAGGGTTTTTAGCCAACAATCATCATTTGATATCAATAATTATGTTTAAGAAGAATGAAAGATGAAAAACCTTCGAAACTTCAATAAAGCTCCAATCAAATCTCAAATTCGTACACAAAAAGGAATAAGTATATAACAGATTTAGAAACGGACACAAATCAATCACAATCCTTGATGAGAACGAAGAACGGGATGTCAATCCGTCTTCTAATCATATCTAAGGACAAAAGGAACCTAACTTACGCCACAAGCAACTCCCGATCTTCAAACCCTAAGCGAAAGTCAGCAAGCGTAAGCGGAGGTAAGTGGTCCTTCAAATTTTCTCTTCTCCAGTCTTTTTATAGGGTGAGAGAAAGATATCTTCTATGTCCAATACGCATGAAACGTGGCAATTAATGATTCGGCAAAAGATTGCCTAAATCACGGTTTTCAAAGATTCCACGACCGTGGAATTGAGGCTTGGAAAATATTACGATTGATCCAACCTTCCACGACCGTAATTTACACCGTAGAACTCCCTGGGCAACTCATTGATCTAATCCGCGTTCATAATGGAAGAACCACGGCCGTGGAAGTGGGGCGTGGAACTCCTATCCCCTTTGTTTTGCAATTGTTTCGTGCCATTCTTCATCTTTGCTCCTTCTTTAGCTTCCCAATGTGTATCCTCTTCATCCTAAGTGATCAATTCCTCCTTTATTTCCATCAAACGATCAAATTCCAGCTCTTATTCACCTACAATCAACACAAAGCATAGTGTAGATCTCCATATCGAAAATATAGATGAATAAGCTAACTAATGCTTCTATACTCTATCCATGAACACAATAAAGGTTGTTGAGGCTTCAGTATAGAAAGGATCTAAAGGTAAGAATTGGTCTCAAATACCCAAACTTGTAACCCAAGGATCAAGACAAACTCAAACGGTTAAGGTTGTGACACTCGAAACCGAAATAGAGGATGTTGAGTCTCACTAATACCTAGGAAAGGCAACCCAAGGCTAGGTTAAAGCTAATCCTTAACTTTGGATTAAAGTAAAAGCAAGATTCGTAAACTAGTGTAAATCACGGTTGGATCTTGAGATTCCACGGCCGTGGAACTTAAGAACAACCCGTAATTTTGGGTGTCGACGAGGTTTCTCTAACTCTCAGAGTCCAATCTGTTTAAGAACGATCTATCATCATCTAAACCACAATTATCAAAAACTTCACCTTAGAATTGCTAAGGGTTTTTAGCCAACAATCATCATTTGATGTCAATAATTATGTTTAAGAAGAATGAAAGATGAAAAACCTTCGAAACTTCAACAAAGCTCCAATCAAATCTCAAATTCGTACACAAAAAGGAATAAGTATATAACAGATTTAAAAACGGAAACAAATCAATCACAATCCTTGATGAGAACGAAGAACGGGATGTCAATCCGTCTTCTAATCAAATCTAAGGACAAAAGGGACCTAACTTACGCCACAAGCAACTCCCGATCTTCAAACCCTAAGCGAAAGTCAGCAAGCGTAAGCGGAGGTAAGCGGTCCTTCAAATTTTCTCTTCTCCAGTCTTTTTATAGGGTGAGAGAAAGATATCTTCTATGTCCAATACGCATGAAACGTGACAATTAATGATTCGGAAAAAGATTGCCTAAATCACGGTCTTCAAAGATTCCACAACCGTGGAATTGAGGCGTGGAAAATATTACGATTGATCCAACCTTCCACGACCGTAATTTACACCGTAGAACTCCCTGGGCAACTCATTGATCAATTCCACGTTCATAATGGAAGAACCTAGACCGTGGAAGTGGGGCGTGGAACTCCTATCCCCTTTGTTTTGCAATTGTTTCGTGCCATTCTTCATCTTTGCTCCTTCCTCAGCTTCTCAATGTGTATCCTCTTCATCCTAAGTGATCAATTCCTCCTTTATTTCCTTCAAACGATCAAATTCCAGCTCTTATTCACCTACAATCAACACAAAGCATAGTGTAGATCTCAATATCGAAAATATAGATGAATAAGCTAACTAATGCTTCTATACTCTATCCATGAACACAATAAAGGTTGTTGAGGCTTCAGTATAGAAAGGATCTAAAGGTAAGAATTGGTCTCAAATACCCAAACTTGTAACCCAAGGATCAAGATAAACTCAAACGGTTAAGGTTGTGACACTCGAAACCGAAATAGAGGATGTTGAGTCTCACTAATACCTAGGAAAGGCAACCCAAGGCTAGGTTAAAGCTAATCCTTAACTTTGGATTAAAGTAAAAGCAAGATTCGTAAACTAGTGTAAATCACGGTTGGATCTTGAGATTCCACGGCCGTGGAACTTAAGAACAACCCGTAATTTTGGGTGTCGACGAGGTTTCTCTAACTCTCAGAGTCCAATCTGTTTAAGAACGATCTATCATCATCTAAACCACAATTATCAAAAACTTCACCTTAGAATTGCTAAGGGTTTTTAGCCAACAATCATCATTTGATGTCAATAATTATGTTTAAGAAGAATGAAAGATGAAAAACCTTCGAAACTTCAACAAAGCTCCAATCAAATCTCAAATTCGTACACAAAAAGGAATAAGTATATAACAGATTTAAAAACGGAAACAAATCAATCACAATCCTTGATGAGAACGAAGAACGGGATGTCAATCCGTCTTCTAATCAAATCTAAGGACAAAAGGGACCTAACTTACGCCACAAGCAACTCCCGATCTTCAAACCCTAAGCGAAAGTCAGCAAGCGTAAGCGGAGGTAAGCGGTCCTTCAAATTTTCTCTTCTCCAGTCTTTTTATAGGGTGAGAGAAAGATATCTTCTATGTCCAATACGCATGAAACGTGACAATTAATGATTCGGAAAAAGATTGCCTAAATCACGGTCTTCAAAGATTCCACAACCGTGGAATTGAGGCGTGGAAAATATTACGATTGATCCAACCTTCCACGACCGTAATTTACACCGTAGAACTCCCTGGGCAACTCATTGATCAATTCCACGTTCATAATGGAAGAACCTAGACCGTGGAAGTGGGGCGTGGAACTCCTATCCCCTTTGTTTTGCAATTGTTTCGTGCCATTCTTCATCTTTGCTCCTTCCTTAGCTTCTCAATGTGTATCCTCTTCATCCTAAGTGATCAATTCCTCCTTTATTTCCTTCAAACGATCAAATTCCAGCTCTTATTCACCTACAATCAACACAAAGCATAGTGTAGATCTCAATATCGAAAATATAGATGAATAAGCTAACTAATGCTTCTATACTCTATCCATGAACACAATAATGAATGAAAAATAAGTAGAAAATGTGCCTATAATATCACAATATTTCATGCTAACAAGTTTCGAGGGGGAACGCATACATCCGCATAAGGTTTCATTTGGATCTTGCTTATGATTCAAAGTTGTAGATTTCGGAGTGTGGCTTATGAAAGACGTGATTTGAAGATTACGTACTTTGGAGATTCTCTTAGGGTTGATTTCGGAGACGGATTGACACTCCGCTCTTCATTGTTCCCTAAGATTACTGTGAGGATTCTTGTTCTACATTTTGAATTCATCAAACATATTACTTTAGTGTTTGGATTTGAGATTGACTTTGATTGGCTATTGAGTTTTCGAGGTTTTTTTATCTTTCTCTCTTTTATATTTGATTATTGATATAATGACAATGATTGTTGGCTAAAACCATTTAGCAATCTTAAGGTAAAGGGTTGATACTTGTGGCTTAGATGATGGTAGATCGATCATAAACAGATTGAACCCTGAGAGTGTGAGGAACCTCGTCGACACCCTAAATTACGGGTTGTTCTAGAGTTCCACGACCGTGGAATCTCCAAATCTGGCCGTGATTTTCTCTGTTTTATGACCTTTGCTTTTGCTTTAATCCAAAGTTAAAGATTTGCTTTAACCTAGCCTTGGCTTGCATTTCCTAGGTAGTAGCGAGACTCAACATCCTCTATTTCGGTTTCGAGTGTCACAACCTTAACCATTTTAGTTGATCTTTGATTCCTTGTGTTTGGGCTTGGGTATATGAGATTAATTCTTGCCTTTAGATCCTTTCAATACTGCAGCCTCAACAACCTTTGTAGAGAGAGTCTTTTGGTGAGACATATAGGGTTTTGGAACATTGCCGTACTCAACCTTACTTTAGTTATACCTTTGCAATTCTCAACTCTGTCCTTACATCTATAGAATATCTTGAATCGATACTCTACAGTAATTGCTTAATTACGCCGATCCGTACACTGCGGGTTCACTTGCTTTTATTTCAGTTTTATATATTTAAAACTTATTTGCATGCACGGTTTGAGGCGAACACGGGGCTCACCCACTTGCTTATATAAATAGGAAAGACGATACCTGCATCAAGTAGTTTAAGGATTTCTTTCTTCACGACCTCTTTCATGAGCGGATTTATCCGTCGTTGAGGTTGACGTGAAGGTTTGTAATCCTCTTCTATTAACATCTTATGCATACAAGGAAAGGTTTTAATGCCTACTAAATCATCAATGGTATAGCCTAAGGCTTTCCTATGTTGTATTAGAACAATCATAAGCTTCTCAAGTTCATCATTGGTCAAATTTGCACTAACTATAACAGGATATGTTGAGTTAGGTCCAAGGATTGCATACCTTAGATGTGTAGGGAGTGGTTTCAATTCCAATGACGGTGGTGCTTTGATTAATGATCCTTGATCATCGAGTGTCATTGGAGAAGCCTCTGAAGGTGGAGGAAGTGTGCTACTACATCTAAGAACAACTGCAATTAAGTTTGTAGAAGTTGTAGAAATTGCCTAAAAATCGACGTCCCCTGACGTAAATATGTCGATCTCTAGTCCGATTTTTCTTTTAGTTGTCAAAAATCGACTTGCATTATTCAAAATCGGGCGATTTTCTTTGTGTATGTCGATTTTTTCAGATTCTTCCGGAATTCTATTCAGCTTCTCAAATCTTGCTTCTGGCTCTTCCTTTGCATCTTCCAATGCTCGAATCTCATCATCACAATCATGTTCCATGCCTTCTTCCATGATACTCATGCTAAGAACCTTTTGAAGTGGATCTTTTATCAAGATTGAACTCACCACTTCTCTAGACTCTTCTTCATCAAAGATGTTGAAAACATCTTCCCTCAAAATTGGCTCTTTTATCAAAGAGGAGAGTACAAATTCCACTTTCTCTTCCCCTATATTGAATGATAGCTGCCCATTCATGCAATCAACCATACAACCGGAGGTTGCAAGGAATGGTCTCCCAAGTATGATGGGAACAGGATAATCTACACGATTGTCATGAACGACAAAATCTATGGGAATGTAAAACTTACCAAGCTTTATGGGAATGATCAGCCACGTAGAGTGTCATCTTCACCGGTCTAGGCTGGCCTAGACAAACAACCTTGCACAAAGCAAGTGGTATGATGCTTACGCTTGTTATAAGGTCACAAAGTGGATCATATGTGACTTCTCCTAAGGTGATGGGTATGCAAAATGATCCTGGATCACGCAACTTGGGTGGCATGTTCTCCGTCATAGTCTTGATAAGTTCGGATGACTACGTACTCATCTTAATTTCACTGATACGTTCTAGTTTCCTCTTGTTAGAGAGGAGCTCCTTTAGGAACTTCCCAAAAGCTAGCATACCTAAAATTGCATCCATAAAAGGTATATAAATATGCAGCTTGCTCAATAGATCAATAAACTTACCGAAGTGTTTATCTAGACGCGATCTTGCTCTAGATTGGGGAAAAGGTAAAGGTGGTTTGTAAGCGAGAGGAGGAACATAGACATCTTCCTTCTCTTTTTCCTTTGCCTTTTCTTATTCAACGGGGTCTTCAACTAGTTTGGGTTGTGAATCGGTGGTTGTTACACCACTTCTAGTAGTAATCGCCATTATTTGCCCCTTTGGGTTGTCCTCCGTCTTTTTGGGAAGCTTCCCTTGATCTCTAGGGACTTCTCCGGCCTTGCTGAATACTTGATTCTCTAAAGGTTTTTGTGTTTTATCAATTGAAGTAATGTGACTTTCCATTCCTTGGAGTTTCACATCATGACATAGAACCTGTCCTTCTCCGGCTTGCTCGAGCCATTCGATGTTTGACCTTGGCTTTTCAAAGGAGTAGAATAAGATGGAGGTGTTAGTGAATTTTAATCATGTGAATAGGGATTACCGGAATTTTGTTGGTGGGATCTCTAATGGTTGTTGGAGTTCCTGTTGTTGTTATTGTTCTAGTTATTGTTCCGGTATTTGTTCCTATTGCCTTGGTTATTGTCTCTTCCTAGGTAATCAACATCTTGCTCCTTCGTTCTTTGAAGGCTGGTTTTTATGACTTCCTTCAGCTCCTCGATCTCATTATTGAGGGAAAAATTTTGAGTTTGAGCAGCTTGAGTTAACTTTGCTCCCGGATCTCCCGAATTCCGAATCCCATTATCAATTTTCCTATAGGAATACTTCACAATTACTTGGGCTTGCTTCTCAATGAAGTCCCAAGCGTCATCTTCTCTCATATCCATGAATGTACCACAAGAAAGAAATTGAAGTTTGAATTGTGTCTCCACATCCAATCCCTTGTAGTAGATCTCCAACAATTATAGCTTTGAAATTCCATGGTGTGGACAATCCAATACAAGAACTTGAAACCTTTGCCAAGATTTAAACAAACTTTCGTTAGGTTTCGTAGAAAAAGCATTTAACTTACCTCTTAAGTCCGCCACTTTGTATGGCGGAAAGAACTTAGTGAGGAATTTCGAAGTCAAGTCCTCCCATGTATTGAGCTTTGCAGCTGGAAGCGCTTGATACCAAGCTAAGGCTTTGTCCTTCAAAGAGAACAAGAACGGTCTCAACTTGTAGTTTTTGTTATTAACCCTTTGATGTTTCAAAGTTTCCATGAGAATCTCAAAATTTAGCAAGTGTTGATGCGGAGATTCAGCTTCCGTTCCACCAAACTTATTTTGTCGGATCATAGTGATGACTTGTGGACGCATCCTAAAGTCGTGGTCATCTTGCTCTCCAAGATTCCAACCTAGACGGCGTGGTTGTTGAATTGGGTTTATTCGTTGCCCAAGGGTTCGTTGTTCAACCACGACATTAGCAGCTCTCGCCTCTCTAGCAGGAGGGCGAGGATCGACATAGGGTCGAGAATTAACCGGTGGTATATCCTCTAAGTCTGGCATGTCATCATCATCAGAAAATTCAGCTCAAGATGCTTTGGCCTACTTCTTCTTAGCATCATTTCTCTCAAATTTCATGTCTAGAATCATCATCTTACGCTCGTCTATCTGAATTTGAAAACGCTCTTGTTCTTCCAAACGAGCCTTCTCACTCAATTTGAGTTGAGCTCGAGTTTCATCCAACTGCTCTTGGATGTTCCTCTCATTATTTTCAGCCATATTTTTCTCTCTTAGCTTTCTCCCTAAAGTTTTCTCTAGTTCGGGATCAAAAGGAATGAGGTCTTTGGTGGATCTAGACCTTCGCATACACCTAAAGAATCTACAAAAATCACTCAAGTAGACAGATCAAATCACAAGAGCAAATGCTCCCAAGCCAAACAACCGAAAACCGAATTTGGTCTAGACCAAGTCCTTGGAAACGGAGCCAAAAACTTGTTCGCTCGAAATTGTGTGCGTCAAAATCTTAAATTTATATCTAGAACTTATGCAAAAGTGAACCCGTAGTGTACGAATCAGCTGTAGTAAGGCAAGAAATTCCATAGTCAAACTCAGAGATTTGGTGAGAATAAAATCGAGTTCAAATTATCTAGCAAGGAATAAAAGCTTTTGTAAAAATAAAGGAGACAAATGATTCCAAGGATTCAAGTATCCGACTGCGGCTTTCGATTCAAGATACTTCTATAGATCACAGGACCGAGTTGGTTTTGCCAATGTTATGTGTTTTGAAAGAAGGTATTGTATGGTGAAGTTCCAAAACCCATAAGTCTCACTCAAATGCTCTCTATATAAAGGGTTTGAAGCTGCAATATAGAAAGGATCTAAGGATAAGATTAACACTCAAACTAACCACCCAAACCCAAGGATATGACTCTCGAAGGTAAATTTGGAAACCACACTCAAACCTTAATAGAGGATGTTATGTCTCTCTATTACCCAAATCTTACAAACTTTATTTATCAAATGAAGAATCAATGATGAAGTCCCTTCTCACACTTGAATAAGGGTTAAAAACGTTAAGCAAGGTTACGATTTAAGCAAGAGTTAACTTTGGTTCAAGGATAAATCAATTAAAGAACGTCAGGAAGAAAAATCGCCCCGTTCTTGATAAAATCGGTCGATTTACTCAAGAACAGGTCGATTTATCTTGTGTCGCAAAGTTAAATACCAACTCTCAGGGTCCAAATGTTTAAATGAGTTCAGTCTATCATCATCTAAGCCTTAATCAACAACTATTCTCCCCAGAATCACAAGGTTTTTAGCCAACCATTTTCATATTCAAATCAAAATCAAGATTGAATGAAGAAAACCAAATAAAACTTAAACTTTGCATAAAAACCAAAGAATCTCCGATTCTGTAATCAATCCTTAAAACTATTCAAAGAATCTCTCAGAGCACTCAACAATGTGTTCACAAATCACTAGAATTAGAAGGGAAACAAAAGATCTCACAAACTTCCTTGAATATAGACTTCTTGTTTCTTTCCTTCAATCCTATCCCCAAGAACATTCAATTCCGTAAAATCCTTAGGGCATGCCGGTTTTTACCGAAGATCTCACAAACTTCCTTGAATCTAGACTTCTTATTTCTTCTGAGGTTGATATGGCCAAGATTGAAACGATAGAGAAGTTGCCACCACCTACCTCGGTGAAGGGGGTAAGGAGTTTCTTAGGGCATGCCGGTTTTTACCGGAGGTTTATTAAGGATTTCTCTAAAATCCCTAAGCCCCTTACTAACCTACTAATGAAAGATGTTGAGTTCGTTTTCTCCAAGGATTGCCTTGAGGCCTTTTGTAGGTTGAAGAATGCCTTGATCTCCGCACCTATCATGCAACCTCCGGATTGGAGTTTACCGTTTGAGATCATGTGTGATGCAAGCGATGTAGCCGTTGGGGATGTTTTGGGGCAAAGGAAAGATGGGCGCACACATGCCATTTATTATGCTAGCAAGACGCTAGATGATGCCCAACTCAATTATGCTACCACCGAGAAAGAGTTGCTAGCGGTGGTGTATGCATTTGAGAAGTTCCGCTCATATCTTGTTGGAGCGAAGGTTATAGTGTATACGGATCATGCTGCGATCCGTTATCTACTTACAAAGAAGGATGCCAAGCCTAGGTTGATTCGGTGGATCCTTCTTCTTCAAGAGTTTGATTTGGAAATCTGGGACAAGAAGGGATCCGAGAACTCCGTGGCGGATCACCTTAGTAGACTCCCACCATTGGAGCTTGAAAGAGATGACATCCCGATTGATGACTCATTTTGGGATGAGCAATTGCAAATGGTAGAGGAATGCTTGTTCCAAGTGTCTAGAGGAAGCGAGCCATGGTTTGCCGACATTGTGAACTACTTAGTGTGTGAGGAAGTGCCTCCCGGTTTGACATATGCCCAAAGGAAGAAGTTCTTCAAGGATGTGAGGCACTACTATTAGAGTGAACCACTTTTGTTCAAGAGAGGGCCAGATGGAATGTTTAGAAGATGCATACCGGAGGATGAGGTAGAGAGTGTGATCCGCCATTGTCACTCCTTGCCATGTGGAGGGCATGCTAGCTCACACAAGACATGTGCGAAAGTGTTGCAATTGGGCTTCTTTTGGCCAAGTTTGTTCAAGGATGTGCAAAGCTTTCTGGTAGCTTGTGATGCTTGCCAAAGGACGGGCAACATTTCAAGGAGGAATGAGATGCCCTTGAACAACATACAAGAAGTGGAAATATTTGATGTGTGGGGTGTGGACTTCATGGGACCATTCCCTTCTTCATGTGGCGACCTCTACATCCTATTGGCGGTTGACTATGTTTCGAGATGGGTGGAGGCAATCGCTTCTCCTACAAATGACGCTAAGGTTGTAGTGCGCTTCTTCAACCGAGTGATCTTCCATAGGTTTGGGACACCAAGGGTGATCATAAGTGATGGAGGGAAGCACTTCACCAATAGGAACTTTGGGGCACTTCTGGCTAAGTATGGGGTGACTCATAAGGTGGCAACACCTTACCATCCCCAAACTAGTGGCCAATTGGAGATCTCCAACCGGGAGATAAAGGGAATTCTTGAGAAGACGGTCTCTAGGACAAGAAAGGATTGGGCTATGAAGCTCGATGATGCTTTGTGGGCATATAGAACCGCTTTCAAGACACCAATTGGCACCACTCCTTACAAGTTGGTCTATGGCAAGTCTTGCCATCTTCTAGTAGAGATGGAGCATAGATCTTATTGGGCCATTAAGTGGCTAAATTTTGACCTCAAGTAGGCGGGAGAGAAGAGGTTGCTTGACATAAACGCTCTTGAAGAGATCCGGTTGGATGCTTATGAGAATGCCCGGATCTACAAGGAGAGGACCAAACAGTGGCATGACAAGCGCCTCATCCCGAAGGAGTTGAGTGAAGGCGACCTTGTCCTTCTCTTCAACTCAAGGCTGCGGCTTTTCCCCGGAAGGCTAAAATCGAGATGGACCGGGCCATATGTGGTGAAAAAGATCTTTCCCCATGGAGCTATTGAGATAGGAGGGGAGCATTGTGGAGATTTCAAGGTGAACGGGCACCGGTTGAAGAAGTATGTCCCGGGAGCTCCGGTGGATATGATTGCCCCACTTCACCTAGAATGAGACACCCGAGTTTGGTCAAGCTAATGACCTTAAAGAAGCGCTTAATGTGAGGCAACCCATTGGTAACATTTTTCCCTTTTTCATTTTGTTTTTGTTTTAGATTTTTTTGTTTTTGTGTGTGTTTTGTGTGCTTTGTGTGTGTTAGAGTCTTGGTAGCATTGGAAGCCTTGCTTGGCATATGGATGACGATGATGAACCCCTCAACAATTATGGGTGGAGCGGACGCGGAACTTGGACGGTTAGCGGGTCCTAGCGCGGATCCCGACGCCTTGATGAATACTTAGAGCTCTCTACCATGGTTGATAGGATCATCCAACATCAACTCCACTTGAGAATCCCAAATACCATAGCAAACCATTTTTACATTGTGAGAACCTTCTTTCACTCTTCTTTACTTCATTTACACATTGGGGACAATGTGTTTCTAAGTATGGGGTGGGGTTTGCATGATCTTTTGCATGATGAGCATCTAGGGTAGTTTAATTTTTGCACATGTCTTGCATTGTATATATTCATTTCGAAAATCCCATAAAAATCAGAAAATTTAAAAAAATTTTGTGCTTTCTAGGCTTGGATATGACCCTAATGATGATTCTTGTCTTATGGATTGGCTATGGATGGCCTTATGTGTTAAATTGATGAATGCATATGTGGACTTGAAGTACTTCTCTTGAATTCCATGAATGATTTGTGATCATGATGCTTGCCTAGAATGGATTGACTGTTGAAGGTCGAAATTACATGCTAGTTCTTGCACACCATCTAGGAATGAATGAGGCAAATCATCTTTCTCTACTTCTCATCTTGATCATGTTGTTTGAGCACCTCAATTGATATAAAAATTGACCTCTTTTGACCCATCCGGGAATAGGAGCATGTTAGTGTGTTGATGTGTGTGAAAAGCAAGTGTGGGGTGAAGATGTTGATGAAAGAATGTCATGAATAAAATGATGAATTTGTTGTGAAAGTGTAGACAAAAATGTAGGTTTGGGGACATTGGTTTAAATGACAAGTAACTCGGCACACTTCACATAATCGGGTGTTGGTGCCTTGCCAAAATCAAATAAACCGATAGTCCTAACGAGCTTTGGTATGTGTGCCCGGTGTGGACGCACCTCGAAAAAATAGAAAAAGCCCGAGGATGGCTAATCACCAAGGTTTCGGCTTTTGTACACCAATGCCATTGTCTCAAAAATAAGTCAAAGAAAAAGAAAAGAAAGAAAAGATAGAGAAAATATACACTTGAGGGAAGTTGATCGAGGACAAGATTGTGGAGTTAGTTCCATTCCCGGATTAGCATCACATAGCCTAGAAAAATCCCCACCTAATCACAACGTTTCTTGGCCTTTTATTTCACAAGACCTTATGACCTATTTGCATGTTTGTAAGACTTAGTAATCTAGATTGGATATGCTCTTGATCATCTTGACTTCGTCATCTTTGCATTTCATGCATGCTTTTGAGTTAAGTACAATTGTCTTTCCATGCCTTCATTTATTTGATACATAATTGCTTGTCTGTTGCCATAAAACATGACTATGAAGGTGATCCAATAGTAGAAGCACAAACCCAAAAAGATTTTGCCATTTTTCTGCATACATAAATTATGTTATCTCGTAGTCTATAGTTGAGAATTTGCTCGGGGACGAGCAAACCTTAAGTATGGGGTATTTTTGATAACACGATTTATGACTTAGGTTTAGGTAATCATTTAGATAGATTTGTCACTCATTCATGCATGGTTTAGCACTAGTTCACAACGTTTGCACTCAATTCACGTATTTTGTCGAGATAGACGTCTACACGGACTTGTGCATTGCTTTGTAGGTATTTTGGGAGATTTAGGAGCTAAATTGATGCGTTTGAGGATCGTTCATCAAGATGAAACACCCTCGGACTCATTAGGATGCAAGCTAGAGGCTAATGAGGACTCATGGAACCTTGCCAACACAAGCCATGCACCAAATCGAAGCTTAATGATCAAAGGAAAAGCTGAAGGTCCAAACCACGGTTCACTGGAAGTCCACGGCCGTGGAACCATCCTTGGATTTTGCCAGGTTTTCGTGACAACTATGCCACGTTCTCTTGGCCAGCTCTTGCAAAGTTGTAGTATAAAAGTGGTCCTGCATTGGCTGAGAAGGCATCTTCCATCTAGCATCTTTCAATTGGGTATTCTCCCATCACTCTACACACACAACAAGACTCTCAACAAGAAGATTCTTTGAAGGAGGAGGTAGAAGGAAGCCACCATTGGAGAAGAGCTCCATTGGAGAGAAGAAGAAGAACACATCATTAATAGACTTGGATAGCTTTATAGTGAAGAATTTCGGAATCGATTTCTAGAGTTGTATGAACCATTTAAACCTTCTTTAAGAAGGATTGTGAGTCATTCTAATTCCATTTTCAGCTTGGTTTTGTTCACTTCACTTGTTCATCTCTTTCTTTTCACTATCTTGCAAATGGAAGCCATGATTTTATGTTTGATGATTTTGATTGCTATTATGAATGTTGTAGGCTAAATAGATGTGATTCTAGGGTAAGGAAAAAATGGTTATGGCTAGGACTATAATAGGATGGACTTAGATTAGACCTTGGATGACTCATTTGCTTGGACGTAATCTCTGTTGAAGTCCACGGATTGTTCTTGACAAACCACGGCCGTGGACTTGATAGAACAAACCGTGATTCTCCCTGGTTCGATGGATCTAGCTTTAGATTGTTAGAATGTTGAAATCCTAGTGTTTGTTGAGTTAAATCTATCCTAGGGTGACCTAGTGTTAGCAACTAAGTGTTAGAAGAGACCTACCCGGTGATTCTTACTCTTAGCTTTCAAAGATGACAAACCCTAGGTAGTGGTGAGCCTCATAAGCCGTCATTGGACTAAGTGTGCTAGGATAGTTGCTTAGGACTAACCCTTTCGAGACTTACCCGGTAAGGATAGGTTAGATCTCTAGGTGACAATCCGGTTTGTGTGGAATTCCGTCCCTTAGGTTCTTGGAGACTTACCCGGTAATGAGATCTTAGGGATGGATTAGTGGATCATGAGACTTACCCGGTGATTGATCCCAAATCTAGAAACACTTACTCCCAACATATCATAGTTAATCCAAGGAATGATTAGATAGCTTGAGTCCTATGCCATATCCGGAACTTCCAACCCCTAGAATCCGCTTTTCTCTATTTGACTCATATCTCGTGTTCGACTTGTTTGTTTGCATTGATTTGTTAGTTTAGTTGATTGTTTACCTTGCATGGATTGTGATTATTGATTGATCACCTAAAAACCAACAAAAAACATTCGAGATTTTCTTTTCTCTATTTCTTCCTCTTTTCTTGACCTAGATCTTCACTAAACTTAATCATAAATCGAATCAATCTCACCTTAGTCTTTGTGTTCGACCTCAGAATACTATTCCTACTACAAACGTCCCGTACACTGCGGGTTCGCTAGGAGTTAGGAGAGGTATAACGAGAATATAAATTTAAAGCTTATTGCGTGCACATCACACATCCTGAGCGTAACAATAGGTATTGGTGTGGCGGACTTAAGCCGATGCGACTATTTATGGAGCCAATGCGACCTGTCATCAGGTCAAGTGTGAGCACTATATGACGGGATAAGAATTCATCCACTGTCGGCTGCGCAGTGTGAGTGGGAGGATATCTCCAGAAATGTTATTACCAGTTTTAGACCAAGTAAAAGTTGGGATGCAAAGTGTATTGTAGTAGATCGATTAATAAGACCATGTATTTTAATAGTATTAGGGAAATGTGGCCAATGAGTCGGTTAATGGAGGAATACACTAAGTTGATAGTGAAATTTTATGGGAATACCATGTACCATCATCTCGGATTGAGAGCATGTGTGCCAGATTGGGTTCCAGTTTGATCAGAACACTTCACTTTGTTTAAGTTTACGTATTACTGTAGTTGTCATGCGTCGTTTGGGATGGCCTTGCGAACCATTATATGGGCGGAGGTGTCTTACACTGTTGTGTAGGGATTTACCGAGCAGTGCCAGTAGGATAGCCTCCAACAAATATGGTATGAGATCGCTCGAGTAATGATGATCCAAGAGCGGATGCTAGCCGAGCCGAGTTGCAAGAAGGCGTGTATTGATAGGACGTGCATGCTTCAAGAGTTCAGATATGGAGTAGGTTTAGATGAGAGTATCATCGAAGCGAGGCATCATACGTTTTGGGCACTAAAAAGAGAGTAGAGTTTCCGTTACATCAGACCTTTTTAAGATCTTCGCGCGAGTTGTAAAATTTGGTTACAGGTTAGTGTTGCCACAAAGAAGTAGATTGTGTTCATCGGCATTTCATATGTATCAGCCCAAGGAGTACGTACACGAATTGAGTCATGTTATCAGTCATGACAATAGAAGTCTACGGACTTCTAGTTGACTAGAGTGATGTTGTTCTTGAGAGGATGTTGAGCCTGGAAGTCTAAGGACTTCTAGCTGACTAGAGTGATGTTGTTCTGGAGAGGATGTTGACCCTAGAAGTCAAAGAACTTCTAGTTGACTAGAGTGTTGTTTGATCCGTGTGCCTTGTGTTTAACAGGCGTTGCGTGTTTTACATTGCAGGTGGAGAGAGTTCGATCGGGTTTCGCTTTGGCACTGGTATGTGCACGGACTTACATAGCTGACTTCTTCGTATTAGCATATTGTGTAATGGTGGTGTATGTTAGTTTTTTAAACAATGAAACTAGAAGAGGGACCTATTTATATATTTTGTTATTGTCCCAAGTGTATAATAATGGGTAGTGAAATCACATCCTAGCTCTTGCGAGAGCTAGAAGGTTCTCTGCCACTAGCCAAGGCTTAAACAAAGATAATAAACGGACTTGAATGTAGTGTGTTGAATGTGTATGTTATGTGTTTTTGTTCCTTTACCTTTATATTAATGCATTGAATGTTAGCTAACGGAATTGTACCGCTTTGTAGATGCCTTGAAAGTTAGTGAGGTGGTTGAGTGATCTGGCGGTAGTCAGCAGCCGGGGTTCCGTTCATTATAAGACGGGATCGGTTTATCTTTATTTATTATCTTGAGACGTTGTCATGTTGTTTTGGATTTGAGAACTCGCCTAGACTTGTTTTCGGTAGTATTTCGGTTATTCTTCATGCGCTAAAAACTTGTTCATTTGCCTTTCTATTTGTGCCATGTTGTAAGGTCCGGTGAGGTAGTTGTCAAGCTAAGGGTCTGGTCTAGACCTGTACAAATCCGGGCTTGGGCCGGGTTCGGGCCGGGCCAGAATTAAAAATCTGCCCGAAATGTACGGGCCGGGCCGGCCCGGCCCGCCTTGTTCGGGCCACTGTATCTGTCCGTGACCGCCCATATAAAATCTCGTGCGGGCTGACGGGCCAGCCCGCCCGCTTTTGTTTTTTAACTGAACAGCACCATGGACACATTTCTTCTGCAGTGCATAAGCTGAAATAATGCATTTCTACTAGCTAAAAAAACCCTGTATAAGGTAGTGCATAAGCTGAAATTTTCAGCTAAAAAATCCTATAAAGTGCAATGCATAAGCTGAAATTTTGCACCTAAAAAACCCTATATAGTGCACTCCTGCATAAGCTGAAATTTTGCATTACAATTTATAAACTAAAAAACCAACAGAACTACCACACAAATGACACAATCCTGCATATACCACACAAATGACACAATCCCAACACAACTACCAAGTCTTACATACCGTATTACCGATACCGGTAAAGAGTAAACATAAGTCATACAATTCGTGGAAAATACTCATTCAAAACAAACAAAATTAAATCAATGACAATGCCAATTTTGTGGAAGATCCTCTCTTATTCTTCATCGTTCACTTCAATTCGAGGTGCCTTACCAATCTTGAAAACACTTGAAGGACCTATCAAATTATAAAAAAAAAACACAATTACATTAGTAAATAACTATAGAAACAATTGGTATAAATTGTAATATGAACAACTTTGTTACCGGGTTCGAATCCTCTTGCACGTAACCAATCTTCTAAGCATGCAAGTGCTTCAACTGTTGAGGATGCAAGTGAACTTCTAGTAGAAGATATGATTTTTTTCCCATACTAAATGCGGACTCGGAAGGAACTGTAGAGATTTGAATGCTAAGAATATCCCGAGCCAATGTAGATAGAACAACAAAACGAGATTTAGCCCTCTTCCAGAATTGCAGAATGTTGAAATCAGATTTAGACAAATAAGAAGGCTTTTCATTCAAATACAAATCCAACTCCGAGCTGATTTCTGTTTTCAACTTCTTACTCATGAAGTCATTAAGAGTCTCACCATCTGATCCACTATCATACTCAGCAGTTAATCTACTATTGATCCCCACATGTTGCTCTCCAACATAACTAACATGCTCACCATGTGCAAGCTTATACTCATCCAATAGATCAACCAAAGGAGATTTAATCTTATCAGCCATTTCATGTGCATATACTTCCCCAAATAACTTCTTGTACAAAAATTCAACACCCACCAACTTCATCCTAGAATCTAAGACTGCAGCACAAGATAAAATCAGACTATATTCATCCCAATATTTTTCAAACTTTGCATGCATTTCTATTACCATCGGAGATATAATAGTAGTAGGCCCCTTTGAAGTCTGTGTCAACAACTTGTGAATTTTCCAAACACCATGAAAATACAGATTAGATGTAGGAGTTTTAGAAGCTGAAGACTCAATTGTCACATCATAAAATAATTGTAAAAATTTCTTAGTTGCTGCACCTTTTCCCATTCCTCCGTACTAAGGCGACAACTTCTCAAATCTGAATCCTTACCAACAAAACTGTCAATGGCGTCTCGAAAATAAACGTAATGATCAAGCATATTGAAAGTAGAGCTCCACCTGGTAGGAGTGTCTAAACGCAGCTTGTTCTTAATGTCCAAACCAAAACTGGTTGAAGCAATTTCATAGAATTTCTTATTTTTTGGCATAGAGTACTTCAGATGATTGATTACCCTTCTTATCTTAAGAACAACTTCATCTATGGCCTTCAAACCAGCATGCACAATCAAATTAATGATATGACAAGCACACCGTAGATGAAAGAATTCTCCATTCAACACCAATGAATTTTTTCTAAGTGACCCCTAAGGGCAGCAACCATCGTATCATTATATGATGCATTATCAAGAGTGATACAAAGGACCTTTTCACTGATTTTCCATCTTCCCAAACACAAAGAAATCTCATCAGCAAGAGAAACACCATCAAGAGGAGGTAACAAAGAAGCAAACTTAATAATTCTCTTTTGAAGCTTCCAGTTTTTATCAATCCAATGGGAGTTATACACATAAATTCATCAGTTTGGTGTTCACTCCTCCAATTATCAGTTGTCAAGCAAATACGTCCAGGTGCATCATGTAATTCTTGAGCAACAATAACTTTTTGGGCCTTATAACTACTCATTGTATCTCTCTGCACATTAACCCTACTCAATTGACTAAAATGAGGTGCCAAGACGCTGATCAAATTCCTAAATCCCGGTGACTCAGCTAGAAGAAATGACTGATTTGTAGATATGAAGAAGACACCCAGAGCCTCACGAATTGCTTCTGGTGAGGGTATCGGACTACTTAATGTTATTGGGTTAACAACAATATTCCCAGATTCAGATGGAATTGATAAGCTAGGAGATGTAGTAATGCAATAATTTCTCATATCATTAAACTTACGACGAGCACAACTAGCTAAATGTCTTTTCAAATGAGACGTACCATTCGATGCAGTGCCGGCGAAGCTACTATTGCAATGATTACAAATAGCCTTAACTGATTTATCCGGCATAACTTTCCGAGTCATATTTTCACATACATCTGACTTCAGTTTTTTCCCCTTAGCAGTGTGTTACGCTAGAATCGTGTGATGTGGACGCAATAAGTCTTAAATTTATACTCGTTATATTTACCCTAACTTCTAGCGAACCCGCAGTGTACGGGACGTTTGTAGAAAGGTAAGTATTTCGAGGTCGAACACAAAGACTAAGGTGAAATAGAGTCAAGCAATGATCAAAGATAGTGTGAATCTAGACTAAGATAAGATGAGGAACAAAGAAAATGGAAAACGCAATGTTTTTGTTGGTTTTTGTGGTGATCAAACAAAGATCACAAGTCAAACAAGGTAATAAAACAACTAACAAATTAAGCTAGCAAACGAGTACGTAACACAAAGCACAAGTATATGATCAAGAGAGAAAAGTAGATTCTAGAGGTCAAGATTTCCGGTTATGGCATAGGATTCAAGGTTCTAAGGATTCTAAGGACTAGCTACGGTGCTGGGGAAAGAATGTTTCACTAGTGGAAGCAATTACCGGGTAAGTCTCTCACTTCACTAATCCCGCGTCAAACTCCTATTACTGGGTAGGTCTCAAGGGGTTAGAATAAGGAATTCCACACAAACTAGATACTACTTAGGGGGTAACCCTCTCCTTACCGGGTAAGTCTCGGAATAGGGGAATCTCAAGCAATAATCCAAGCACACTCAATCCAATAGCGGCTTATTAGGCTCACTACTACCTAGAATTCATCTTCTAAAGTATCTAAGATAGGGAATCATCGGGTAGATCTCTTCCTTCACTTAGGTTGATAGCATTAGGTGATCCTAAGCTAAATTAGGCTTAATAAACACTAGGATTTAAACAACCAAACACCCTAGCATGCAGATTTATCATTTAAAGAGCAACAGAAGAATAAATCGGGCTGTTCTACAGATAAATCGGCCGATTTATCTGATGAACAGGTCGATTTTTCCTTCTGTTGTGAGTTTCATGCATATAAATCATCCTAAACTGACATATACGCCCATCCTATCATCACCCTAGCCATAACCATCAATCCATCACTCTAAAATCACAAGAAACTAGCCAATAATATGCATATCAAGATCCGAAATCATCAAACAAGCATACATGGTGTTCATAGATGAGTAATGAAAGATGAGTAAGCAAAATCAATAAATTTCAGCCAAATCCAAGTTGTAGCAAGACTTACAAACTCTAAAATGAAGATTCAAAACGTTCTTAACAATCCTTGCAATTAGTTCTTCAATCCAAGATTGCAAAATCACTCAAAATCCCTCTAAACTCTTAGAATGGTGTTCTTCTTCTTCCTTCAATCTTTGAGAGCTTTTCTTCTCCTCCAATCTTTCTCCAAGATCAAATGAGCTGTCAATGAGAGTGTGGGAGAGGAGAGATGCTCAGCAACCACCTGCAGGACCACTTATATTCTCCACCAAGAGCAAGGACGGACAAGAGATCGTGGGACACGTGGCTTAAGCTGTCAAAGCCTCAAAAATCGACCCAGTAGGAGAAAATCGGCCGATTTAGCTGCTTGTTGGTCCGATTTTCTTCAGCAGAAAGGTGCTATGATCGTCTAGCCATGAGTTGATTCATTGCTTGCACCAATAGTGGTCTTTGTGTCCCTTGTTGCTCCATTTATGCTCCTCCTTAGCCTTGGATGTGTACCATCATGAGGCTTGGCCCTCTAATGTATCGGTTAATGTCCGAAAGACCCCCGAAATACCTACAAAACCGATAAAAGGTAGTATAGACGTCTTTTCTAGAGATATGCATGAATTGAGCGAAGACGTCATGAACCAATGCCAAAACGTGCATGAATTATTGAGAAATCTATCTAAATGATCACCTAATCCTAAGTCATAAATCTTGTTATCACAGTGCATTGAGTTGGGGCTGTATCATTGACAGTTTGAGTGTCACTGGGAGAATTTGTCTCGTTATCTTCTTCATTATCAGCAGCAGAAGATTTTTGCGTACGTGGTTCCGTCATTCTAAAACTTATCACAATAAGAATAATATCAGATTTAAAAAAAACAATAGGATCAGAAAAAAAAGAGATTCAATCAATCAGAGATAAGAGAGAAGTAGCAACAGTTTACATGGAAGGCTTCATTTAAATAAAAACAACAGCAGAAGTTTTTCCCCCTTAAGAAATAGAGAATCAGAAATCATTGTTCACAAAATAGAGAAGGTTGTTTCCATTTACATAAAAACAACATAAAAACAGAGAAGCAAACCGTTTACAAGGAAGGCTTCATTTACATAAAAACAGAGAAGAGATTTAGTCAATCAAAATCAGGAAAAAAAGAGATTCAATCAATCCGAGATAAGTAGCAACAATATACAGGAAGGCTTCATTTACATAAAAAAAAATGAGCAGCAAACCACACAGAGCAAACCACACAAAGACAGAGCAACAAATCATGGTTTGTTTACAAAATAAAGAATCAAAAATAAGAGAGAAGAGCAGCAAACCTGAGAGCCTAGAGTAGTGAAGTCGAGCTGCAGTCCGGGAGAGACGGTCCTTCAATATTTCCAGTCACTAGACCAATATAGAGATCAATTAGTGACTGATTAGAGACTGGAGCAATGCAAACCACACATAAAATAGAGATTCAATCAATTAGAGAGAAGAGAGAATCGCAACAAACCTGGTATGTCAATCGAGAGCCCAAGAGGATTCGAGATCGATAAGTTGTAGAGTGGACTGGAGACCTGAGAGACTATAGAAAGATATCGATAAGAGAATGGAGCCAGGGAGGACAGTGACGAGCGAGAGTCAGAGAAGAGCGGGATGATAAGAGACTAACCTGGTTTGTCAATGGAGGATTCGAGATTGACTAAGCCAGAGAGAGCATTCGAGATTGACTCAGCTAGAGAGACGAGCGAGAGCCAGAGACGAGCGAGAACCAAAGAGGAACGAGAGCAAAAGAGGAAGAGACGACTAGACAAGCTAGAGAGAGGAGCGCCGGACCGGGATGAGCCAACGAGGAGCGCCGGAGCAGGATGAGTGAGAGACTGAGAGGAGCGCCGGAAAGTAGTCGTCTCTTACTCTCTTCGCTTAGGATTTAGAAGTCGTAGAAGTGAGGGAAGGCTGGAAGCGGCGGAAGAGCTGAAGAGTGAAGAAGTTAGGGTTTGATTACAAAAATATATATATATATATATATATATATATATATATATATATATATATATATATATATATATATATATATATATATATATATATACGGGCCGGGCGGGTCAGCCCGCGGGCTAACATGGATAACCATGTCTGGCCCGCGTAAATTCGGGCCGGGCCGAGCCCAAACGGGCCAATTACACTGCCCATACCCGTTTTTTTCGGGCCGGCCCGGATTTGTACAGGTCTAGTCTGGCCCCATTATGAGGTCCTAGCCCGTAGCATCCCGGGTGCTTCAAATTTGGGGTGTTACATGTTCACCAACAATCATCATCATATTCAATTCAAGATTAAAAGAAGAAATCAAGAATTGCATGCAACCATGAAAACACAAAGAAGACATTATGATTCTCAAACAATCAATCTCCAAATCTCAATATCATAATCAAATAACAAACAACCGCAATACTTGTGTTCTAAAAAGAATCAAAATAAAAACAAAAGAAAATCTCAAAATTATCTTCAATCTCCAAGTCGCAATCGCAAAGCGCTACATTCCCTTCCAACGATGAAGAAAGATAGTCTCAAACGTGGAGTAATCCGTAAAACCTAAGTGTGAAAGTGTTTAAGCGATTCCAAGCGTGTTATCCAAAATGCATCCGTCAACCATCTTTTATAGAACAAATATAGGTCTAAGAGCCTCTTGTTGTGTTGTTGTCGTGGCAATAACGAAACGGCCTCTCCCGAATAAAACCACGGGTGACGTCATCAAAACCAAGGCTGTGGTTTGTCCCGTGATGACCCTCGACCTTTCATTTCACGCGTGGAAATTAAAGAATTAACAAAACCAAGGCCGTTCTTTACTAATCAAGTCCACATCGATGAATACTCCATGAATGGTCCTTTTCCACTCATATTCAGCGCTGATTCACCTAAAATCCCAACAAAGCCTGCGTCGATATCCATTCTAACATAAAGGTGAATATGCTCATACGTGATGTGAATATACGTCCATGTACTCAAAGGAAGGGGAAAAACTGTAACCCCCTGAATCCGCGGGACTCGGAGCGCCACATTGGGCTAGGATCTGAAAATGGATCCTGACCCTTGCCTAACAACAAGTTCACTTGACATTACAACATGGCATTGACAAATATAAAACAAATACATAAAACGGTATAAACTATACAACCAAAAGGTATACAAAACATAGCCAAGTATAAGGTAGCATCCTCACACAAGAGGTCAACAAAGATCATCCTTATGCAATAGGGAAGAATAAACAACCCACAACGACAACCATCCTATGTACGAGAGTCGTCAGCATGTCACCCCGCCAAATCACTCAGCCGCACGCCTATCTTGCAAGGCATCTACAACATGGTATGAAACCATTACTTATTCATACATATATGAGGTAATGCATAAGCATAAACACAAGTCATGAAAAATAAGCACATAAGCATGCTATCAACCATTTACCCATTTATCGTCCTTTATCGTCATTAGATAGATGAAACTATGTCACACGAGGACCGATACATCCTCACCTTTGGGCCTGCTAGCCATCAGAAAGAAGTGTCGGTCACACAACACGTGTACCCTATGGGAGTGGATTGCGTCCTTCATGTATACCAAGTGGCCTGACGTCAAAGAAGCTCCAAGACTCCACGTCGGGATGAAAGGGAAAGGCTATCACAACCACGCATACGGGGAAATAAATAAAACATAGGTCGGTAATGATCGACATCACATGCAATAACAATAAGCATATAAAACACACACCACTCATGAAAAACCCAATATAGGGATGGCAACTAAGTAGGTCCAACGGACTTACCTCAACCTCGTACAACACTCAACCAAATACAACCTATGATCCTACGAGGTACACTACACAATAACAATGCATAGAAATATATAAATCTCCTATCAATCAAAGAGAACACACCTAGACCCGAGGGATCCATAGGATCATCCTCAAACTAAGCCTCACAACCTAGTAATCCTCAAAATCCGTATAAGGCATAACATGATCATACATCATCCACGCACTCCAATCTAGACCTAGCGTGGTAGTACACTCACATACTGGGAAACGAAGAGGCAATGTCAACCATAGCCAAGCGTAGGAGAAACACACACCTGCAGAACCAAAAGAAAGGCAAGCCTGGTGTAGGTAGCCATAGGGGCGGCTGGAAGGTAGTGCAGGGGCGGCACACAGCCGGCGTTGGGGCGGTCCGAGGTGGCGCAGGGGGGATGGTGTGCAAAAGGTGCACCTCCGTCTGTCCTTTTCTTCATCACTCGATCTTCTTCACTCCTTCATCTAGCAACCATACACATACATATACATACATATATAGATCAAAAGAAGCCGATCAAGGCTGCCACAAGATCAAACTTGTGGAACCTAAGCTAGAAAGGAAGGAAATAAGGAAAGAAGAAAGAAAGAAGGAAGATAGGAAGAGATGGGAGATGAACTCACCAAGCTGAACCTATGCAGAGGAAAGAACCTCATCAACACATAAAGGTTGGTCTAATGACAAGCACATCAGCATCAACAAGCATCAACTACAACAACTTAAGCTCAGGCTCACACAAAGTCAAACAAAGATCAAGAAGAGATCTAAGAAAAGACGAAGAAGAAGAAGAACGTGAGGGAGAAGATGGAGCTGCAAATGAGGAACCGTCATCATGAAGTAGAGAGAAGAAGCTTATAAAGCAAGGAAAAGGGTAAAGCACGGATAAAGAGTCAACAAAGACAGTTGCAGCACACCTAAATCCACAAGGGAGGATCAGACGGACGCAGGGGCGGATCATGAGAGACACAGGGGCAGCCTCTATGTCACGCAGGGGCGGTCCATGCATAAACGGGGTCCTCAACACTCACTCTCAGCAGCTCAGCAACTAGGCTCTTACATCTAACCCCCTAAAAACAAGTTTCGTCCTGAAACTTGCAAAATCTCAAATCTTCTCGGACCCATAAGCCGAGGTATAATTCTCTCTATCGGAGGTATCACATCTCTATTCAATAAATCATCAGCTATATCAATCTATATCCTCAAACACAAACATGGAGGAATCATCAACTCTAGAAAGCGGGGCGATAACAATACCCAAAGGCGTAGAGGAATCACATCTCTCACCAGATCATACCCATACATAACATATGGAGGAAAAACATCTCCAACGGGACTATGTCCATCAAGGTAGCGTGGAGGAAAGAACAATCTCTAGCTAAGTCCTAATCACACTCGGATAGCATGAAGAAAAGAATCATCTCCAACTATAATCATACATCATGCTAGCATATCAAGATCTAATAAGATCATATATCACATCATAGCTAGCATGAAATAAACACATGAAGGCATATAAGCACATAATCACATAATCACATTGTTCGCCTCAAAAGGTGTGTGTAAGCTTTAAATTTATAACCCAAGAAGTATGCTTCAACAATATGCGAATCCGCAGTGTACAGATCAATTGTAATAAAAGCAAGAATTCCGAGGGTCGATCACAAGGACTATGGTGAAACAAAGTTCGGTAAATAAGGGTATCAATCAACAAATCAGGCAACAAATCGAAGATGAAGTAAAAGTGAAGTAAAGGGAATGCGGATTCTTGGGATTAAAGCATCCAGTTGTGATTCCAACTCAAGATCTCAAAAGATAACGTGGACAAAGTTGAGGTTTGCAAAGGGAAGGTGTTTCTAAAGTGGGAATAGATCACCGGGTAAGTCTCACTACTCACTATCCCAAACCAAAGATCCTATCACCGGGTAAGTCTCAAGGTACTAAGGAAAGGAACTATAATTTCAAACCAACACACCACCAAAGGGGATAGAATGAACCTTTACCAGGTAAGTCTCAAGCTAACTCTTAAAGATAGGATGAAGGCACACTCAGACCCCAACAAAGGATAAACCATTATTACCTACACTCATGATCTTGGGTAAATAAACAAAGGAATCACCGGGTAAGTCTCATCTTAGGCTTGCGTTGAACCAAGAAAGGTATAATAAGAATAGGATTTGGAAAACTCGAATCTTAACTCAAAAAAGGATGAGGAAAGGCTTCACCTCGTTCAGTTTTATCCCACCCCGGCCGAGGTGTTCAATGACTAACTGAGGTGTTCGTCGGTTAAGGTAAAGGCTCGAGCTTTCAGGTTCCGTTGGGGTTAAGATCATTCTATCATCGTCTTTCCTACAACCTCCAGCCAATGACCGTAGAATCGCATAACTAACATAGACAACAATCATCATGATAACAATAATCAAATTTATAAGAAAGGAATCAATATTCGAACAAGAAAACTTTAAGACAGAGGTCTCAAAAAACTCAATGAATCAAACAACAAACAATCAGCGTTCCTCAATCACAACTAGAAAAGACAACAAACAAGCCTACTAAGAAAGTCTAACAAACTTCCTTCAAAGCTAACTCCAAAACTAGATTCCTTCCTTCCTTGAACTTCGACCTTCAAACTTCCATCAAAACTCTTCAGAAAATCCTCCAGAAAATCAGTGATCCGAAGATGGTTGAATTACAGAAAATCCAACCCTTTATATTGTAACACCCCAAATCTGCGGGACTTGGGATGCTACATTGGGCTAGGATCTCACAATGGATCCTGACCCTAGCTTGACAACAAGTTCACTGGATCTTACAACAAGGAACAGGTAGATTAAAACCAAATACATAAAAGCTATATATGATACATCAAAAGAGTTTACAAACTCCAAGCCGAGTACAAAACAACATCATAAACCATAACCACAAAAGATACCCCATCCCGCGCATCCTAATGTACAGATGTCTGGCTCACCCTGTAGTCTTCCTAACAAGCAGATCAACTACAACACGGTATACACCTTTAGCTAAAGTAATGAAAAGCATGAAAGTAATAGCACAACAACACATCAACATCTCATACATGCAATGCCACAGACATTCATTTATTATCTTTCATTACGTTATTGCATTACTAATTCAACATCTTTTGTAACACGAGGAACCTAAAGAACCTCGTCCCTTTCCCCTCTAACACAGAGTTTTCCATGGGGGTGATCATCACACATCCCACCCTGTGGGCGGAGACCGGTGGTTACCGCCCGTTATAATACACTTGGGCCATTTAACTATAATAAATGGTCATCCTAGTCCAGTTTAAGGTTATAAATGCACAATCATATGAGCACACACAACCATTACAATCATACAATCCACAACCATACGTTAAGTAAGTCTTATGAACTTACCTGATATACTCGTAATCTGTACCACATCACAGCTTCCCCTTGGGGAAGTAATCAACGCCTACAATAGCAAGGCACACACAATCACATACTGCAAAGGTTAGGAGACTCGTCTCACTAACCACAACCAATCTATATCTCGAATCTAAACCTCAGATCCTCAACACATTCAAAAATGCCTAAGGCATATCGTCAACATAACATCTCATTATAGTCGTACGCATACTAAACCTTAAAGCCATAACCGATATCCATAACATCATCATGATCCTCAACTCATTCTGACACCTAGCATGTAACACCTCAAATTTTCGGAACTCGGGGAGCTACTGGTTAGGACCTCACAATGGGTCCCGACCTTGGTTTAACAACAACATTACTTGGATCTTACAACAAGGCACAAATGTATTTAAAACAATTTCTAAAACATAATATTTTCAATGGTATAAACGTACACATGTGACAGCCTTACAAACATATATAAAGATACATAACATGCATGACGTATGGAAGACTCCCCCGTCCCCATCTAATGAGTACGTGGACCCGGCTGACCATCCGTTCCGGATCTCTCTGCAACTGTCTATCTCTACAGATCTACAACACGGATAAACCGTTAGCTAACTATCCAAATATAAGCAAAAAGATAACAGCACAAACACAAGCAGAAACAAAATAAACAAACATCATGCTGGCACTCAACAAATTATTATCTATTATTTAAGTGATTCACATTATTCAATTTAAGTTGTGGCACGAGAATTATTATTAGTCCTCGCCTCCGTTCCTTATCCAACTGGTGTAGGTCTAGCTGACTTTCACTGGTAGCATCACTACAAACCATGTATGGACTAGTCCCGAAAGAAACCCCCAGCGCCCCGCGAGCTACTGAGCAGCATGCCACCGCCCGTTACTCTTAGGCCAAAATATAGGTCGGTAATTATATATCACAACCGATCTCTCTAACATTTCAATCACACACCACCATCATCATTTATACTCATATTTAGAAGTCAGCTAAGTAAGCCCAAAGGACTTACCTGATATACAGCTCGACTCTTTGTAAACCACTCGTTCTGTAAACTGTAGCAACTCAGTTGCCTGTCAAAGGCGATAAGTGTATTAGCACACTCTCACGTAGTTAGAAGTCCAAACTTCTAAGATCGAATGATGTATTAAGACATAACTAGTTACAGTGTTAATTTAGGGTAAAATGACCATTTTACCCTTGGTCCCGAAATTCTCGAAAAATCTAGAATTCATGTTAATCTCCTATTTGAGATTCTAAATTTATTTTCTAACTCGTAAAATTTTATTTGGTTCCAAACTGACATTTTTTTCTATGTTTCTATTTTCCGGAAGAATTGTAAAGGTCTCATTTCGGTTCTAAATATAAAATTCTTAACAGCTTATAATAATTCCGAATTAAATCTCTAGATCATCTATGAGGTTCTATCTAACTTTAGGAGAAAGAATTTCTCCAAACTGTTCATTCAACAGTTTTATAAAAATTCCTAAAGTTGACTACTCCCTTTACAAATTCTATACTTAGCCCAAATCTGAGTAGACTTTGAAAAAATCATAACTCCTAAACCACTCACTGGATTTATCCCAAATTTTAATATGTTCTACTATAAAATCTTATCTATAATATATCCAAAATTTAGCTGCAAAGGAGATCAAAATCCTATTTAAAACTATCTCCCAAAACCGAATTTCAGCACAACAGAAAAACTGCTTACGACTCAATCTTGGAAAAATCGTAAATCCCAAACCACTCGCTGGATGCCTCTCAAATTTTAATATGTTCTACAACAGTATGTAAATTATATCATATCCAAAATTCAAGTCCAACGGATATCAAGAGCGTATTCAAAATCATCTCACAAAACAGCATCACTTGCTGTTTTCCCCAACACTCAGTTCATATATAAAAACGTCAACTTTGAAACACAATAACTCTCAAACCGTAACTCCGATTCTTCCCAAATTTTAATATGATCTACAACAAGATGTCAACTATATCATATCAAAATTTCAAGCCTAACAGAGATCAAAAGCCTATCCAAATTTATTCCACAAAACTGCATCTCAAGCATTTTTCCTCAAACTCAGCACACTAAAAAAAACTGCTTGAATAGCCAACTTGAGAAAATCATATCTCCTAAACTATAACTCAGAAAAATCCCAAATTTTAATATGTGCTACCACAATATCTCATCTATAACATATAAAAATTTCAGCCAAAATGGATCAGTATTTCATACCTAAATCGGAACCCGAAGTTGGATGTTGTTAATGTTGGAAAACTAGAAAAAGCAACAGCTCTCTGAAGTTGCTCCTTTGGCTGAAATATATGGGTTTAAAGATGGTTTAGCGGCACCCATTGACACATAAACATGGAGGGGAAGTAAGGAGGTAGAGAGTGGTCATACACGAGACTCGCAGAAGGTGACGGCATGGTTGTTGCTGTTGCGCGACTGGAGCAGGGAGGCGACTCCCATGGTTGCTGATGGCGTGTCCCTGGCCACATTCAAGAGGTGTGAGGGAGGGAGCTGCGGTATGCTGGTTGACAGAAGACGAAGGAGCCGGAGGATCTGCTGCGTGCAAGGGATGAGTAAGCAAGGAAAGCGTTTCTTCTGTGGATGTATCTGGACGGAATGCAAGCAGCAGAATGGAAGTGAATCTGCGAAGATCTCGGCTGTTACTTTCCTAGTAACGTTCAGCAAAAGAACGTGGTATTGCAGTTGGCTGGCGCTGGGCTGGAGCTGGCAACGCCGGGCTGAAAGGCAAAGCAGCAGATGGGCTGGAGTTGCTGTAAGGCTGGGCTGCTGAAAGGTAGAGTAGCAGATGGGCTGAAACTGTGGATCCAAGGTGCTGAAGCTGGGCTGCGGACAAGCTGCTGAGGCTGGAGAGTTCATGGGCTGGGCAGCTGGCGCTGCTGGGCTGAGGGTGCTGGATCCGCTGGGCTGTCAACAGCCTGTCTGGGCTTGTCACCGACTTGTCACAGCCTTGTCTGGCCTTGTCACAGACTCGTCGCAGCCTTGTCTGGCCTTGTCACAGCTTCGTCACAGACTTGTCTGGACCTTGTCACAGCTTCGTCACAGACTTGTCTGGACCTTGTCACAGCTTCGTCACAGACTTGTCCGGGCCTCGTCATACTCTAAATTAGGGCTAAACTTATTATTTTATGTGAAGGTAAGCTACATAAAATGATAAAATTTTATAAAGATCCTATCATTTTATGTGAAGGGAAGCTACATAAAATGATAAATTTTATAATAATGTGTCTAACTAAGTAGACGGATATGGATCAACTGATCGAGATCGGGTTTGTTATAGAAATAAACGGAATAAAAATTCCGGATATTACATAGCATGCATATAATCAGTATTCCCCAATCTCAAATTTAATCCAATTTTAATTAATTAACCTTTAATTAATTAATTAAATTTCACCAAAATAACATTTTGCCCGTAGGCCATTTCTAAACCCACTTGTCATCAGATTTCATCAAACAAACAACCTATAACACCAGAATAATATAATGATCATAATGGAATTTCTAATTATCCATTTAGAAAAGCCTAAGGTCAATTTAGGCCAAATCGCAGTATGGAAAACGAATAAATTCATAACTTATTTGTTACTAACCTGATTGACGATCTGAAAGAAGATTCGGAATCACAATGAAGCAGGCTACGCACGTACAACATTAAATTCACCGGAATCTGAGCGACGGAACAGTCCTGGTGACACATATGCTCGACCAGGTTTTCATCTACTCGAAAATGCAGAAATTCGGTACCGATATGAAGAGAATGAAGAGAGGAATCCAGAAACTCAAACGGAATTGAAATCGGATTAGAAATGGAGAGTAGATCTGAGTTTGAAGTTTGGGAGAAATCAAAGCTTTCACGAGGAAACGTGAAAGGAAATGAATTAATAAATGATTTTCCGCTATTTATAGTGAAGACGATAATTATCTTTTAGCGAAGTCGATAATTATCCTTTAGCGAAGTCGATAATTATCCTTTAACCGATCCAAAGGCGGGTTGAACCCCCTTCTCCAAACTTCTAGAAAATGTAATAATAGATCTTGAATATTGTAGGGATAATTATTCAACAATTGCCTCGGAAAACGTGTATCCAAAGGCATAGAGGAATCACCAACTCCAGCAACAAGATCATAACGTTATCCAAAGGCATAGAGGAAAATCATCTCTAGCCAACTACTAACCACATCACACTGGCATGGAGGAAAACCGTCTCCAGCCACAACGTACACATAACACTACTACGTGGAGGAAAGCCATCTCCACTCACACTATTTCCACCCAAGACAACATGGAGGAAAGAACCATCTCCTGCTAATCCTAACACATCCACCATAGCATGGAGGAAAGAACCATCTCCAGCTATACCTATCTCTCACTAGCAAACAAGATCTAACAGATCATATGCACAAATCACAGCTAGCACGAAAACACAACATCTCACATAAGCACATAGCATAAGATAGCACAAAGATCTAATTGTGGATCCTGCAGGTGTATCTATCACAACATAAAACTCTGGATAGTTCTTCTAGATACTATCCTCAGCATCCAAGGTAGTCTCATCAGGTCCTCATTTAGATCACCGTATCCTCAGCATATGAAAGTCCTTCGATGCATGGGTCTCACACCTCTCTCTCTAGGACTGAAAAAGGGTGTTCTACTAAAGTGTAGTCCGGCTCAACAACTAGATCATCATATCTCACGATGTGCCTCCGATCCGGTATGTACTCCCTCAGTTGAGACACATGAAACATTGGGTGGATATCCTCTAATCTCAGAGGCAAAGCTAAACATCATGTTGCCTTTACAATACTGATCAAGATCTCAAGTAACCGACATATTGGAAACTCAGTTCTGTTTCCACATTAACACGTCTACGGTTTCACAACTGAGATACTTTCAGGCGGACTTGAACTCTCGCTTGAACTTTAAAGGTTAACACCTCTCGTCTACATATGATATCTGACGACTCTGTACAGTCAGTATTCTTCCTTTAATCATTGTAACTTGAACTACAAAATCCTGAATCTGGTTAGGTGTTATCCCACTACTACTGCTAGATCAGTTCTAGCATAAGATGTATGGCATCTACGTCCATAAAGTGCCATATAAGGGCATCCCGGAAGATAAACGTCAATTATTGTTATATAATAACTCAGTAGTGGGAGGTAATATAACCATCCACGTTTCCAATTCAACTTACCACTTATAATAGATCCTTAAGATCTAGATGATCCTCTCTAACTGACCATCTGTCAGGGGGTGAAGTGTAGTCTTGATGTATAGACTCAGCCCTCAAAGCAGTATGTTCCTGCTGTTCAAAATCTCAAAGTAAAAACATCCATCTCGATTAGAGATGATCGCTATCGGTATACCATGGAGTCCCACTATCCGTCTAGTGTACTCAGTCAATTCATTCCATGGCCATGTCCTTCTGATAGGAATAAAACATGCCGGTTTCCTTAATCTACTTCAAACAATCCAGATAACATCAATCTTCTACTAGGTCACAATCCCATAACAAAGTCCATAGAGATGTCCTCCCAATTCTATTACTACACTAGTAGTGGTTGGGGCTTATCTCTAAATCAGAAATGCTCTACCTAGACCTGCTGATAGGTCACTCAGTATCATAAATCTTGTCACATCGACTTCAATCTTCTACATCCATATAATTATGTCACATCATGGTACATCCGATTCATACATGGAAGTACTAAGAAAGGTGTACCGTAATTTTACTGTAAGATTCTCTGTCTCTAATCCACATCAGTAGGTACACAAAAGCGATCATGGCGGTTCATCACTCCATCCATTCCAATGGAGAACTATAGTGCCTCATTACGAGACATCCTCTCTTAATCTTCATCAAAGTCAGGCAGGTCCCCCACTTTTATTGGATCTCATCCAACAGACCAGGTAGAACCTCAAAAGCATATAGATGGCGTCCTTATAGGGAGACTGTAACTCCCACTCTAGCAAAGCTAGATCTTCCCGAAGCTGAGGTTGAACTATCAGTCTCGCAATCATCTTCCCTTGGAGCGTCTTTCCATTCAAGTTGTCAGCGACCTCGTTCAACTTCTCTGAATAATATGAAATCTCCAAATTACAGTCTTGATCAACTTAAGCTCTAACACTAGCGATTATTCAACCACTGTTGCATAAAATATATTTCAGATTTCCATGACCTATAGAAATCTAACATGAAGATCACACCGGTACGGTCTTCATAACATAGAGGCTTGAACTACTGATGACATGAATTATATATCATTATAATCATGCATATTGTAGAGGTTTACCTCGAATTACTTTGCATTTACATGGAACTTTGTATGTTTTATGTTTATTCAATTATATTTCGGAAATAGAGGTCTACACGAGTTTCGGTTGAATTGCGGGTAAATTGAGTAGATTTGGAAGCAAGAGTGGAGCAAGGAGTATCTAAGGTCATTGAGGAAGCCATAGGAGTCTTAGCAGAATCACAAATAGCAAAGGAGTTGCGTCAAAGAAGCATAAAGGGAGGAAGGAAACAAGCCAAAAGACGAGCATTCTCTGTTGAAGAAAATCATGTCATTTACTATATAAATCGGACGATTTATTACATAAGAAATCGGATGGTTTATAGTGTAAATCGGCCAGCTCGATTTTTCCTCTGTTTTCGGCCCAATGGTAAACACGACTTAAAGCCCATCACCAGGCTAGAGAGTGTTTTGCCAAGCAGCCCATAAGCAAGAAACTATAGGTGGGAACCCTAGGAACAAAAACGAAATAGCCGCAGTGGGGAATATTTAGACGTTGGTGAGAATTGAAGATCCGAAGAGAGAGGATTGAAGGGATATTGCCGGAAATTCAATCTCGCTCTTGAATTGTTAGATTCCTTGTTTTCACTATGATTCTTGTGACTTTTGAACACAATACTGAGTTAATTGAGAGATACTTTGATTAGTTTTGAGATTGGTTTACAGATTTGGAGGTTATTGAGTTTTTATTCAAGATTCGGTTTTCTATATGATTTATTCATTAAATCTCAATTTTGATTCTATTTTGAAAATGGTTGGCTAAAACCTTTGTGATTCTAGGGAGAATAGTTGATGATTGAGGCTTAGATGATGATAGACTGAACTCATTTAACCAATTGGACCCTGAGAGTTTAGATTTAAGCTTTGCGAATACAGGAAAATCGCCCTGTTCTTGAATAAATCGTCCGATTTATTTAAGGTAGGTCGATTTAATTCCCGGTCGAGTTTTAATTGATTTATTCTTTAACCAAAGTTAATCCTTGCCTAAATCCCAAACCTGATTAGCCTTTTTAACCTCTATTTAAGTGTATGAAGAGACTTCAACCTCGATTCTACATTTAAAAGATTAGGATTACAAGATTTGGGTAATAAAGAGACTCAACATCCTTTATTAAGGTTTTAAGTGTGCTTTCTATCTTTACCTTGGAGTGTCATATCTTGGGGTTTTGGATAGTTAGTTTGAGTGTAATTCTTATCCCTAGATCTTTCTATATCGCAGCCTCAACAACCCTTGTAGAGAGAGCCTTTAGATTAGACATATGGGTTTCGGAACTTCATCGTACGATACCTACTTTTGAAACATATAACCTTGGCAACATAAACTCTGTCCTTTGATCTTTAGAAGTGTTGGATACTTGAAATCGATTTTTGTTCTCACTAAATCCCTGAGTTCGACTCTGGAATTTCTTACCTTACAACAGCTGATCCGTACACTGCGGGTTCGCTTTTGGTTAAGTTCTAGATATAAATTTAAGCCTTAGACGTACACACTTTCGAGCGAACAAGTTTTTGGCTCCGTTGCCGGGGATTTGGTCAAGGCCAAGTTAAGTTTTCGGTTGTCCAGCTTGAGAGCTCTTGCTCTTGTGATTTGATTTGTCTACTTGAGTGATCTTTGTAGGTTTTAGGTGTATGCGAAAGACTAGGTCTACCAAAGATCTAATTCCTTTCGATCCTGAATTGGAGAAAACCTTAAGGAGAAGGTTGAAAGAAAGGAAAATGGCTGAAAATAACGAAAGAAACCTCCAGGCTGAGCTGGACGAAGCTCAACGTCAACTTAAGTTGAGTGAGAAAGCACGTGTAGATGCTGAAACGAGTCATCAATATCAGATAGATGAACTAAGGGCTATGATGTTGGACATGAAGTTGGAGTTGAATGATGCTAGGAAGAAAAAGAAAGTCAAGAAGCCAACTAAGTCCATTAGGAATGATTCATCTGATGATGAAGAACTCGAGCCGGATATGCCGGAACTTGAGGAAATCGACCCAATAATCCATCCTGTTTGTAATAACCAAAGACCACCGGTTGTCACTCGCACTCCAGCTGGGAGTGTGAGAGTTGCTAATGAAGGAAATGAACCCCGAACTTTGGGGCAAAGGATGGACCCTATTCCTCAACCACGCCACCTAGGTGTGAATTTCGGAGCTGAAGACATCTAGGAAATTAGCTTTAGCCCACTAGTCATCACTATAGTTTGCCAAAGTCAATTTGGTGGAACAAGTGCCGAATCTCCACACCAAAACTTACAGAACTTCGAGATTCTCATGGAGACCATGAAGCCGAAGAAAGCTACTACAAGTAATTACAAGATCAAACTGTTCTTCTTCTCTTTGAAGGACAAAGATCTAGCTTGGTACCAAACTCTTCCAGCTACGAAGCTGGCAACATGGGAGGATCTATCTTCGGAGTTCCTCACCAAGTTCTTCCCGCCATCCAAAACGGCGGAGTTGAGAGGTAAGATAAATGCCTTTTCTATGAAATCTAACGAAAGCTTGTTTCAATCATGGGAAATATTTCAGGACCACTTATTAGATTGCCCACACCACGGCATTTCAAAGCTGGAACTATTGGAGATCTACTATAAGGGGTTGGATATGGAAAAACAATTCAATCTCCAATCTCTCTCTTGTGGCACATTCATGGACATGAGAGAAGATGACGCTTGAGACTTCATTGAGAAGCAAGCCCAAGTAATTGAGAAGTATTCCCACCGAAAAGTGGATCCAAATAGTCAAAATCAAGGCAATCAAGGAGTTAAATTAAACCACACTGCTCAAACACAAATATTTTCCCTCAATAATAAAATCAAAGAGTTGAAGGAAGTCATCAAAACTAGCTTTCAAAAAGCTAAGGAGCAAGAAGCTAACTACATGGGAAGGGATAACAATCAAAAGAACGATTACCGAAACAACAACAGGAACAATAACTGGAATAACAACAATAGGAACTCCAACAACAGCAATTGGAGAACCAATCAACAGAATCTAGGTAATTCCAATTCCCACGCTGAGAAAGCTCTAACACCTCCATCTTCTTCTACTCCTTTGAAGAGTCAGGAACAATCATCAACCGGATTGAACAAGCCCGATCCCGTGTTGGAGACAATTCTAGGAAAATTGCAACGATTGGAGAGCTATATAACTTTGGTTGATAAAGCTCAAAAGGCTTTAGAAAACCAAGTATTTAGCAAAGCCAAAGAAGTACCACTAGATCAAGGGAAACTTCCCGGGAAGACGGAAGATAACCCAAAGGGAAGGGTTATGGCAATCACTACCAGAAGCGGTATAACAACCACCGATCCTCAACCTAAAGTAATTGAAGCCGCCACCGAAGAAGAGAAGGGAAAGGAGAAGGAAGATGTCTATGTTCCTCCTCCCGCTTACAAACCACCTCTACCTTTTCCTCAATCTAGAGCACGGGCGCGGCTAGAAAAACACTTCGGTAAGTTTATTGAACTGATGAGTAAGCTGCATATTTATATACCTTTTATGGATGCAATTTTAGGTATGGCAGCTTATGGGAAATTTCTCAAGGAAATCCTCTACAACAAGAGGAAGCTAGAAGATATTGGAGAAGTCAAGATGAGCACGGAGTCATCTGAACTCATCAAGACTATGATGGAGAATATGCCACCTAAGCTGCGTGATCCGGGATCATTCTCCATACCCATCACCTTAGGAGAAACCACTTATGATGCACTTTGCGACCTTGGAGCAAGTGTGAGCATCATACCACTTGCTTTATGCAAGGCGGTTGGTAGGAGAGCCTAGACTGGTGAAGATAACACTTTACATGGTTGATCGTTCCACCACTAAGCCAGTTGGGATAATAGAAGACATTCCGGTAAAGCTCGGTAAGTTTTACATTCCTATAGATTTTGTCGTTCTTGACATTCCCGCAGATTATCCGGTTCCCATCATCCTTGGGAGACCGTTCCTTGCAACCTCCGGATGCATGGTAGACTGCAAGAATGGACAACTATCCTTCAACATAGGCGAAGAGAAAGTGGAATTCATACTTTCCTCTTTAATCAAAGAGCCAACCTTAAGAGAAGATGTTTTTAACATCTTTGATGAAGAAGAGTCTAGAGAAGTGGTGAGTTCGATCTTAATGAAAGTTCCACTTCAAAAGGTTCTTAGTATGAGCATCATAGAGGAAGGAGTAGAGCATGATTGTGATGAAGAGATAAAAGCATTGGAAGACAATAAAGAAGAACAAGGAGCAGGATTTGAAGAGTTAGAATCAACCCCGGAAACTGTGAAAAAAATCGACCTGCACGAAATAAATCACTCGATTTCTGAAGAGGTAAGTCGATTTCTGACAACAGGAAGAAAAATCGACCAGAAAATCGTCCGATTTTCTTCACAAGGGGTCGATTTAGCGACTAGTTCTCCAGCTTCTACGAAGATGACTGCAATTGTTCTCAACTCTAATGGTACACCTTCCCCACCTTCAATGGCCTCTCCCATGACCTCAGAAGGTCATGACTCATCAATCCAAGTACCTCTTTCATTGGAATTGAAGCCCCTTCCTACACACTTAAGGTATGCATTTCTCGAGCCTAACTCTACATATCGTGTGATAGTTAGTGCGAAACTGAATGATGATGAATTAGAGAAGATTATAAATGTTCTAAGGCAGCATAGGAGAGCACTAGGTTATACCATCGATGATTTGATAGGCATTAAACCTTCTCTATGTATGCATAAAATCCTAATGGAAGAGGATTACAAGCCTTCACGTCAACCTCAAAGACGGTTAAATCCGATCATGAAAGAGGTCGTGAAGAAAGAAATCCTTAAACTACTCGATGCAGGTATCATTTTCCCCATTTCCGACAGCAAGTGGGTGAGCCCAATACAGGTAGTACCAAAGAAAGGAGGCATAACTGTTGTTGGCAACAAAAATAACGAGCTTATCCCCACAAGGACAGTCACGGGATGGAGAATGTGCATCGACTACCGTAAGCTAAATGCGGCCACCAGGAAGGATCACTTTCCCCTTCCTTTTATTGATCCAATGTTGGAAAGGTTAGCCCAACACTCTTAATTTTGTTATCTAGATGGATATAGCGGTTTCTTTCAGATCACCATCCACCTGGATGACCAAGAGAAGATGACCTTCACGTGCCCTTGGGGTACGTTTGCTTATAGAAGGATGCCATTTGGCTTATGCAACGCTCCAGCCACCTTTCAAAGGTGTATGATGGCAATCTTTTCAGAATATATAGAGAATATCATGGAAGTATTCATGGACGACTTCTCGGTATATGGTTCTTCCTTTGATAACTGTCTCTCTAACCTTTCATTAGTTCTTAAGAGATGTGAAGACACTAACTTAGTTTGAACTAGGAGAAGTGTCATTTCATGGTCACCGAAGGAATTGTGTTAGGTCACCTAATATCAAATAGAGGAATAGAGGTTGATAGAGCCAAGATAGAAACTATTGAAAAACTGCCTCCTCCATCCTCAGTGAAAGGAATCAGAAGCTTCCTAGGACATGCAGTCTTCTATAGAAGATTCATAAAAGATTTTTCTAAGATTTCAAAACCCTTAACCAATCTTTTAATGAAAGACGTAAATTTTGAGTTTTCGAAAGAATGTTTAGATGCTTTTTGCAGGATCAAAGAAGCTATGTTTTCAGCACCCATAATGCAACCACCCGATTGGACACTCCATTTCGAGATTATGTGCGACGCGAGTGACTTCGCCATAGGAGCCGTACTTGGACAAAAGAAAGACGGCCGGACTAACTCCATCTATTATGCTAGCAAAACTCTAGACGAAGCTCAAATAAACTACGCCACAACGGAAAAGGAACTTCTAGCCGTAGTCTATGCTTTTGAAAAATTCCGTTCCTATCTTGCAGGTGCAATGGTGATAGTCTACACGGATCATTCGGCGATCCGCTACTTGTTCACGAAGAAGGATGCGAAGCCAAGACTTCTAAGATAGATCCTACTCTTGCAAGAGTTCGATCTAGAGATCCGTGACAAGAATGGTTTGGAAAACTCAGTTGCTGATCACCTTAGCCGTCTTCCCCATCTCACCAATGAGGCAGACGAACTCCCTATAGATGACGCGTTTCCCAACGAACAGCTCCACGCGATAGAAGAATGCCTTCAACATATCTCTAAAGGTAATGATCCATGGTTTGCTGAAAAAGTAGAGGTGGTTTGTAGGCGGGAGGAGGAACATAGATATCTTCCTTCTCTTTCCCCTCTCCTTCTTTAGTGGTGGTTTCAACTACTTTAGGTTGAGGATCGGTAGTTGTTATACCACTCCTAGTAGTGATCGCCATAACCCTTCCCTTTGGGTTATCTTCCGTCTTCCCGGGAAGTTTCCCTTGGTCTCTTGGAACCTCTCCGGCCTTGTTAAACACTTGGCTTTCCAAAGCTTTGTGAGCTTTATCAACCAAAGTTATATAGCTCTCCAACCCTTGTAGTTTGCCTAGGATCGTCTCTAGCATGGGATCGGGTTTGTTTGATCCGCTTGATTGTTCCTGGCTTGTTAAAGGAGTAGAAGAAGATGGAGATGTTAGAGCCTTTTCAGCATGAGAGTAAGGATTACCTGGATTTTGCTGATTTGACCTCCAATTGTTGTTATTTGAGTTCCTATTGTTGTTGTTCCAATTGGAGTTCCGGTTGTTATTGTTGTTGTTGTTCCAATTGGAGTTCCGGTTATCATTCCTTTGATTGTTGTCCCTCCCCATGTAGTTGGCTTCTTGCTCCTTAGTCTTTTGAAGACTTGTTTTGAGCACTTCCTTCAACTCTTTGATCTCATTATTGAGGCAGAATATTTGTGTTTGAGCAGCTTGGTTCAACTTAGCTCCCGGATCGCTTTGATTCCGGCTATTTGAGTCTACCTTCCGGTGAGAATACTTCTCAATCACTTGGGCTTGCTTCTCAATGAAGTCCCAAGCATCATCCTCTCTCATGTCCATGAATGTGCCACAAGAGAGAGATTGAAGGTTGAATTGTGTTTCCACATCCAATCCCTTATAGTAAATCTCCAATAATTCCAGTTTTGAAATGCCGTGGTGTGGGCAATCCAACAAGAGATCCTGAAACCTTTCCCAAGATTGAAACAAGCTTTCGTTAGGTTTCATAGAAAAAGCATTTATCTTACCTCTCAATTCCGCCGTTTTGGATGGCGGAAAGAACTTAGTGAGGAATTCCGAAGACAATTCCTCCCATGTAGCCAGCTTGGCAGCTGGAAGTGTTTTGTACCAAGCTAGAGCCTTGTCCTTCAAAGAAAAGAAGAACGGTTTGATCTTGTAATTGCTTGTAGTAGCCTTCTTCGGCTTCATAGTCTCCATGAGAATTTCGAAATTCTGCAAGTGTTGATGTGGAGATTCAGTACTTGCTCCGCCATATTGACTTTGGTGAACCATGGTGATGACTTGTGGTGAGAAGCTAAACTCTTGGATGTCTTCAGCTCCGAAATCCACACCTAGACGGCGTGGTTGCTGAATTGGGTCCATTCGTTGCCCCAAAGTTCGGGGTCTATCACCTTCATTAGCAACTTTCACATCCCTAGTTGGGAGGCGTGGAACAACCCGTGGTTTTAGGGTGTTTCGAACCGGACGAAGTAATGGATCGATCTCCTCAAGTTCTGGCATGTCCGGATCAATCTCTTCATCATCGGATGAGTCATTTCTAATGGATTTAGTTGGCGTCTTGACTTTCTTCTTCTTCCTGGATTTGTTCAATTCCAACTTCATGTCCAACATCATAGCTCTTAGTTCATCAATCTGAAATTGATGACTCGTTTCAGCATCTTTTCGTGCTTTCTCACTCAACTGAAGTTGGCGTTGAGCTTCGTTCAGTTCAGCCTGGAGGTTTTTCTCATTGTTCTCAGCCATTTTCTTTTCCTTCAACTTTCTTCTCAAGGTTTTCTCCAATTTGGGATCGAAAGGAACTAGATATTTAGTGGATCTAGTCTTTCGCATATACCTAAAGAACCTGCAAAGATCACTCAAGTAGACAAATCAAATCACAAGAGCAAGAGCTCCCAAGCTAGACAACCGAAAACCGAATTTGGTCTAGACCAAATCCCCGGAAACGGCGCCAAAAACTTGTTCGCTCAAAAAGTGTGTGCGTCAAAGTCTTAAATTTATATCTAGAACTCAAAGCAAAGCGAACCCGCAGTGTACGGATCAGCTGTAGTGAGGTAAGAATTCCAGAGTCGAACTCAGGGATTTGGTGAGAGTAAATTCAATTTCAATTATCTAGCGAAAATGCAAAAAGCTTTTGTGATCAAATAAGGGTAAAATGATTCCAAGGATTCAAGTATCCGATTTCGACTTTCGATTCAAGACACTTCTATAGATGTAAGGAAAGAGTTTATATTGCCAAGATCATGTGTTCAAAGGTAGGTATCGTATGATGAAGTTCCGAAACCTATATATCTAATCTAAAGATTCTCTCTACAAGGGTTGTTGAGGCTGCAATATAGAAAGATCTAAAGATAAGAATTATGTTCAAACTAACTATCTAAAACTCCAGGATATGACTCTCCAAAGTAAAGAATAGCAAGCACAATTAAAATCTTAATAAAGGATGTTGAGTCTCTCTATTACCCAATTCTTGAAATCTTAATCTATTAAATGTAGAATCAGGTTTGAAGTGTCTTCATACATTCAATCAGAGGTTAAAAAGGTTAGTCAAGGTTGGGATTTAAGCAAAGATTAGTTTTTATTAAAGATTAATTCAATTAAAGTTCGATAGAAGAATAAATTGGGTTGTTCATCATTAAATCGGCCGATTTATTCAAGAACACACCGATTTTCCTGTTATCGCAAAACTAAAATCTAAACTCTCAGGTTCCTAATGTGTAAATGAATTCAGTCTATCATCATCTAAGCCTTAATCATCAACTATTCTCCCCAGAATCACAATGGTTTTAGCCAACCATTTTCAAAATCGAATCAAATTAAAGATTGAGTGAAATATCACAAATAAAACCGAATCTTGAATAAAAATTCAATAACCTTCAATTCTGTAAACAATCTTCGAAACTGATTAATGTATCTCTTAAGTAACTAAAATTCGTGTTTAGAAATCACAATCACTTCAATGGAATAAAGAAATCTCACAAACAATGATCAAGATTCACTTTCCGGCTAAAGTGCTTCAATCCTTCTCCAAAAATCTTCAATCTCTCTCAAACGCGTAAAGATTTCCCGCTGCGGCCTCCTCGTTTTCGTTCCTAGGGTTCTCACCTATAGTATCTTGCAAATGGGCCGTTTGGCAAAACTCTCCTTTAGCCCAAAAGAATTGGGCTTTGTGTCGTCTTTTCATTTGGCCGAAAAACAAAGGAAATCGACCCAGTCGATTTATACACAAAACCGTTCGATTTCTAGGGAGGAAAATCGTCCGATTTATATGCATATTGGCACAATTTTCTTCAACAGAAAGTGCTCTTCTTTTGGCTTGTCTTTTATGCTTCTCCTTTGCAATTCCTTAGCTCTTTGTGATCCCTCTAAGACTCCTTTAGCTTCCCTAACATCCTTAGATGCTCCTTGCTCCGCTTTTGCTTTCAATTCCACTCCATTTACCTATAATTCATCAAAAACTCGTGTAGACCTCTATTTCCGACAAATGGTTGAATAGAACATAAAAGGTACACGAAATCTCTCTAAATGCAAGGCAAACTGAGACAATCTTCTACAATATGCATGAATATAATGGTATGTAATTCATTTCATCAACGGTCACTCAGGATGTTCCACGGCCGTGGAAATGTACGGACCCGTGGTTTTTGTGATTTTTCTCAGCTTTTACAAAATTACGGTCACTGTAGCATCCACGACCATGGAATTGGCCGTGGAACTCTCTATGTTACTCTAAAGCTCCAATTTCGTCAATTCTCTCGACCTTTCCTCCTTCAATTCCGTATTCCTCGCTCCTACATCCAAAAACACAACATACCGGAAGATATCGAAGGCAAAACAAAACAAAAATGTCTAAACTACTATAAACTAAGAATGAAAACGAAAATGCAATAGCTTGGGTTGCCTCCCAAGAAGCGCTTGTTTATGTTCCGTAGCTAGACCGTACTTGCCTCTATTTGAGTGCGGTAGGTGCGAACTCCTCAGCTTGGAGCTCCGGTGAGTATTTCTTCAATCATTGACCGTGCACCTTGAAAATTCCGCTCTTTTCACCCCATACTTCAACTGCGCCATGGGGAAAAACATGTTTGATTAGATAAGGTCCGGTCCAACGTGATTTAAGCTTACCTGGAAAGAGCCGAAGTCGCGAATTGAAAAGGAGGACTTGATCTCCTTCCTTGAGGTCCTTTGGAATGATATGCTTATCATGCCTATGCTTCGCTCTCTCTTTGTATATCTTGGCGTTCTCGTAGGCGTTTAAGCGAAGTTCTTCAAGCTCATTAAGATCCAAGAGGCGCTTCTCGCCTGCTTCTTTCATGCCGAAGTTCAACCACTTAAATGCCCAATACGCCTTTTGTTCCAGCTCTACCAGTAAGTGACAAGACTTCCCATACACAAGGTTGTATGGTGTCGTTCCTATGGGAGTCTTATACGCAGTCCGGTATGCTCATAGCGCAGCGTCTAGCTTCAAAGACCAATCCTTCCTTGTCCTTGAAACTATTTTCTCTAGGATGCCCTTGATCTCTCTATTCGAAATCTCCACTTGTCCACTCGTTTGTGGATGATAGTGAGTGGCGATCTTGTGAGTCACCCTATACTTAGCTAGGAGAGCATCGAATCGTCGGGCAATGAAGTGTGAACCTCCATCACTAATAATAGTCCGCGGTGTCCCAAACCTTGGGAAGATAGTTCTATTAAAGAAATTTATGACAACCGCGGCATCATTAGTAGGAGAGGCTATAGCTTCTACCCATCTTGAAACATAATCCACCACTAAGAGTATGTATTGATTCCCGCAAGACGATGGGAAGGGTCCCATGAAGTCGACTCCCCAAACGTCAAAGATCTCTACCTCTTGTATATTGTTGAGAGGCATCTCGTTTCTCCTAGATATGTTTCCTGTTCTTTGACAAGCATCGCAACAAGAAACAAAGGTATGCACATCCTTAAACAAATTGCAATACCTTAGCGCTAGTTTTATTGGAACTAGTGTGTCCTCCACAAGGTAGTGAATGACAATGACGGATGACGCTTTGCATCTCCTCTTCCGGCACACATCTTTGAATGATGCCGTCCAGACCTCTCTTGAAGAGTAGAGGTTCGTTTCAGAAGTATTGCCGGACATTCCTAAAGAACTTCTTTCTTTGTGTGTAGGATAATCCGGGAGGTATTTCCTAACAAACCAAGTAATTAACAAAATCAGCATACCATGGTTCGTTACCTCTTGTTCTCGTGTTGATGCACTCCTCTATGATGTGCAAGTGTTCGTCCGGGAAGGAGTCATCTATAGGTAGATCGTCGTCTTTTAGATGTGGTAGACGACTCAAATGATCCGCAACTGAATTTTCTGAACATTTCTTGTCGCGGATCTCTAGATCGAATTCTTGAAAGAGAAGAATCCATCTAATCAGTCTCGGTTTTGCATCCTTTTTAGCAAGCAAATATCGAATCGCCGAATGGTCCGTGTATACTATCACCTTCGAACCTACAAGATAAGAATGAAAATTTTCAAATGCATATACAACGGCCAAAAATTCTTTTTCCGTAGTGGCGTAGTTGAGCTGCGCTTCATCTAGCGTCTTGCTAGCGTAATAGATGGTGTGTGTGCGGCCATCCTTCTTTTGTCCCAGCATAGCCCCAACGGCTACGTCACTCGCATCACACATAACCTCAAATGGAAGACTCCAATCCGGAGGTTGTATGATTGGGGCAGAGATTAGAGCTTCCCGGATCTAGTTAAATGCATCTAAACATTCCTGCGAAAAGTCAAAAACTGCATCTTTCATCAATAGATTAGTGAGCGGTTTTGATATCTTAGAAAAGTCTTTGATGAAACGTCTATAGAATCCGGCGTGTCCTAGGAAGCTTCTTATCCCTTTCACCGAAGATGGAGGAGGGAGCTTCTCTATGGTCTCTATCTTAGCCTTATCTACCTCAATCCCTCTATTAGAGATCAAGTGTCCTAAGACAATACCTTCTTTTACTAATAATTGACACTTTTCCCAATTGAGAACTAGGTTAGTGTCTTCGCACCTTTGAAGCACAAGAGAAAGGTTAGAAAGGCAATGATCAAAAGAGGAACCATAAACAGAGAAATCGTCCATGAAAACCTCCATAATCTCTTCTATATATTCCGAGAAGGTAGTCATCATGCACCTTTGGAAGGTGGTTGGGGCGTTGCAAAGCCCAAACGGCATTCTCCTATAAGCGAACGTACCTCATGGGCACGTAAACATGGTCTTCTCTTGATCGTCCGGATGTATCGGAATCTGAAAGAAACCACTATAACCGTCAAGATAACAAAAGTATGAGTGTTGTGCTAACCTCTCAAGCATTTGATCGATGAATGGCAAAGGAAAGTGATCCTTCCTTGTCGCGTTGTTCAGCTTGCGGTAGTCTATGCACATCCTCCACCCTGTTACGGTTCTTGTAGGAATGAGCTCGTTGTTTTTGCTTTTGATGACCGTCATTCCTCCTTTCTTTGGAACAACTTGAACCGGGCTTACCCACTTACTATCGGAGATAGGGTAGATAATACCTGCGTCAAGTAGCTTAAGAATCTCCTTCTTGACAACCTCCTTCATTGTCGGATTTAACCGCCGTTGAGGTTGTCATGAAGGCTTAAAGTCATCCTCCATTAGAATCTTGTGCATACATAGTGATGGTTTAATGCCTACAAGATCCTCTATTGTGTATCCTAAAGCTTTTCTATGTTTCTTTAGAATAGCTATGAGCTTATTATGTTCTTCTTCACTTAAATCGAAACTAACAATTACCTGAAAAGTAGAATTAGTTCCTAAGAATGCATACCGAAGATGTGTTAGAAGTGGCTTCAATTCCATTGTTGTTGGAGTTTCAATTGGCTCTTGAGGAGTGTCCAATGCTTCCTTAGAAGTCTCTAAAGGTGGAAGAGTGGTTGAAGAAGGCTCAAGAGAATTGGTGGAAAGAACGTGATTGTCCTCTGAATTCTCCAAAATTGTGGCACCTCTGTTAGTTCCACGGCCGTGGAAATCAATTACGGTGCCTCTGGAAGTTCCACGACCGTGGAATTGGCCGTGTAACTTACTGTGGCTTTCTGAGTAGCTAACTACGGTCATCATGGAGGATTCCACGGCCGTGGAATAGCACGACTGGCCGTGGTTCCTCACGTTTCTGACCCATCATAGAGTTCTTCAAACTCTTCTTCATGCACTTCTTGTAGCTTCTCTAAGGATTTAATCTCATTGTTGCATTCCTCATCTTCCCCTTTCTCCGTTACGCTCATGGTAATCACCTTTTGCAACGGATCTTCGGTTAGAATTGAGATAACTTCCTCTCTAGATGCCTCCTCGTCATGGATGTTGAACATGTCCTCTCCTAAAGCTGGCTCTTTCACCAATGTTGAGAGAACGAATTCAACCTTCTCTTCTCCTATGTCGAAGGTGAGTCTAGCATTCTTGCAATCCACCATACAGCCGGAGGTTGCAAGAAACGGTCTTCCGAGTATGATCGGGACCGGACAATCTGCAGAAATGTCAAGCACAACAAAATCTATGGGGACATAGAACTTACCAAGCTTGACCGGGATGTCTTCGATGATACCGACGGGACGAGTTATGGATCGATCCGCCATGTACAACGTCATCTTCACCGGTTTAGGCTCACCTAAACCGATCTTCCTACACAAAGCAAGCGGGATGATGCTAATGCTTGCTCCTAAGTCAAATAATGCATCGAGTGTGACATCTCCCATTCTGATTGGAATGCAAAAAGATCCCGGACCTTTCAGCTTTGGGGGCATCTTCTCTTTCATTGTTTTGATGAGATCCCATGATTCCGAACTCATCTTGACTTCTCCAAAGTCTTCTAGTTTCCTCTTGTTAGAGAGGATTTCTTTTAAGAACTTCCCGTAAGCGGGCTTACCTACAATTTCATCAATAAAAGGTATGTTAATATGCAGTTTGCTCATGAATTCAATGAACTTACCGAACTGCTTGTCTAGACGCGCTTTCGCTCTAGATTGCGGGAATGGTAAAGGCGGTTCGTAAGCTGGGGGAGGAATGTAGATGTCTTCCTTCTCCTTCCCCTTCTCCTTTTCCTTTTCAGTTGGAACCTCTACAAACTTAGGTTGCGGGTCAGTTGTGGTTACTCTGCTCCTAGTGGTAATAGCCATCACCCTTTCTTTAGGGTTGTCCTCCGTCTTTCCGGGAAGTTTTCCTTGATCTCTATGAACTTCTCCGGCCTTGCTAAACAGTTGGGTTTCTAAAGTCTTTTGGGCTTTATCAACCTTCATTATGTGATCATCAACCTTCGTGATCCGATTCTCCAATCCTTAAAGCTTTCCCAAGATTGTCTCCAAAACGGGGTCGGATTTCTCCTCTCCCGAACTGCTTGTATTGTTGGATCCTTGCCCTTAGCTTTTCAAAGGAGTGGAAGAAGAAGAAGGTGGTGTTAGTGAATTTCTTGAATTGGAATGAAAATTTCTGGAATTTTGCTGTTGATTGAACGCCAATTGCCATTAGAATTCCTGTTGTTGTTGTTGTTGTTCCAATTGTTGTTATTCCGGTTATTATTGTTCCAATTGTTCCCGTTGTTGTCGTTGCGGTTGGTTCCTTCGTTTCTTTGGTAGTTGTTGTTTCCTAGGTAACCAACGTCTTGCTCCTTTGGCTTTTGCAAGCCAGCTCTAATCACCTCTTTCAATTCCATGATTTCGGTGTTTAGGGAGAAAATTTGAGTTTGCGCAGCTTGGGTTAGCTTTGCTCCCGAATCTCCTCCTTTGGATTCCACCTTTCGGTGAGAATATTTCTCTATGATTTGGGCTTGTCTTTCAATGAAATCCCAAGCGTCTTCTTCCCTCATGTCCATGAACGTTCCACATGAAAGGGAGTGGAGCTTGAATTGTGTCTCTACATCAAGTCCCTAATAGTATATCTCTAGTAGTCCAATTCTTGGAATGCCATGATGTTGGTAATCCAATAGCAATTCCTGAAATCTTTCTCAAGATTGAAACAAACTTTCGTTAGGTTTCATAGAAAAAGCATTAATCTTACCTCTCAATTCCGCAGTTTTGGATGGCGGAAAGAACTTAGTTAGAAACTCCGAAGAAAGATCCTCCCACGTATTAAGCTTCGCATTTGGGAGAGCTTGATACCATGCTAGAGCCTTCCCCTTCAAAGAGAAGAAGAACGGTTTAAGCTTGTAGATGTTGGTGGTGGTCTTCTTTGGCTTCATCGTTTCCATAAGAATCTCAAAATTCTGTAAGTGTTGGTGTGGAGATTCGGCACTTGTTCCGCCAAATTGATTTTGGCAAACCATGGTAATCACTTGCGGATTGAAGCTAAATCCATGAATATCTTCAGCTTCAAAGTTCACGCCAAGGCGGCGCGGTTGTTGAGTTGGATCCAGCCTTTGACCAAGCGTTCTTGGCTCTTCATCCACACGAGCGGCTATCGCACCCCCAGCTGGGATACGAGGATCGATGGCTGGCCTCGGATCGTTCTGAACTGGATTGATCGTTGGATCAATGTCCTCTAGTGCCGGCATAGAATCATCACTCTCATCTTCGGATGATTCGGTCCTAACCGACCTTGTCGGTTTGTTTTTCTTCTTCTTCTTCTTAGAGTCACTCATCTCCACTCTAAGTTGCAAAAACATGTCCCTAAGCTCATCATATTTAGCTGCATTTCGATCCGACTCTTCTCTACGAGTCTTCTCACTCTATGCAAATTGAGCTCTAGATTCCTCCAATTCCGCTTGGAGATCTCTTTCTTCGTTTTTAGCCATCTTTCTTTCTTTGAGCTTCCTTCTCAAAGTCTTCTCAAGCTCTTGATCTAGAGGTAGTTGGTCTTTGTTGGTTCTAGACCTGCGCATATACCTAAAATAACCTGCAAATATCACTCAAGAAAAGATATCAAATAGTAGGAGCAAAGCTCCCCGGCTTGACAACCGATAACCGAATTCGGCCTAAGCCGAATCCCCGGCAACGGCGGCAAAAACTTGTTTGCCACTTAGCGTGCGTGCAAATAAGCTTTAAATTTATAAAACTAGAATCAAGCAAGTGAACCCGCAATGTACGGATCATGTAGTAGAGCAAGAATTCCAGAGTATCAAACTCAGAGATTTGGGGAGGATAAATTCAGTTATAAGATTATCAAGCAAGTAGAGGTAAGCATTGCAAATATATTGGGGAAAACAGCAATCCTAAAGATCCAGGTATCCTGTTGTGGCAATCGATTCAAGATATACTAAAGATATAAGGACAAAGTTGAGGTTTGCGAAGGTATACGAATGTAAGGTAATGTACGGTGAAGTTCCAAAACCCTATATGACTTACCCAAAGACACTCTCTATAAGGGTTGTTGAGGCTTCAGTATAGATAGGATCTAAAGGTAAGAATTAGTCTCAAATACCCAAACTTGTAACCCAAAGATCAAGATAGGCTCAAACGGTTAAGGTTGTGACACTCGAAACTGAAATAGAGGATGTTGAGTCTCACTATTACCTAGAAAAGACAAGTCAAGACTAGATTAAAGAAAATCTTTAACTTTGGATTAGAGTAAAAGCATGGTCCGTAAAATGGGGTAAATCGCGGTTGGATCTTGAGATTCCACGGCCGTGGAACTCAAGAACAACCCGTAATTTTGGGTGTCGATGAAGTTTCTCTAGCTCTCAGGGTCCAATCTGTTTAAGAACGATCTATCATCATCTAAGCCACAACTATCAACCCTTCACCTTAGAATTGGTAAGGGTTTTTAGCCAACAATCATCATTTGATATCAATAATTATGTTTAAAAAGAATGAAAGAAGGAAAACTTCGAAACTTCAATAAAACTCCAATCAAATCTCAAATCCGTGCACACAAAGAGATAAGTGTATAACAGATTCGGAAACAACACGAACAAATCACAATCCTTGATGAGAACGAAGAACGGGATGTCAATCCGTCTTCTAATCAAATCAAAAGGACGAAAGAGCCTAACTTACGCCACAAGCAACTTCAAAATCTTCAAACCCTAAGCACGTGTATGCAATCGATAATCAACGTAAGCAGCCGTCCAAAATTCTCTCATTTTCAGCCTTTTTATAGGGTGAGAAAAAGATATCTTCTATGTCCAATACGTAGAAAACGTGACAATTAAGGATTCGGCAAAAGATTGCCCAAATCACGGTCTTCAGAGATTCCACGACCGTGGAATGTAGGCGTGGAAAATATTACGATGATTTCAACCTTCCATGACCGTAATTTACACCGTGGAACTCACTGGTAGCTCAATGATCAAATCCATGTTCATGATGGAAGTTCCACGGCCGTGGAAATGGGGCGTGGAAGTCATATTCCTTTTATTTTGCAATTGCTTCGTTCCATTCTTCATCTTTGCTCCTTCCTTAGCTTCTTAATGTGTATCCTCATCTTCCTAGGTAATCAATTCCTCCTTTATTGCCATCAAACGATCCAATTCCAACTCTTATTCACCTACAATCAACACAAAGCTAGTGTAGATCTCCATATCGAAAATATAGATGAATAAGCTAACTATTGCTTCTACACCCTATCCATGAAAACAATAATGAATGAAAAACAACTAGAAAACGTGCCTATAATATCAAAATATTTCATGCTAACAGATTGCAAGTGGCGATTCCATTCAAGGAAAGTTTTTCCCTAGACACTCCTAAGCACGGGAGTCAATATGAGACGTATGATCAAGGAATGACGAAAGAATTAGTAGGCCCGTAAGTTAAGTTAATGGAGGTAACAAAAGATGAAGTGTCAAGTTCCCTAAGATACAGGCGGGTTGACTTCTTCGGACTTATGAGGACTACGAGAAAAATGGCAAGATGAGGATTCAAATGGTGGAATTTGCTTGGTGGAGTTGACCGTTTTCCAAAATTGTGATAATGCCAAGAAACTCCAAGAAGAAAGAAGAGTGAGTGGATGATGAGCCCGGAAGGGAAGAGTAAACAAGATTGTAGAATATAGCAGATCGGTTTTGAGAGTTAATGTATGCCGGCTTTTCAATGCCAATGGGAAGAAGTGTATCGACTAAGGCTTGTATCTTGGTCATATAATGTGAAGTGGTTAAAGCAAGTAACTAGGATTAGACCTCACAGAGAGGGATTGTAACGACCTTACATGACCTTTTGCGGTCATGAGATGGACATGTGAAGAGAACGGCGTGGATTTGAACCTTTAAAGTGGAACATGATAACGGGAACTAGTGAATCAAATTAGAGGAGTGATATCCCTAGTTGCTTTACGCAAATGGGAAAATATGTAAAGAGGATGCATGGTGTTTGCTCTTCTTATGAAATGGTTGATACGTTGACGCGAACGAGATATGATCAAATATTCTTGACTTACCCGAAGGAGCTATTTGGCTTAGTGTGTATTTAAGGACCGAGATTATAGTGATGTTATAAGCTTTAAGCTTGAGATGGTGGTGCTTGAGAACTTACGAATTGGGATTTGAGGAGTCTCAAAGGGGGACTTACTTCGGGTTTTCCCCCATGGGGCATGTTGGTACGATTTGTTAGGAATAGAACGAAACGGGAATGTGGTACTTCGATTATTGAGAGATGAGTATGGTTAATGATAGGTTGAGGTATCTTCTCCGTAGTAGGATGCTCGTCAAGACTAGTTGCGTATGATTTATATGTTTTATAAGATTGACAAGAAGTAAAGATACCCCCAGACTTGGGTGGAGTAAAGAAAGGACCATCGAAAGACGGCGTTTCGGGCCGGTGTGGTCACTACAGTTTGTAGCGAAGCCTTCTTGGACTCACGAGTGTGCTTGATGAGTTGAGTCGTTAATGATGTGCATTTATCAAGTTTATAAAGCGGATTGCAGTAGCGACATTCGTTTTGTGATTTCGGGTGGTTCTAATCTAAACCCAAAGCTTATGCTAGTGTTGCACACTAGTAAGAGTTGTGATAGGAGGTGGACCGTGACCTAACGGTTCATGAAAACTATTGTTGTGCGAGGTGTACGAGTGGTTCTTCGAGCTATCATTTATTGTGAACGGCTTGTTATACTCTTGTAATTTACATGAACAAGCATGACATGAGAAGACGGTGATACGGGTTATGCAAGGTAAGAGGATAAGCATAGTTGTCTAATCAAGATAGGACGTCTGAGGTGACGTCCAAGCAGAGCTTGGGAGGTGTACGAGTGGTTCTTCGAGCTATCATTTATTCTGGATACGTCCAAGCAGAGCTTGGGATACGTGTGAAATAACAAGAGAAGTTTTGCATGTACGTTGGACGATTGCGTGAATATAAGAAGAATGACAAAAGAAGGGTCAATAGTTAGGCACTTTAATGTGTGCACTTAAGATGATGATGGTATTTGTGTAATGATTGAGATGTTAGATGTGTACGAACGATTAGAGTATAACATGTGTACGTATTTGCTCCGTGAGGGTTGATTACCCATCAGAAGTGATGGTTAAAGATGGTTCAGGACGGCGGCCTTATGATGTTGAGATCATCCGGGTTATTAACGTAGATGATCGATGAAGAGATCCGGCAGAATCGTGGGATTTGTTTCCGGGATAGAAGGTTCTGAGGAGAGACCCCATAGTTACCTCTATGGGAGGACGGTTTTGTTGAGATGCCAGGAGCGTCTACATGAGTTTATGATGGAGAGCTGAGATAGAGCCTCCAAGATGCTCGCACTTCCCTTACTAGTTCACCATGGTGCTTGTAAGAGGTATCTAGTTTAGAGATGTTCACACTGGAGAGACGGCCTTATGGCCGAGGTGGCTAAGTACATAGCCATTAGGTGACTCGTTGTAGATCAAGTTGAGAACCCTAAGACGAGAAAGAAGACTTCATCCACCGCAAGTTACGCAGTGGGAGTGGAAGGATACCTCCATAGAGGTTACTACCGGTTTGAGAACACGCAAAGGTTGTGACGTATTTGGGTCAGTATGTACCGACCGACTGAGATAACACATTTTACACCGTCTTGGGAAACAGGACCAATGAGTCGGATATTTGTGGAATCCACCAAGTAATTGTGAGATTACCTAGGGTATCGAGTACCATCGTTTTGGTTTGAGGTGGACGTTTCATCTTGAGATTTGTGGGGCAATGGGATAGTACCGCTTAGAGGTTCGATTATTTTTCAAGACAGCTTGCGTCCTCGGACGTATGGCCACCTAGAAAAGGTTTTCCATGCCTTAAAGGACGTGTTAAGAATCTCCATGCTAAAATGAGAACAAGTGTCATCTGGACGCCTCCGGGGAATGAGTGCATATTTTATGATAATCGAAATGTGTTGGTGATGACCATTGTGAGGCAGTTATGAACGGAATTCTAGTACACCTTGGCATTGGAATATGGATGGTAGATGCGATGATAGTCGGACTGAGTCGCCTGATGGCGTTGTGGAAGATATGCGCAGACCTCTAGAGGCATGAAATGTAACAGATCTATCCTAGAATACCATGACGCAAAGCGTCATATAGGGTGGACACGAAGAAGGGAGAGTGGAGTTTCTGATTTATCAGACCCTTGAGATATGGATGGGAGTTGGGAAGTGGTTTGCAATTTATATTGCCACCTAGAGTGGAGAGTATCTTCTGAGGTTTTTTTTATAATAGTCATGGAAGTATATACATTACTCGGGTTAGGATATTAGTCATGATGATTTTGAGGCAAACTACGAGCCGATGAGGCTACCGGAAGGAGACGGGAAAGTACATTTGATTGAGTGTTACGTTGAGCTAGTTGCCATGTTTGGCCGTTGCACGATCGGCTATATTTTGACTTGCTATGCGTTATGAGGTTCGTGTGAGTATGTATGTCGGCCTTGAGAGGTTTTGACGTTGTTATACGAGTGTGTGATAGTTATCGAGTAGAGAGTTGACATGTTTACGACTTTGAGTGGTTACCGAGTTGTTATGTTGAGTTTTATGTTTTGCAAGTTTCGGGTCGAAACTCGTTTTTAGGGGGATTAGTTGTAACATCCGGAATTTTTATTCCGGGTGTTTAGAGGTTTATCGACCTTCCTGCAGGCGCAACTCAGTTTTCCCGCAGGCACGAAGTTCTGAGCGTCGGGTTTTGTTCCGAAATCTCGTTCCGACCTCTCGTTTCTCACCCTCGCTTTGGACCCCTCGGTTCCTAGCATTTTTGGAGAATGGGTCAGCTGACCTTTGAGCTCCCCTTTTGGTGGCAGCCTTGTCCTTTCTTTCTCTCTCTCTCCTCTCATTCTTGATTTCACGTGAAAGCTTCTCTCCCTTATCTCTTTCTTCTCTCTTTGGCTTGGAAGCAATTGGAAGCCCTTCTTGATGATCTTCCCATGCTTCTTCTTGTTTGATGTCTAACAATGAGTTGAGCTACAGATCTGGATTTGTAAGTGTAAGCCCTTTCCTCCCTCTCCATTTCTCATCTTCATCTCCTTCCTTGAGCTCCAATGGTGGAAGCCATGGATTCTTAGCTTTCTTCCTCTTTGTGTTGCATGTGCTCGGATCTAGCTTAGATCTATTATGCTGATGATGTTTATGTGTGTGGATGTTCTGGAGCCAATCAAGGAATCTAGGAGGTCAAGGCACATCCAGGAGATCGTCGAAGAAGCCATCGCTGAGCACCCTTTGTTGTTCGACCGTAGGGGCGGATCTTCAGAGCCAAGGGCCGGCCAACACCCTAAGCCGCAGGGGCGGCCAGCTAGAGCCGCAGGGGCGGCCACCAAGAGCCACAGGGGCGGACCTCTGGGCCGCAGGGGCGGCCACTGGCTCAGCCAACACGCCCTTGTGGCCTTCTTCTCTCTTTTTCGGCTGTTCTTCCTCCTTTTGAGCCCGTGCCTTTGCTTGGTGAGTTCCCTACCTTGAGTATAGGTTCATTGATGACCTTAGAGAGTTTTGATTACTAGAAGCATGCTAGGATTGGACCTAGGATGGTTGGAATGCCATGTAGTGGCTTGTGAACCTTAAGCGAGTTTGTCAGGTTTTCAGAATGATCTATGGCTTGATGGTTGCATGTTTTTGAGTTGGTTCATGAGATGAGGGTAGGACTACATTGTGAGGCTTTGTGAGGGGTTAGATGGTTAGTACATGGATGTGAGTTTATGAGCTAAGATGTGCACGTAGTTGTTACCGTTGCCTTGTTGAGACTAGGATCATTGGTCCTAGTATGGGTTATGGCTTATGATCTTGCGAGATCATCGGGTCTAGAAGTCTAAGGACTTCTAGCATATGAGAGTGGTATTGATGTGTTCCTTGTTATGATCAGGAGATGAGTATTCCTATGGGAAGTGAGATCGGTTTTAGCTAGCTTTGGGACGAGGTAAGTCTACGGACTTACTTAGCTCGCTTTTATGCATTATTTGGATTTGTAATGGTGGTGTGTGCTTTATCTTTGTTTATATCATGAAACCAGACTAGGGCAACTCGGCTATATCTATTTGGCCCATTGTATGTTATTATCGGGCGGTGACATCACCGCTCGGTTTCCCGAGGGAGACTGGGGGGATCTTTGCGACCAGGCCATACACGGTATACGGGCGGGCTTCTTTATCACTCCCTCAGGATATACGGGTTGGGCGCCGCCACACTCATGTTGGTTACACGGGGACAGAGGCGAGAGTTATAAGACTCTCGTGTCATACCTTGAACAAATGGATTAGAAATGGAATAACTTAAAAATAGAAGATAAGAACCGGATGTGTATGTTATGTGCATGTTGTGTGTTATGTATGCTTCCGTGTGTGTTTGTGCCTTTGGTATCTTTATTATGCCAAGAATGTGAGCTAACGGTTTTATACCGATTGTTGTAGTTGACTTGCAGGTTAGGTGTAGCCGAGTGATCCGGAGGAGTGGGCAGTCGGGGTTCCGTACATCTTAGGTCGAGATCTGGGTTTTTTAGTCCATGTATCATCGTTGTGTGTTATGTGGTGTATTCTTGGCGTTGTTGTATAGACGGATGATGTTTTTTCATTCTTGTGGTATTCTGGAATCATGTCATTCATTTAAACTTGTTTTTGAGTTTTATGCCTTTATTTGTGCCATGTTGGAAAGGTCCGGTGAAATTGTTGTCAGGCTAAGGGTCGGGACCCATTGTGTGGTCTTGCCCGTAGCATTCCGATATCCGGCAGATTCGGGGTGTTACAAATCCCGTGAAAAACCTTTCCGACACAATATGAAATTTTAAAACTTGGTCATCATACCGCAATTAAAACCTTGAGCCATAAACCGAATTTAATCCAATAAGGGCGTAACACATACAGTAAGTAGACACATGACTATAACTCGATGTAATACCCAACTTTAAAACGCGTAATTATATTTTCCGAGCAACCTATACAATATAAGAACCCAAAGTGAAACTTGTTTTTCAATGTCAAGGACAAAACAAAACCGCTCATCTATTTTCCGGTCAAAATACACTTATATGAACATCGTCATAAATCCGCATTTAAATACTTGGCCAATATTGCATAAATAAATCTGCAGGGGTATATATTGCATGAAACACAAATCTGGGCAATTAATGTAAATATAAAAGATAGGTTAAAATGTGTAATTATACAAAAACCAGGGGGGGCCGCTGTTAAATTCAAGGATAGGGTTTTAACCCGATAGATCCTTCATCGGCTTGGACAAGGACGCAGAGCACGCTGGGGAAAGAGAGGCACTGGCGGCGGAATGGCTTGTGCGAGGGCCGCGACTCGAGGCCCTAGAGGTTGTAGAGAGGAACAGAGCAACGGTGGTGCAGGGCAAAGGCCCAGGTTCCTCCGGCGGCCGGTCCTTTGGTTACAACAGATCCCGGGAATTTAAACACCAACGAAGCAGCAATGAAATAATGGCGAGGCAGAGGGCGTTCAAAGGAAGAGGAAGAGAGGCAGGGAAGGGTCCTTGAAGGCGACGCAGGCTTGGGGTAAGTTTTTATTCGAAGCAACTGCTTTCAATTCGATTGAGAGGGTTAAGGATGAGTTGCCGGCTTGGGGTCGCATGGTGGACGTTGCTCGGCGACTGCAAGAGTGGAGAATGGAAGAAGATGGTGCAGGGTTGTTCCTGTTTGGTTGGGTGACACAAAGAAGTGAGGTGTGGCGTGCAAAGCAGAGGGAACAGAGGACAGTGCTGAGACGAGGTCGAGATGAAGGCCATAGGAGAGAGCTGGAGGTGTCAAGCAGCAATTACAGAGAAGGGGGAGAGTTGGAGTGTTGTTGTGAGGTGAGTGTTGCAACCATGAGTGACAGAGAGAGTGTCTTGGGAGGGGCCCTTGCGTGCGAGAGGGCTAGTGCTGGAAGCCAAAAAAATTGAAAAGAAAGGAAATAATTATACTTGTAATAGTATTAAAATAGGAAATCGGTAATCAGTAAACTCGACAAAACATTCGGAACGGGATTTAGAATCGGAAAACTTCTCCGAATTTTTCCGGAATGCTAATACGGAAAATAAATATATCGATCAAAATATATATATATATATATATATATATATATATATATATATATATATATATATATATATATATATATATATATATATATATATATATATATATATATATATATATATATATATATATATATATATATATATATATATATATATATATATATATATATATAAAAGCTCGAAAAAAAGTTTAATTTACGATGTGAAAATACTCTCAAAATATTTAAGCTATTAAAATATTAGGAAAAAATATATATATCGAAACACGCCTAAAATTTGGGGCGTTACATTTGAATTAATAAAATTTGAGTTTTGAGTTAAATTGATGATTTGACATAATTTATCAAGAGAGAAAATAGATAGTATTTATCCCGGTCCAGCTCCTGTGAAGTTCAAAAACAACTTCATTGTGAAGTTCAGAAACAACTTCATGGTGAAGTTGTATGGATCTAAACCGTTGATTAATTTTAAAGGTTGAGATCATCTTAATAATTATGGCTAGTGAATAAAAAGATAATTTATAAAAATATAAGAAATTTAATAGTATTAAAAGGAAAGCTAATATTGAAAAAAAAAATCTAATATTTCCATATGAGTATTGTCTCCTCCTTTGCTAATCACTAACAGTTATGGATGTTTTGTATCGATATTGTCATTTAATCTAATTTTATAATAATTAAACTTTTTGTATTATTTTTTAATGACATTTAAAATATCATTTTTCTTCATTTGATAATTGTCGATCAAAGGTTAATACTAACAAAGAATATGTTCAATACATTATTTTATCTTATAAACTTAAAGTAATTTATGTTTATTTAATTAACAAAATCTAAAAAAACAAAACAGTGAACAAATATAACCAATACTGAATGGATTTAAAAATACTAAATAAATGTGTTTATTATTGTATTTCCTATTTACCAACATTATTTTTTTATATTCATAAAATTTAAATGTTAAGATCTTTCAACAAATTGCAAATTAAGGTTATAAAATAAGAAAGATAATTTCAAAAATATTGAGATCTTCTGGTAAATTAAGGTTAGAGAATAAGAATGATAATTTTAGTACTTTTAATCCATTCAATATTAGTTACATTTGTTCTCAAACCCTAATAATATATTTTGGTTTTATTAGATTACTTTGATTAATTGAATAAACATAGATTAATTTAATTTCTTAAGATAAAATAATGTAATGAAATATTTTTTGTTAACATTAACCCTTGGTCGACAGTTAGCTAAATGAAGTTGAAGATAATTTTGAATGCCATTATAATAATAATAATAATAATAATAATAATAAAGACATTTTAATGAATCTTTAATTAGATTAATCAAAAAATATCAATATAAAAGCATCTATAAATGTAGTGATTAGCAAAGAAGAAGGTAAACAACTTATATCAAAATACTAATAAATGTGTTTTGTTTTTCAATATACTCTTTCCTTATTAATACCGTTAAATTTATTATATATTCATAAATTATCTTTCTTGTTCACTAGCCATAATTATCGAGTTAATCGTAATGATCACTCATGTTAAATATCTCCTGGTTTTAAGATTCGAATATCCATTCCGATCCTTTTTTGGTTGGATATCCGGCATTTTTCTTCGGATCGAATCGGTGAATTATCCGGATGTCCAGCTGATCTAGATTCCGAAATATAATACGCGAAATGAGTTGGTTGGGTCTGATCGGATTATTATCCACGGCTATCCGGATGATCTGAATGACTTTTGTTTGACCTGATTGATCCGGATATCCTCTTGATGTGAATATGCTAAAATGATTCAGCCGGATCAGGATATCCGATTGATCCAAATATCCTCTTAATTTGAATATCCGATTGATCCAAATATCCTCTTAATTTGAATATCCATTTGATCTTGATATGTATTTGCTACTTTGTTTATCACAAAATGTAATGAAAAAACAATTAAAAGGCACAAAACAGAATCAAAGTAAAAATGATAATTATATAGATGATAAAAAATAGAATATTAAAGTACATTATAATAAGAAAATAAAAATAAGGTTTTAAAACAATAGATATCTATATCTTTACATTTTATAACTATATCTGAAAATGAGAGTACAAGACTAACTTATAATTAAAGATTATTATAGACATTTGTTCATTTAAATGAGACCAACTTCTATTAAAAGATTATAATTAAGACCACATTATAATCATTTTTATAAGAATTATATTTTAAAATCAGACTCACTTATAATAAAAGATTATTATGAACTTATGAATCAACCAAGTATGCATAAGTTATTAGTTGTAACAAATTAACATTCTTAATTCATTGTTTTGCCTAACTCAAATATTTTCCAATTAAATACATTATTTTTAAATATAAATATTAGTACATACAATGTTAATTTATCCTTCATAAAATAGAACGGGTACTCGGATGCCTAAGCCGATATGGTGAGGCGATGAATTTGATGATCCACGGATATTTGGATATCAGATTGTCCATGGATATCCGGTGAGCACTGATCCGTGAGTAACCGGATAGGCGGATATCCAGGATTATTCGGATATCCATGAATATTCGGATGCTTAAAACTTGATCAGTATCCGATCCGGTGATCCAGGAAGATCTCCTGTATCGGATTCGGACTGGATCAAAGCGGGTACTAAAATATCGGGGTTTTTCGAACCGAGTCAACAAATTTTTCACACCGGATTGGCGGATCAAATTGGTTTTGCTACCCATACAAATCATATTGGCAAATAGTTATCCGATCCAACTAATATCATTCGCGGATGCCATATTTTGTTAGACCAAAATATTCACCTAAGTAGGTAATTTGGATTTAACTCGAGAAATTGCACCATCCAAAACTAACCTGAATGAAGATGTTAGGAAATCATATCATCTTTGACACAACCAAACTTGACCCACCTTAATTGGCACCTCTCGAAACATCAAAAACAAAATAATCCGGCCCGAAGTGAACCGAGAACCAACTAAAGAGATTTGTTATGGCACAAGAAACAAGTCAACCCGATAACCCGTTCCAACCCGAACAACTAGTACCCGACCCAAATTCACCCGATCCGAAACAACCCGCTAACAAAAACAAACCAATTTATACCGACTCGATTCCAACCTGACCCCGTTTGACCCAACCCGAACTCGACTTGTCAACCCCGTTTGACACCACGAAAAGAACCGATATTACCCGACAACCTGTTTTAACACGAACATTTGGTACCCGACCCAAACCGACCCGACCCGAAATAAACCGTTTACGAACCAAGCCTACTTTTTACCCGACCCAATTCTAACCCGAGCTTGTTATAACCCACCGGAACCCGACCCATCAGCCCAATTTGACAGCTCTACTTGTCTTGATCGAGTGAAACTGCGGAACTCATAGGAGTTTTTGCTACCTTGGATTGATCCATTTTATACTTCTTGAGTAAGTCTTTGGTATACTTGCTTTGATTAAAAAAATTCCTTTCTTTGCTTGTGTAACTTGAATTCCAAGAAAGAAATTTAACTCTCCCAATGAGCTCATCTCAAATTCCCTACAGAAATTATCTGAAAATTCCTTGCTTAGAGAATCGTTAGTAGCAACAAATAATATATCATCAACATAAATTTATACTACTAATAAATCGTTGCCTCTGGTTTGGACAAACAAAGTTATGTCAATCAAAGCTCTTTTGAAATCATTTTCAAGGAGACACTTGGACAATATTTCATACCAAGCTCGAGGAGCTTGCTTAAGACCATAAAGAGCTTTGTCCAATTTAAAAAGAAGATCCGGAAATTCATCATTCTAAAAACCAAGGGGTCGAGCAATGTAGACTTCTTCTTCTGAGAAGCCATTTAAAAAAGCACATTTAACATCAATTTGAAAAAAATTTATGTTCATGAAGGATGCTAATACAACTAGCATACGTATGGCTTCTAACCTAGCAACCGGAGCAAAAGTCTCCTCATAATAAATACCATCTTCTTGGTTATAGCCTTGTGCTACAATTTGTGCTTTGTTTTGAATTACCTTGCCATTTTTATCTAACTCTTGTTTCGAAATACCCATTTTGTGCCAATGACGGATTGTTGCTTAGGTCTATATGTGAGGGCCCAAACTTTATTTCTCTTGAACTAATTTAGCTCGTTTTGCATGGAAATGATCCAATCAAGTTTTTAAAGTGCTTGAACGTAATTCTTGGGCTCTATAAGAGACACGAATGCGGAGAAAGCACAAAAGTTGTTAACCCTAGATCAGGTTTGAACTCCTGCTTTTGGATCTAAGATCACGTTCTCTGGTGGATGGTATGAAAAATGTTGAAACTTTCTCCTTTGAAGTTTGGAACAGATGCTGAAGATTGTGGATCATTTGCTCTACTAGATTCAGGTACCGTTGGAGTATCGCCGTTGGATCCTATATCAAGGCCTTGAATTTGGGTATCATGGCCTTGAAACTGACTTCTAGCAGAGTCGTTTGTTATTTTAATGTCTTGAAGATGTGTTTCAAGGTCATTGCTTTTTCTCCGGTATCTTGAATCTGTTCTTGCATATTCATTTCTTGACCTTTAGGATCTTCTTCCCCATCAGAATTATGATCTCCATGTTGATTAAGATTCAAATTTGCAAAACATTTTAGTCAAAACACCATCATTTCTTTCATCTAAGATAACATGAATACTTTCCTCAACGATTTTGGTACGTTTGTTATAAACACAATAAGCTTTGCTATTTGAAGCATATCCAATAAAGATAGCTTCATCACTACATGCATCAAACTTACCAAGGGTGTCTTTTCCATTATTATGGACAAAGAACGTACATCCAAAGGGTTTAATATATGAAATATTACGTTTTCTTCCATTAAAGTGTTCGTAAGGAGTTTTTTCAAAATAGGGCGAATTAAGCATCTATTCAAGATGTAATTAGCTCTATTACCAGCTTCAACCCAAAAATGTTTTGACAATCTATTTTCTAAATGCATAGTTATAGACAAATTCTCTAGGGTGCGATTCATACATTCCACAACCCCAATTTGTTTAGGTGTTCTAGGAGCTACAAAGTTGTGTGAAATAACATATTTTGCGCAAAACAAATAAAACTTGAGTTTGCCAAATTCTCTACCATGATCGCGTCTTATGGAGACGATAGGTAGGTTTTTCAAAGTTTGCAACCCCTTACAAAGTTTTGAAAGATTAAAAAAAGATTCTGATTTTTCCCGTAAGAATGAGATCCATGAAAAAGAAGAAACATCATCCACAATGACAAGGATGTACTATTTTCCCTTGGGAGATTTGGCAAGCATAGGACCACAAAAATCCATATGTAAAAGTTCGATGGGTGGAGAAGAACAACCTTCTTTGGTTTGAATGAACATCTTGTTTGTTTAACTTTTGTACGAGCCATGCATAGTTCATCTTCCTTGAAGTTTACATTTGGTAAACAACGTACCAAATCCTTGGAAAGAAGTTTCTTCATCGTATGCATGCTTACGTGACCAAGTCGTCTATGCCAAATTAAAGCCTTGGATAATCAGTCAAGGCCTTGAGTAACGTTAACTTTGTTCTTGAAACTTGGTTAGTTCTCATTGAATAAACAATGTTACATGATGACATGAATTATGTACCATCATATTCATGCATATTGTAGAAGATTATCTCAGTTTACCCTGCATTTAGAGAGATTTTGTGTACCTTTTATGTTCTATTCAATCATTTGTCGGAAATAGAGGTCTACACGAGTTTTTGATGAATTATAGGTAAATGGAGTGGAAGTGAAAGCAAAAGCGGAGCAAGGAACATCTAAGGATGTTAAAGAAGCTCAAGGAGTCTTAAAGGGATCATAAAGAGCTGAGGAATTGCAAAGAAGAAGCATAGAAGACGAGCCAAAAGAAGAGCACTTTCTGTTGAAGAAAATCGTGCCAACATGCATATAAATCGGACGATTTTCTATCCTAGAAATCGAACGGTTTTGTGTATAAATCGACTGGGTCGATTTCCCTTGTTATTTGGCCAAATGAAAATACGACACAAAGCCCAATTCTTTTGGGCTAGAGGAGAGTTTTGCCAAACGGCCCATCTGCAAGAAACTATAGATGAGAACCCTAGGAACGAAAACGTAGAGGCGGCAGCAGGAAATCTTTACACGTTTGAGAGAGATCGGAGATTCTTGGAGAAGGATTGAAGGACTTTTTGCCGGGAAGCCAATCTTGATTCTTGGTTGTGAGATTTCTTTATCCATTGAAGTAATTGTGCTTTTTGAACACGTAATTGAGTTACTAAAGAGATACATTGATCAGTTTTGACGATTGTTTACAGATTTGAAGGTTATTGAATTTTTATTCAAGATTCGGTTTTTTTGCAATATTTCACTCAATCTTTAATTTGATTCGATTTTGAAAATGATTGGCTAAAACCTTTGTGATTCTGGGGAGAATAGTTGATGATTAAGGCTTAGATGATGATAGACTGAACTCATTCAAACATTAGGATCCTGAGAGTTTAGATTTTAGTTTTGCGACAACAGGAAAATCGGACTGTTCTTGAGTAAATTGGCCGATTTTCTTATGAACAGCCCGATTTATTCTTCTGACGAACCTTAATTGAATCAATCTTTAATCAAAACTAATCCTTGCCTAAATCCCAACCTTGATTAACCTTTTTACCCTCTAATTGAATGTATGAAGACACTTCAAACCTGATTCTACATTTAATAGATTAAGATTTCAAGATTTGGGTAGTAAAGAGACTCAACATCCTTTATTAAGATTCTAAGTGTGCTTTCTATTCTTGCTTTGGAGAGTCATATCCTGGAGTTTTAGATAGTTAGTTTGAACATAATTCTTGTCTTTAGATCTTTCTATATTGCAGCCTTAACAACCTTTATAGAGGGAACCTTTAGATTAGTCATATAGGTTTCGGAACTTCACCGTACGATACCTACCTTCGAACACATAATCTTGATAATATAAACTCTGTCCTATATCTATAGAAGTGTCTTGAATCGAAAGCCGAAATCGGATATTTGAATCCTTGGAATCATTTTACCCTTATTTGATCACAAAATCTTTCTGCATTTTCGCTAGATAATTGAAATTGAATTTACTCTCACCAAATCCCTGAGTTCGACTCTGGAATTCTTACCTCACTACAGCTGATCCGTACACTGCGGGTTCGCTTTGCTTTGAGTTCTAGATATAAATTTAAGACTTTGACGCACACACTTTTTGAGCGAACAAGTTTTTGGCGCCGTTACCGGGGATTTGGTCTAGACCAAATTCGGTTTTCGGTTGTCTAGCTTGAGAGCTCTTGCTCTTGTGATTTGATTTGTCTACTTGAGTGATCTTTGCAAGTTCTTTAGGTATATGCGAAAGACTAGATCCACTAAAGATCTAGCTCCTTTCGATCCCGAATTAAAGAGAACTTTGAGGAGAAAGTTGAAGGAAAAGAAAATGGCTGAGAACGACGAGAGAAACTACTACGCTGAACTGAATGAAGCTCAACGCCAACTTCAGTTGAGTGAGAAAGCACGAAAAACTGCTGAAACGAGTCATCAATTTCAGATTGATGAACTAAGAGCTATGATGTTGGATATGAAGTTGGAGTTGAACGAATCCAGGAAGAAGAAGAAAGTCAAGACACCAATGATAACACGATTTATAACATAGTTTTAGGTGTACATTTAGATAGAATTCTCGCTCATTCATGCATGATCTAGCATTAGTTCAAGACGTTTCGCACCCAATTCACATATTTTGTCGAGATAGACGTCTACACGGACTTGTGCGCGTTTTGTAGGTATTTGGGGAAGTTTAGGAGCTTAAACGATGCGTTTGAGGATCGTTCATTTAGATGGCACACCCTCGGACACACTAGGATACAAGCCAAGGGCTAAGGAGAACTCATGGAGCCTTGCCAACACAAGCCATGTACCAAATCACAGCTTGATGATTCAAAGCGGAGTTTCTGCATAGAATCACGGTTCCCTGACGAACCACGGCCGTGGAAATGACCGTGGATTTTGCCAGATTCTCGTGACAGCTGTGCCACGACTCTCATGGCCAGCTCATGAAGGATTTGTTATAAATGTGGTCCTGCATGGGTTGTTTGAGGCAACTGGGGTAGTTTGGGAGCAACTCATCCATTATCCATTTTCTAACAAAGATATTCTCAAGAATCAAGAGGTTTTTCTAGGAAGGAAAGTGCCAAAGAGAAGGAGAAGAACTCCATTGAAGAGGAGGAGAAGAACACACCATAGCTTTCTTGTATTTCGGATTTCGTTTTCTAGAGATTGTATGAGTCTTTGAACCTTCTTTTGGAAGGGTTGTAAGTGGTTCTAATTCTAATCTTCAGCTTGGTTTTGAATTAAATTCACTTGTTCATCTCTTTTCCTTCATTATCTTGCAATGGATGATTTGATTCTATGTTTGTTTGTCTCGATTTTTGTTATGAATGTTCTAGGCTAAATTGATGTGGTTCTAGGGTAAGGAAGGGATGGTTATGGCTAGAACTATGATAGGATGAACTTAGATTTACCTTTGGATGACTTTTGCTTATGAACGTAGTTTCTGTTAGAAATCACGGGTAGTTCTTGAAGAACCACGGCCGTGGTTTCGGTAGAACAAACCGTGATTTTCCCTGGTTCGAAGGACCTTGCCTTAGACTTATGGATTGTTGAAACCCTAAGTGTTTGCTGAGTTTAACCTATCCTAGGGTGACCTAGTGTAGTGACTAAGTGTTAGGAGAGACTTACCCGGTAATCCTTGCCCTTAGAATCTAAAATAGCAATCCTTAGGTAGTGGTGAGCCTAAAAAGCCGCCGTTGGATTAGATGTGCTAGGATAGTTGTTTAGGACTTCCCCTTCCAAGACTTACCCGGTAAGGATAGGTTAGATCCTTAATCAACAATCCGGTTTGTGTAGAATTCCTATCATTAGGTTCTTAGAGACTTACCCGGTAATGAGACCTTAGGTGTGGACTAGTTGAACCATGAGACCTACCCGGTAATTGGTCCTCAATTTAGATACACTTAATCCCAACATATCATAGTTAATCCAAAGAATGATTAAATAACTTGAGTTTTATGCCATAACCGGAATTTCCGACCTCTAGAATCCGTCTTTTATTCCCTTGATCATTACCTTGTCTCATTTGCTCATTTGTGCTGATTTTTAGTTTAGTTTGATTGGTTACTTTGCATGAATTGTGATCTTTGATTGATCACCAAAAAACGACCAAAAACAAATTGCGATTTTCATTTCTCGTTTCCCCCTTCTTCTAACCTTAGACCTTCACTAAACTTAATCACAAAACCGAATCAATTTCACCTTAGTCTTTGTGTTCGACCTCGGAATACTATCCATACTACAAACGTCCCGTACACTGCGGGTGCGCTAGAAGTTAGTATAAATATAACGAGTATAAATTTAAGGCTTATTGCGTGCACACTTTTTAGCGTAACAGCCAACTAAATCCATTAGAAATGACTCATCCGATGATGAAGAGATCGATCCAAACGTGCCCGAGCTTGAGGAGATCGATCCATTACTTCGTCCTGTTCGGAACACCCCAAAACCACGGGTTGTTCCTCGCCTCCCAACTAGGAACGTAAGAGCTGTTAATGACGGTGATAGACCCCGAACTTTGGGGCAACGGATGGACCCAATTCAGCAACCACGCCGCCTAGGTGTGGATTTCGGAGCTGAAGACATCCAAGAGTTTAGCTTCTCACCACAAGTCATCACCATGGTTCGCCAAAGTCAATATGGCGGAGCAAGTACTGAATCTCCACACCAACACTTGCAGAATTTTGAGATTCTCATGGAGACTATGAAGCCGAAAAAGGCTACTACAAGCAATTACAAGATCAAACCGTTCTTCTTTTCTTTGAAGGACAAGGCTCTAGCTTGGTACCAAACACTTCCAACTGCAAAGCTAGCTACATGGGAGGAATTGTCTTCGGAATTCCTCACCAAATTATTTCCGCCATCCAAAACGGCGGAATTGAGAGGTAAAATAAATGCTTTTTCTATGAAACCTAATGAAAGCTTGTTTCAATCTTGGGAAAGGTTTCAAGATCTCTTGTTGGATTGCCCACACCATGGCATTTCCAAGCTGGAATTATTGGAGATCTACTACAAAGGATTGGATGTGGAAACACAATTCAACCTCCAATCTCTCTCTTGTGGCACATTCATGGACATGAGAGAGGATGATGCTTGGGACTTCATTGAGAAGCAAGCCCAAGTGATTGAGACGTATTCCCACCGGAAGGTGGACTCAATTAGCCGGAATCAAGGCGATTCGGGAGCCAAGTTGAACCAAGCTGCTCAAACACAAATAATCAAAGGAAGGGCTCAAAACGAGTCTTCAAAAAGACTAAGGAGCAAGAAGCCAACTACATGGGGAGGGAAAATAATCAAAGGAATGATAACTGGAACTCCAATTGGAACAACAACAATATGAACTCAAATAACAACAATTGGAGGTCAAATCAGCAAAATCCAGGTAATCCTTACTCTCATGCTGAAAAGGCTCTAACACCTCCATCTTCTTCTACTCCTTTAACAAGCCAGGGACAATCAAGCGGATCAAGCATGGGATCCGGTTGTGGAATGAGGAAGATCGAGTGGTTGAGTCTTTATATAGGGTCAAGAAACTCAAAGCAAAGCAAGGTTGGGATTTAGGCAAAATCTATAAGGTCGGTAAAGCCGGTGGTTAAGTTTTACATCCCTAAATCAAAAACTTGTTCGCTCAAAGAGTGTGTGCGTCAAAGTCTTAAATTTATATCTAGAACTCAAAGCAAAGCGAACCCGCAATGTACGGATCAGCTGTAGTGAGGTAAGAATTCCAGAGTCGAACTCAGGGATTTGGTGAGAGTAAATTCAATTTCAATTATCTAGCGAAAATGCAAAAAGCTTTTGTGATCAAATAAGGGTAAAATGATTCCAAGGATTCAAATATCCGATTTCAGCTTTCGATTCAAGACACTTCTATAGATATAGGACAGAGTTTATATTACCAAGATTATGTGTTCGAAGGTAGGTATCGTACGGTGAAGTTCCGAAACCTATATGACTAATCTAAAGGTTCCCTCTATAAAGGTGGTTAAGGCTGCAATATAGAAAGATCTAAAGACAAGAATTATGTTCAAACTAACTATCTAAAACTTCAGGATATGACTCTCCAAAGCAAGAATAGAAAGCACACTTAGAATCTTAATAAAGGATGTTGAGTCTCTTTACTACCCAAATCTTGAAATCTTAATCTATTAAATGTAGAATCAGGTTTGAAGTGTCTTCATACATTCAATTAGAGGGTAAAAAGGTTAATCAAGGTTGGGATTTAGGCAAGGATTAGTTTTGATTAAAGATTGATTAAATTAAGGTTCGTCAGAAGAATAAATCGGGCTGTTCATAAGAAAATCGGCCGATTTACTCAAGAACAGTCCGATTTTCCTGTTGTCGCAAAACTAAAATCTAAACTCTCAGGATCCTAATGTTTGAATGAGTTCAGTCTATCATCATCTAAGCCTTAATCATCAACTATTCTCCCCAGAATCACAAAGGTTTTAGCCAACCATTTTCAAAATCGAATCAAATTAAAGATTGAGTGAAATATCGCAAAGAAACCGAATCTTGAATAAAAATTCAATAACCTTCAAATCTGTAAACAATCGTTAAAACTGATCAATGTATCTCTTTAGTAACTCGACTACGTGTTCAAAAAGTACAATTGTTTCAATGGATAAAGAAATCTCACAACCAAGAATCAAGATTGGCTTCCCGGCAAAAAGTCCTTCAATCCTTCTCCAAGAATCTCCGATCTCTCTCAAACGTGTAAAGATTTCCCGTTGCCGCCTCTACGTTTTCGTTCCCAGGGTTCTCATCTATAGTTTCTTGCAGATGGGCCGTTTGGCAAAACTCTCCTCTAGCCCAAAAGAATTGGGCTTTGTGTCGTCTTTTCATTTGGCCGAATAACAAGGGAAATCGACCAAGTCGATTTATACACAAAACCGTTCGATTTCTAGGATAGAAAATCGTCCGATTTATATGCATGTTGGCACGATTTTCTTCAACAGAAAGTGCTCTTCTTTTAGCTCGTCTTCTATGCTTCTCCTTTGCAATTCCTTAGCTCTTTATGATCCCTTTAAGACTCCTTTAGCTTATTTAACATCCTTAGATGTTCCTTGCTCCGCTTTTGCTTTCACTTCCACTCCATTTACCTATAATTCATCAAAAACTCGTGTAGACCTCTATTTCCGACAAATGATTGAATAGAACATTCTAAATGCAGGGTAAACTGAGATAATCTTCTACAATATGCATGAATATGATGGTACATAATTCATGTCATCAAAATACCCCATACTTGCCCCTTGCTTGTCCCTAAGCAAGACTCAAATTTAGAATACAAGATGTCATGGATTATGTATGTATGAAAACTCAAAAACTTTTCTTTTGGTAGTGCTTCTTCTTATTGGATCACCCTCAAAGTGATATTTCAAGGCATAAAAAGGCAAAGTGTGTATCAATGATAACTATAAGATGAACTAACTTCCTTTTCTTTCTTGAAAACATAAATAAAGGACATGATAAAGGTGTTGAGGTAATCAAAGTCAAACAAATCTAAGCTATGAAGCCTTAAACACATGCATAAAAGTCTCAAGGTCTTCTAATCAAAGGAAAGGTCAAAGAAACGTATTAAGGGAAGGAATTCTTTTTGGCAATTGTGGTGCTAATCCGGGAAAGAGGAACACATAGTACCTTCAAGATTTTTCTTCACCGCACATGCTTCGCATGTAGAAAGCTTTGCTTTCTTTATACTTTACTTTTTGAGAGTATGGACAGCGGTGCACAAAAACCGAAAGTGACGGGGAGGGCGACGTCCTCGTCCATGTCCTGTCTGTAGTTCCTGAACTGAGTGCTCAAGGTGTCGCAGTCGGTGTGGAGAGCATGATAGTCGGTGCTGAGGCTCTGGAAACTAGAGACTAGCTCCCTAAAGTGACGGGGAGGGCGACGTCCTCGTCCATGTCCTGGGGCACTTGCAAATGAGCGGCGAGGTGGCTGCATGTCATCCTCCGTCTCCTCATCACTTCTACTAGTCCGGATAGGTCCTGCACTATGAGTGTCGGTGTCCATGGCATCCGTAGCATGACCGCTATGGGTGTCACTCTCAAACTCGAGCATGGTCCCTTGTCCTCCATCCTCATCCTCCTCCTCAGAGTCACCTGCATCATCATCATCATAGTAAGTAAGAGGAGAGAACTCCTCACGCATCGACTCGAACGTCTCCTTCCAGTTCCTCTTGTTCCGAATAGTGTATTTGGACTTCCATATGATCTCGGATGGTTTCTTCTTCGGATCCCTGTGCCATGGCATGGGCACATGAAGTGTTCCTCTCCCTTGAGGAATCAAAACCTGTCTGACAACCAACCGCTGTGAGCCTAATGGAAGGGCACTCTCAGCTAGAGTGCATCCGGAGAAGTCTAATCCCATTGTCTTAGCCACATGAGTGACAAGACCTCCAGCACAAATATCGCCCTTAGCTTTGTTGGCTATCTTTCCTAGATAGTCAGCAAGCATGGTAGAGATGTCGGGAATGGTGGTGGATGTCATGCAGTAGTGAATGAAAAGCTCATCAGCCTTGAGCTTCTGTGGGGTCTCAGTCCGTGCAAATAGGCTCTCACTAAGAATCCTATGTACTACCTTAAAGGGGAGGTTGTACATACTAGTCTCCTTAGAATTCCCGGGTCTCCACTTATCTCCACCATATTCACCCACTGAAATAGCCTCCTAAAAGTCACTAGCACTAACACCTCTAGCAAATGTGCCTGCATCTGAATACGAAAAGCCAAACAAGTCTCCAAAAGTGTCAATAGACATAGTGTGATTTTGGCTCATAAGGCGGAAGGTGACCATCCTTTCCCTAGGATCATTCTCGAATATACTAAGGAACTCTAGGGTGATCTCGGTATAAGCATCCTCCCTAATCGTAGCAAACTGTCTCAGCCCAGCCCTGTCAAGCATCATATCTACATCCTCTCGAACAAACAAGGAATCTAGATCATCTAACACAATGTAGCGGGGAGGGGTGAATGGGCGATCTAGGATGCGTTCATAGCGTTTCTTGTGCTTGGATAGGGGAGGGGGAAGTTTAGGAATGTTTTGAGGTGGTGGTGGAGGGGGGGAGGGGCTTTGGAAGAAGATCCCTTCTTCTTCCCCGTATTCCTAGTTATTCTCTTCACAATATCCATTATGCAGTGAAAAATCGGCTTGTTCTTCACAAAAATCGTCCGATTTTTCTGGTTTGGTTCGATTTTTCTGTCGATTTCGACGATTCTCACAATTCTGTAAAGTTCTATTCCAACAACCACCACATACAGTTTCCTATAATGATTCTTAAGCAGATTCCTCAATCAATTTCAGCAAACAACACTTCCTAAGCAAACTTCAATTTCGAACAAGAAACTTAGGTTTTGGAAAGAAAAACCTGAATTCCGTACGGAGGAGTCAATTGCCGTGCTTGTTGTTGGTAGATCCTTATTCCTTGTTGAAGATGCTTCAGTTTGGAGCCAAGAATCACTCAAAATGATTAAGGAATGAGGATTGTAGGGTATGGGCAATTTTCGGAGTTCTTGAGAGAGAGAAATCGAGAGTGGAAGGTTGTGTAATGAGGAAGATTGAGTGGTTGAGTCTTTATATAGGGTCGAGAAACTGTGAAGAAAATCGGCCGATTTTTAAGGTCGATTTAATCGTCGGGGCGATTTTTCTCTGAACTTAAAGAAAATCGGACGATTTACTTTGATAGGTCGATCTCCAGGTTGATTTTTCTTCCTGTTGTCAAAAATCCCCTTGCTCTATTACTAAATCGGACGATTTACTTTGGGTAACTCGATTTTTCTCCGAACACATGGAAAATCGGACGATTTACTTTGGCAGGTCGATCTCCAGGTCGATTTTTCTTCCTGTTGTCAAAAATCGACTTGCTCTGCTCCTGAATCGGACGATTAACTTAGTGTAGCTCGATTTCCTTCCTTATTCTTCATGGATATTGAAGATTTAACTGATTTATGCTCCCTTCCTCCATGATGCTCATACTAATAACCTTTTGAAGAGGGTCTTTCATCAAGATTGAACTTACCACCTCTCTAGACTCTTCTTCATCAAAAATTTTAAAAACATCGTCTCTCAAGGCTGGCTCCTTGATTA
>BSUD01000006.1:106939940-106953844 GCA_033239045.1 Fagopyrum esculentum | reverse complement strand
AAAAAGGCAAAGTGTGTATCAATGATAACTATAAGATGAACTAACTTCCTTTTCTTTCTTGAAAACACAAATAAAGGACATGATAAAGGTGTAGAGGTAATCAAAGTCAAACAAATCTAAGCCATGAAGCCTTAAACACATGCATAAAAGTCTCAAGGTCTTCTAATCAAAGGAAAGGTCAAAGAAACGTATTAAGGGAAGGAATTCTTTTTGGCAATTGTGGTGCTAATCCGGGAAAGAGGAACACACAATACCTTCAAAATTTTTCTTCACCGCACATGCTTCGTATGTAGAAAGCTTTGCTTCCATTATACTTTACTTTTTGAGAGTATGGACAGCGGTGCACAAAAATCGAAGCCTAGGAGATCGGCGTTTCTCAATTTCGAGATGCTTCAAACCCTTGATGCACATACCATATCCCGTTAGGACTTGTCGTTCAATTGGACTTTGGCAAGACACAAACACCCGGCTATGTGAATGGTGCCGAGTTACTCATCCTCATGTTCAACGTCCCCAAACTTATGAATTTCTACACTTTCATTTAATACATTTTCCTTGGCCCTCCCACATCAAACATGCCTTTTTCTAACACTTATCCTAATTCCCGGATGGTAAAAGGAGGGTTACATATTTCATTGAGGGGCTAGCATGATCAAGATATGAGAAAAGAAAAGAAGTGAATTGCCTTAGTCATCCTTATATGATGTAAAAGAACTTGCAATATAGCTTCGACTATTATTTCATTCTCTTATCAAAACAACTAAATCATATAACTTATTCATGTGTTCAAGTAACAAAAGTAAACTCATTCATGCTATGATTAACATCTCAACACAACTAAGCCATCTTTTTGCCTATCCACATACACATTTCTCATCATAGAGGTCATTTCCATCATAAGAAGCACAAGAATTTTGAAAATTCATAGGATTTGAAAAAGATCATGCAAATGCAAGTGCCATAGTAGAAAGCAAGTAGTGCAAGAGTTATTACAAGCCAAACCATCAAGAGTAGTGCAAAGTTCATAAAGTGCTAAGATGAAACAAAAGGTATTGTAAGTACCCCCACCCCATACTTAACATCCACATTGTCCCCAATGTGAAAATCAAGCATGAGATGAAGAAAAATACTTACAATGTAAAAGAAGTGGAAGCTCAATCCTTTGTCGGTGGCGGAGGTGGTGGATAAGGATACATCGGTGCACTAGGATCGTAGAAGTGGCCGAACTGGTGAAAGTATAAGTCTCTCATTTGGCCATCGTAGGATGAATGCCTAGCGTCCGTCTCCTGCCTGTAGTTCCTGAACTGAGTGTTCAGGGTGTCGTAGTCGGTGTGGAGAGCGTGATAGTCGGTGCTGAGGCTCTGGAAACTAGAGACTAGCTCCCTAAAGTGACGTGGAAGACGACGTCCTCGTCCATGTCCTGGGGCACGTGCAAATGAGCGGCGAGGTGGCTGCATGTCATTCTCCGTCTCCTCATCGCCTCTACTAGTCCGGCTAGGTCCTGCACCATGAGTATCGGTGTCCATGGCATCCGTAGTAGGACCGCTATAAGTGTCACTCTCAAACTCGAGCATGGTCCCTTGTCCTCCATCCTCATCCTCCTCCTCAGAGTCACCTGCATCATCATCATCATAGTAAGTAAGAGGAGAGAACTCCTCACGCATCGACTCGAACGTCTCCTTCCAGTTCCTCTTGTTCCGAATAGTGTATTCGGATTTCCAATTGATTTCGGATGGTTTCTTCTTCGGATCCCTGTGCCATGGCATGGGCACATGAAGGGTTCCTCTCCCTCGAAGAATCAAGACCTGTCGAACAACCAACCGTTGGGAGCCTAATGGAAGGGCACTCTCAGCTAGAGTGCATCCGGAGAAGTCTAATCCCATTGTCTTAGCCACATGAGTGACAAGACCTCCAGCACAAATATCGCCCTTAGCTTTGTTGGCTATCTTTCCTAGATAGTCAGCAAGCATGGTAGAGATGTCGGGAATGGTGGTGGATGTCATGCAGTAGTGAATGAAAAGCTCATCAGCCTTGAGCTTCTGTGGGGTCTCAGTCCGTGCAAATAGGCTCTCACTAAGAATCCTATGTACTACCTTAAAGGGGAGGTTGTACATACTAGTCTCCTTAGAATTCCCGGGTCTCCACTTATCTCCACCATATTCACCCACTGAAATAGCCTCCTAAAAGTCACTAGCACTAACACCTCTAGCAAATGTGCCTGCATCTGAATACGAAAAGCCAAACAAGTCTCCAAAAGTGTCAATAGACATAGTGTGATTTTGGCTCATAAGGCGGAAGGTGACCATCCTTTCCCTAGGATCATGCTCGAATGTACTAAGGAACTCTAGGGTGATCTCGGTATAAGCATCCTCCCTAATCGTAGCAAACTGTCTCAGCCCAGCCCTGTCAAGCATCATATCTACATCCTCTCGAACAAACAAGGAATCTAGATCATCTAACACAATGTAGCGGGGAGGGGTGAATGGGCGATCTAGGATGCGTTCATAGCGTTTCTTGTGCTTGGATAGGGGAGGGGGAAGTTTAGGAATGTTTTGACGTGGTGGTGAAGGTGGGGGAGGGGCTTTGGAAGAAGATCCCTTCTTCTTCCCCGTATTCCTAGTTATTCTCTTCACAATATCCATTATGCAGTGAAAAATCGGCCTGTTCTTCACAAAAATCGTCCGATTTTTCTGGGTTGGGTCGATTTTTCTGTCGATTTCGACGATTCTCACAATTCTGTAAAGTTCTATTCCAATAACCACACATACAGTTTCCTATAACGGTTCTTAAGCAGATTCCTCAATCAGTTTCAGCAAACAACACTTCCTAAGCAAACTTCAATTTCGAACAAGAGACTTAGGTTTTGGAAAGAAAAACCTGAATTCCGTACGGAGGAGTCGATTGCCGTGCTTGTTGTTGGTAGATCCTTATTCCTTGTTGAAGATGCTTCAGTTTGGAGCCAAGAATCACTCAAAATGATTAAGGAATGAGGATTGTAGGGTATGGGCGATTTTCGGAGTTCTTGAGAGAGAGAAATCGAGTGTGGAAGGTTGTGTAATCAGGAAGATCGAGTGGTTGAGTCTTTATATAGGGTCGAGAAACTGTGAAGAAAATCGGCCGATTTTTAAGGTCGATTTAATCGTCGGGGCGATTTTTCTCTGAACTTAAAGAAAATCGGACGATTTACTTTGATAGGTCGATCTCCAGGTCGATTTTTCTTCCTGTTGTCAAAAATCGACTTGCTCTGCTCCTGAATCGGACGATTAACTTAGTGTAGCTCGATTTCCTTCCTTATTCTTCATGGATATTGAAGATTTAACTGATTTATGCTCCCTTCCTCCATGATGCTCATACTAATAACCTTTTGAAGAGGGTCTTTCATCAAGATTGAACTTACCACCTCTCTAGACTCTTTTTCATCAAAAATTTTAAAAACATCGTCTCTCAAGGCTGGCTCCTTGATTAAGGAAGAGAGTATGAATTCTATCTTTTCTTCACCTATATGGAAGGACAGCTGGCCATTCTTGCAATCGACCATGCATCCGGATGTTGCAAGGAATGGTCTCCCAAGAATGATGGGAACTGGATAATCTGCAGGGATGTCAAGAACGACAAAATCTGTAGGGATGTAAAGCTTACCGAGCTTTACCGGAATGTCTTCTAATATCCCCACCGGCTTAGTGGTGGAACGATCAGCCATGTAGAGTGTGAGTATCATACCCCTTGCTCTATGCAAAGCAGTTGGTCTAGGAGAGCCTAGACCGGTGAAGATCACACTCTACATGGCTGATCGTTCCACCACTAAGCCGGTGGGGATATTAGAAGACATTCCGGTAAAGCTCGGTAAGTTTTACATCCCTATAGATTTTGTCGTTCAAAAAGTGTGATGAAATAAGTTTGTTCATAACACCTCCATCTTCTTCTACTCCTTTAACAAGTTTTTGATTAATCAAGGTTGGGATTTAGGCAAGGATTAGTTTTGATTAAAGATTGATTCAATTAAGGTTCGTCAGAAGAATAAATCGGGCTGTTCATAAGAAAATCGGCCGATTTACTCAAGAACAGTCTGATTTTCCTGTTGTCGCAAAACTAAAATCTAAACTCTCAGGATCCTAATGTTTGAATGAGTTCAGTCTATCATCATCTAAGCCTTAATCATCAACTATTCTCCCCAGAATCACAAAGGTTTTAGCCAACCATTTTCAAAATCGAATCAAATTAAAGATTGAGTGAAATATCGCAAAGAAACCGAATCTTGAATAAAAATTCAATAACCTTCAAATCTGTAAACAATCGTCAAAACTGATCAATGTATCTCTTTAGTAACTCAATTACGTGTTCAAAAAGCACAATTGCTTCAATGGATAAAGAAATCTCACAACCAAGAATCAAGATTGGCTTCCCGGCAAAAAGTCCTTCAATCCTTCTCCAAGAATCTCCGATCTCTCTCAAACGTGTAAAAATTTCCCGCTGCCGCCTCTACGTTTTTGTTCCTAGGGTTCTCATCTATAGTTTCTTGCAGATGGGCCGTTTGGCAAAACTCTCCTCTAGCCCAAAAGAATTGGGCTTTGTGTCGTCTTTTCATTTGGCCGAGTAACAAGGGAAATCGGCCCAGTCGATTTATACACAAAACCGTTCGATTTCTAGGATAGAAAATCGTCCGATTTATATGCATGTTGGCACGATTTTCTTCAACAGAAAGTGCTCTTCTTTTGGCTCCTCTTCTATGCTTCTCCTTTGCAATTCCTTAGCTCTTTATGATCCCTTTAAGACTCCTTTAGCTTCTTTAACATCCTTAGATGTTCCTTGCTCCGCTTTTGCTATCACATCCACTCCATTTACCTATAATTCATCAAAAACTCGTGTAGACCTCTATTTCCGACAAATGATTGAATAGAACATAAAAGGTACACAATATCTCTCTAAATGCAAGGTAAACTGAGATAATCTTCTACAATATGCATGAATATGATGGTACATAGTTCATGTCATCAAAATACCCCATACTTGCCCCTTGCTTGTCCCTAAGCAAGACTCAAATTTAGAATACAAGATGTCATGGATTATGTATGTATGAAAACTCAAAAACTTTTCTTTTGGTAGTGCTTCTTCTTATTGGATCACCCTCAAAGTGATATTTCAAGGCATAAAAAGGCAAAGTGTGTATCAATGATAACTATAAGATGAACTAACTTCCTTTTCTTTCTTGAAAACACAAATAAAGGACATGATAAAGGTGTAGAGGTAATCAAAGTCAAACAAATCTAAGCTATGAAGCCTTAAACACATGCATAAAAGTCTCAAGGTCTTCTAATCAAAGGAAAGGTCAAAGAAACGTATTAAGGGAAGAAATTCTTTTTGGCAATTGTGGTGCTAATCCAGGAAAGAGGAACACATAGTACCTTCAAGATTTTTCTTCACCGCACATGCTTCGCATGTAGAAAGCTTTGCTTTCTTTATACTTTACTTTTTGAGAGTATGGATAGGGGTGCACAAAAACCGAAGCCTAGGAGATTGGCGTTTCTCAATTTCGAGATGCCTTAAACCCTTGATGCACATACCATATCCCGTTAGGATTTGTCGTTCAATCGGACTTTGGCAAGATACAAACACCCGGCTATGTGAATGGTGCCGAGTTACTCATTCTCATGTTCAACGTCCCCAAACTTATGAATTTCTGCACTTTCTTTTAATACATTTTCCTTGGCCCTCCCACATCAAACATGCCTTTTTCTATCACTTATCCTAATTCCCGGATGGTAAAAGGAGGGGTACATATTTCATTGAGGGGCTAGTATGATCAAGATATGAGAAGAGAAAAGAAGTGAATTGCCTTAGTCATCCTTATATGATGTAAAAGAACTTGCAATATAGCTTCGACTATTATTTCATTCTCTTATCAAAACAACTAAATCATATAATTTATTCACGCGTTCAAGTAACAAAAGTAAACTCATTCATGCTATGATTAACATCTCAACACAACTAAGCATCTTTTTGCCTATCCACATGCACATTTCTCATCATAGAGGTCATTTCCATCATAAGAAGCACAAAAATTTTTGAAAATTCATAGGATTTGAAAAAGAGCATGCGAATGCAAGTGTCATAGTGGAAAGCAAGTAGTGCAAGAGTTATTACAAGCCAAATTGTCAAGAGTAATGCAAGGTTCATAAAGTGCTAAGATGAAACAAAAGGTATTGTAAGTACCCCCACCCCATACTTAACATCCACATTGTCCCCAATGTGAAAATCAAGCGTGAGATGAAGAAAAATACTTACAATGTAAAAGAAGTGGCAGCTCAATCCTCTATCGGTGGTGGAGGTGGTGGATAAGGATACATCGGTGCACTAGGATCGTAGAAGTGGCCGAACTGGTGGAAGTATAAGTCTCTCATCTGGCCATCATAGGATGAATGCCTAGCGTCTGTCTCCTGTCTGTAGTTCCTTAACTGAGTGTTCAGGGTGTCGTAGTCGGTGTGGAGAGCATGATAGTCGGTGTTGAGGCTTTGGAAACTAGAGACTAGCTCCCTAAAGTGACAGGGAGGGCGACGTCCTCGTCCATGTCCTGGGGCACGTGCAAATGAGCAGCGAGGTGGATGCATGTCATCATCCGTCTCCTCATCCCCTCTACTAGTCCGGCTAGGTCCTGCACCATGAGTGTCGGTGTCCATGGCATCCGTAGCATGACCGCTATGGGTGTCACTCTCAAACTCGAGCATGGTCCCCTGTCCTCCATCCTCATCCTCCTCCTCAGAGTCACATGCATCATCATCATAGTAAGTAGGAGGAGAGAACTCCTCAAGCATCGGCTCGAATGTCTCCTTCCAGTTCCTCTTGTTCCGAATAGTGTATTTGGACTTCCATATGATCTCGGATGGTTTCTTCTTCGGATCCCTGTGCCATGGCATGGGCACATGAAGTGTTCCTCTCCCTTGAGGAATCAAAACCTGTCTGACAACCAACCGCTGTGAGCCTAATGGAAGGGCACTCTCAGCTAGAGTGCATCCGGAGAAGTCTAATCCCATTGTCTTAGCCACATGAGTGACAAGACCTCCAGCACAAATATCGCCCTTAGCTTTGTTGGCTATCTTTCCTAGATAGTCAGCAAGCATGGTAGAGATGTCGGGAATGGTGGTGGATGTCATGCAGTAGTGAATGAAAAGCTCATCAGCCTTGAGCTTCTGTGGGGTCTCAGTCCGTGCAAATAGGCTCTCACTAAGAATCCTATGTACTACCTTAAAGGAGAGGTTGTACATACTAGTCTCCTTAGAATTCCCGGGTCTCCACTTATCTCCACCATATTCACCCACTGAAATAGCCTCCTAAAAGTCACTAGCACTAACACCTCTAGCAAATGTGCCTGCATCTGAATACGAAAAGCCAAACAAGTCTCCAAAAGTGTCAATAGACATAGTGTGATTTTGGCTCATAAGGCGGAAGGTGACCATCCTTTCCCTAGGATCATGCTCGAATGTACTAAGGAACTCTAGGGTGATCTCGGTATAAGCATCCTCCCTAATCGTAGCAAACTGTCTCAGCCCAGCCCTGTCAAGCATCATATCTACATCCTCTCGAACAAACAAGGAATCTAGATCATCTAACACAATGTAGCGGGGAGGGGTGAATGGGCGATCTAGGATGCGTTCATAGCGTTTCTTGTGCTTGGATAGGGGAGGGGGAAGTTTAGGAATGTTTTGACGTGGTGGTGAAGGTGGGGGAGGGGCTTTGGAAGAAGATCCCTTCTTCTTCCCCGTATTCCTAGTTATTCTCTTCACAATATCCATTATGCAGTGAAAAATCGGCCTGTTCTTCACAAAAATCGTCCGATTTTTCTGGGTTGGGTCGATTTTTCTGTCGATTTCGACGATTCTCACAATTCTGTAAAGTTCTATTCCAATAACCACCACATACAGTTTCCTATAATGATTCTTAAGTAGATTCCTCAATCAATTTCAGCAAACAACACTTCCTAAGCAAACTTCAATTTCGAACAAGAGACTAAGGTTTTGGAAAGAAAAACCTGAATTCCGTACGGAGGAGTCGATTGCCGTGCTTGTTGTTGGTAGATCCTTATTCCTTGTTGAAGATGCTTCAGTTTGGAGCCAAGAATCACTCAACATGATTAAGGAATGAGGATTGTAGGGTATGGGCGATTTTCGGAGTTCTTGAGAGAGAGAAATCGAGAGTGGAAGGTTGTGTAATGAGGAAGATTGAGTGGTTGAGTCTTTATATAGGGTCGAGAAACTGTGAAGAAAATCGGCCGATTTTTAAGGTCGATTTAATCGTCGGGGTGATTTTTCTCTGAACTTAAAGAAAATCGGATGATTTACTTTGATAGGTCGATCTCCAGGTTGATTTTTCTTCCTGTTGTCAAAAATCGCCTTGCTCTATTAAAGAAAATCGGAACTGGATAATCTGCAGGGATGTCAAGAACGAAAAAATCTATAGGGATGTAAAGCTTACCGAGCTTTACCGGAATGTCTTCTAATATCCCCACCGGCTTAGTGGTGGAACGATCAGCCATGTAGAGTGTGAGTATCATACCCCTTGCTCTATGCAAAGCAGTTGGTCTAGGAGAGCCTAGACCGGTGAAGATCACACTCTACATGGCTGATCGTTCCACCACTAAGCCGGTGGGGATATTAGAAGACATTCCGGTAAAGCTCGGTAAGTTTTACATCCCTATAGATTTTGTCGTTCAAAAAGTGTGATGAAATAAGTTTGTTCATAACACCTCCATCTTCTTCTACTCCTTTAACAAGTTTTTGATTAATCAAGGTTGGGATTTAGGCAAGGATTAGTTTTGATTAAAGATTGATTCAATTAAGGTTCGTCAGAAGAATAAATCGGGCTGTTCATAAGAAAATCGGCCGATTTACTCAAGAACAGTCTGATTTTCCTGTTGTCGCAAAACTAAAATCTAAACTCTCAGGATCCTAATGTTTGAATGAGTTCAGTCTATCATCATCTAAGCCTTAATCATCAACTATTCTCCCCAGAATCACAAAGGTTTTAGCCAACCATTTTCAAAATCGAATCAAATTAAAGATTGAGTGAAATATCGCAAAGAAACCAAATCTTGAATAAAAATTCAATAACCTTCAAATCTGTAAGCAATCGTCAAAACTGATCAATGTATATCTTTAGTAACTCAATTACGTGTTCAAAAAGCACAATTGCTTCAATGGATAAAGAAATCTCACAACCAAGAATCAAGATTGGCTTCCCGGCAAAAAGTCCTTCAATCCTTCTCCAAGAATCTCCGATCTCTCTCAAACGTGTAAAAATTTCCCGCTGCCGCCTCTACGTTTTTGTTCCTAGGGTTCTCATCTATAGTTTCTTGCAGATGGGCCGTTTGGCAAAACTCTCCTCTAGCCCAAAAGAATTGGGCTTTGTGTCGTCTTTTCATTTGGCCGAATAACAAGGGAAATCGGCCCAGTCGATTTATACACAAAACCGTTCGATTTCTAGGATAGAAAATCGTCCGATTTATATGCATGTTGGCACGATTTTCTTCAACAGAAAGTGCTCTTCTTTTTGATCGTCTTCTATGCTTCTCCTTTGCAATTCCTTAGCTCTTTATGATCCCTTTAAGACTCCTTTAGCTTCTTTAACATCCTTAGATGTTCCTTGCTCCGCTTTTCCTTTCACTTCCACTCCATTTACCTATAATTCATCAAAAACTCGTGTAGACCTCTATTTCCGACAAATGATTGAATAGAACATAAAAGGTACACAAAATCTCTCTAAATGCAGGGTAAACTGAGATAATCTTCTACAATATGCATGAATATGATGGTACATAGTTCATGTCATCAAAATACCCCATACTTGCCCCTTGCTTGTTCCTAAGCAAGACTCAAATTTAGAATACAAGATGTCATGGATTATGTATGTATGAAAACTCAAAAACTTTTCTTTTGGTAGTGCTTCTTCTTATTGGATCACCCTCAAAGTGATATTTCAAGGCATAAAAAGGCAAAGTGTGTATCAATGATAACTATAAGATGAACTAACTTCCTTTTCTTTCTTGAAAACACAAATAAAGGACATGATAAAGGTGTAGAGGTAATCAAAGTCAAACAAATCTAAGCTATGAAGCCTTAAACACATGCATAAAAGTCTCAAGGTCTTCTAATCAAAGGAAAGGTCAAAGAAACGTATTAAGGGAAGAAATTCTTTTTGGCAATTGTGGTGCTAATCCAGGAAAGAGGAACACATAGTACCTTCAAGATTTTTCTTCACCGCACATGCTTCGCATGTAGAAAGCTTTGCTTTCTTTATACTTTACTTTTTGAGAGTATGGATAGGGGTGCACAAAAACCGAAGCCTAGGAGATTGGCGTTTCTCAATTTCGAGATGCCTTAAACCCTTGATGCACATACCATATCCCGTTAGGATTTGTCGTTCAATCGGACTTTGGCAAGATACAAACACCCGGCTATGTGAATGGTGCCGAGTTACTCATTCTCATGTTCAACGTCCCCAAACTTATGAATTTCTGCACTTTCTTTTAATACATTTTCCTTGGCCCTCCCACATCAAACATGCCTTTTTCTATCACTTATCCTAATTCCCGGATGGTAAAAGGAGGGGTACATATTTCATTGAGGGGCTAGTATGATCAAGATATGAGAAGAGAAAAGAAGTGAATTGCCTTAGTCATCCTTATATGATGTAAAAGAACTTGCAATATAGCTTCGACTATTATTTCATTCTCTTATCAAAACAACTAAATCATATAATTTATTCACGCGTTCAAGTAACAAAAGTAAACTCATTCATGCTATGATTAACATCTCAACACAACTAAGCATCTTTTTGCCTATCCACATGCACATTTCTCATCATAGAGGTCATTTCCATCATAAGAAGCACAAAAATTTTTGAAAATTCATAGGATTTGAAAAAGAGCATGCGAATGCAAGTGTCATAGTGGAAAGCAAGTAGTGCAAGAGTTATTACAAGCCAAATTGTCAAGAGTAATGCAAGGTTCATAAAGTGCTAAGATGAAACAAAAGGTATTGTAAGTACCCCCACCCCATACTTAACATCCACATTGTCCCCAATGTGAAAATCAAGCGTGAGATGAAGAAAAATACTTACAATGTAAAAGAAGTGGCAGCTCAATCCTCTATCGGTGGTGGAGGTGGTGGATAAGGATACATCGGTGCACTAGGATCGTAGAAGTGGCCGAACTGGTGGAAGTATAAGTCTCTCATCTGGCCATCATAGGATGAATGCCTAGCGTCTGTCTCCTGTCTGTAGTTCCTTAACTGAGTGTTCAGGGTGTCGTAGTCGGTGTGGAGAGCATGATAGTCGGTGTTGAGGCTTTGGAAACTAGAGACTAGCTCCCTAAAGTGACAGGGAGGGCGACGTCCTCGTCCATGTCCTGGGGCACGTGCAAATGAGCAGCGAGGTGGATGCATGTCATCATCCGTCTCCTCATCCCCTCTACTAGTCCGGCTAGGTCCTGCACCATGAGTGTCGGTGTCCATGGCATCCGTAGCATGACCGCTATGGGTGTCACTCTCAAACTCGAGCATGGTCCCCTGTCCTCCATCCTCATCCTCCTCCTCAGAGTCACATGCATCATCATCATAGTAAGTAGGAGGAGAGAACTCCTCAAGCATCGGCTCGAATGTCTCCTTCCAGTTCCTCTTGTTCCGAATAGTGTATTTGGACTTCCATATGATCTCGGATGGTTTCTTCTTCGGATCCCTGTGCCATGGCATGGGCACATGAAGTGTTCCTCTCCCTTGAGGAATCAAAACCTGTCTGACAACCAACCGCTGTGAGCCTAATGGAAGGGCACTCTCAGCTAGAGTGCATCCGGAGAAGTCTAATCCCATTGTCTTAGCCACATGAGTGACAAGACCTCCAGCACAAATATCGCCCTTAGCTTTGTTGGCTATCTTTCCTAGATAGTCAGCAAGCATGGTAGAGATGTCGGGAATGGTGGTGGATGTCATGCAGTAGTGAATGAAAAGCTCATCAGCCTTGAGCTTCTGTGGGGTCTCAGTCCGTGCAAATAGGCTCTCACTAAGAATCCTATGTACTACCTTAAAGGAGAGGTTGTACATACTAGTCTCCTTAGAATTCCCGGGTCTCCACTTATCTCCACCATATTCACCCACTGAAATAGCCTCCTAAAAGTCACTAGCACTAACACCTCTAGCAAATGTGCCTGCATCTGAATAAGAAAAGCCAAACAAGTCTCCAAAAGTGTCAATAGACATAGTGTGATTTTGGCTCATAAGGCGGAAGGTGACCATCCTTTCCCTAGGATCATGCTCGAATGTACTAAGGAACTCTAGGGTGATCTCGGTATAAGCATCCTCCCTAATCGTAGCAAACTGTCTCAGCCCAGCCCTGTCAAGCATCATATCTACATCCTCTCGAACAAACAAGGAATCTAGATCATCTAACACAATGTAGCGGGGAGGGGTGAATGGGCGATCTAGGATGCGTTCATAGCGTTTCTTGTGCTTGGATAGGGGAGGGGGAAGTTTAGGAATGTTTTGACGTGGTGGTGAAGGTGGGGGAGGGGCTTTGGAAGAAGATCCCTTCTTCTTCCCCGTATTCCTAGTTATTCTCTTCACAATATCCATTATGCAGTGAAAAATCGGCCTGTTCTTCACAAAAATCGTCCGATTTTTCTGGGTTGGGTCGATTTTTCTGTCGATTTCGACGATTCTCACAATTCTGTAAAGTTCTATTCCAATAACCACCACATACAGTTTCCTATAATGATTCTTAAGTAGATTCCTCAATCAATTTCAGCAAACAACACTTCCTAAGCAAACTTCAATTTCGAACAAGAGACTAAGGTTTTGGAAAGAAAAACCTGAATTCCGTACGGAGGAGTCGATTGCCGTGCTTGTTGTTGGTAGATCCTTATTCCTTGTTGAAGATGCTTCAGTTTGGAGCCAAGAATCACTCAACATGATTAAGGAATGAGGATTGTAGGGTATGGGCGATTTTCGGAGTTCTTGAGAGAGAGAAATCGAGAGTGGAAGGTTGTGTAATGAGGAAGATTGAGTGGTTGAGTCTTTATATAGGGTCGAGAAACTGTGAAGAAAATCGGCCGATTTTTAAGGTCGATTTAATCGTCGGGGTGATTTTTCTCTGAACTTAAAGAAAATCGGATGATTTACTTTGATAGGTCGATCTCCAGGTTGATTTTTCTTCCTGTTGTCAAAAATCGCCTTGCTCTATTAAAGAAAATCGGAACTGGATAATCTGCAGGGATGTCAAGAACGAAAAAATCTATAGGGATGTAAAGCTTACCGAGCTTTACCGGAATGTCTTCTAATATCCCCACCGGCTTAGTGGTGGAACGATCAGCCATGTAGAGTGTGAGTATCATACCCCTTGCTCTATGCAAAGCAGTTGGTCTAGGAGAGCCTAGACCGGTGAAGATCACACTCTACATGGCTGATCGTTCCACCACTAAGCCGGTGGGGATATTAGAAGACATTCCGGTAAAGCTCGGTAAGTTTTACATCCCTATAGATTTTGTCGTTCAAAAAGTGTGATGAAATAAGTTTGTTCATAACACCTCCATCTTCTTCTACTCCTTTAACAAGTTTTTGATTAATCAAGGTTGGGATTTAGGCAAGGATTAGTTTTGATTAAAGATTGATTCAATTAAGGTTCGTCAGAAGAATAAATCGGGCTGTTCATAAGAAAATCGGCCGATTTACTCAAGAACAGTCTGATTTTCCTGTTGTCGCAAAACTAAAATCTAAACTCTCAGGATCCTAATGTTTGAATGAGTTCAGTCTATCATCATCTAAGCCTTAATCATCAACTATTCTCCCCAGAATCACAAAGGTTTTAGCCAACCATTTTCAAAATCGAATCAAATTAAAGATTGAGTGAAATATCGCAAAGAAACC
>BSUD01000006.1:106876674-106935994 GCA_033239045.1 Fagopyrum esculentum | reverse complement strand
TACTAAGGAACTCTAGGGTGATCTCGGTATAAGCATCCTCCCTAATCGTAGCAAACTGTCTCAGCCCAGCCCTGTCAAGCATCATATCTACATCCTCTCGAACAAACAAGGAATCTAGATCATCTAACACAATGTAGCGGGGAGGGGTGAATGGGCGATCTAGGATGCGTTCATAGCGTTTCTTGTGCTTGGATAGGGGAGGGGGAAGTTTAGGAATGTTTTGACGTGGTGGTGAAGGTGGGGGAGGGGCTTTGGAAGAAGATCCCTTCTTCTTCCCCGTATTCCTAGTTATTCTCTTCACAATATCCATTATGCAGTGAAAAATCGGCCTGTTCTTCACAAAAATCGTCCGATTTTTCTGGGTTGGGTCGATTTTTCTGTCGATTTCGACGATTCTCACAATTCTGTAAAGTTCTATTCCAATAACCACCACATACAGTTTCCTATAATGATTCTTAAGTAGATTCCTCAATCAATTTCAGCAAACAACACTTCCTAAGCAAACTTCAATTTCGAACAAGAGACTAAGGTTTTGGAAAGAAAAACCTGAATTCCGTACGGAGGAGTCGATTGCCGTGCTTGTTGTTGGTAGATCCTTATTCCTTGTTGAAGATGCTTCAGTTTGGAGCCAAGAATCACTCAACATGATTAAGGAATGAGGATTGTAGGGTATGGGCGATTTTCGGAGTTCTTGAGAGAGAGAAATCGAGAGTGGAAGGTTGTGTAATGAGGAAGATTGAGTGGTTGAGTCTTTATATAGGGTCGAGAAACTGTGAAGAAAATCGGCCGATTTTTAAGGTCGATTTAATCGTCGGGGTGATTTTTCTCTGAACTTAAAGAAAATCGGATGATTTACTTTGATAGGTCGATCTCCAGGTCGATTTTTCTTCCTGTTGTCAAAAATCGACTTGCTCTGCTCCTGAATCGGACGATTAACTTAGTGTAGCTCGATTTCCTTCCTTATTCTTCATGGATATTGAAGATTTAACTGATTTATGCTCCCTTTCTCCATGATGCTCATACTAATAACCTTTTGAAGAGGGTCTTTCATCAAGATTGAACTTACCACCTCTCTAGACTCTTCTTCATCAAAAATTTTAAAAACATCGTCTCTCAAGGCTGGCTCCTTGATTAAGGAAGAGAGTATGAATTCTATCTTTTCTTCACCTATATGGAAGGACAGCTGGCCATTCTTGCAATCGACCATGCATCCGGATGTTGCAAGGAATGGTCTCCCAAGAATGATGGGAACTGGATAATCTGCAGGGATGTCTTCTAATCGACCATGCATCCGGATGTTGCAAGGAATGTCTTCTAATATACCCACCGGCTTAGTGGTGGAACGATCAGCCATGTAGAGTGTGAGTATCATACCCCTTGCTCTATGCAAAGCAGTTGGTCTAGGAGAGCCTAGACCGGTGAAGATCACACTCTACATGGCTGATCGTTCCACCACTAAGCCGGTGGGGATATTAGAAGACATTCCGGTAAAGCTCGGAAAGTTTTACATCCCTATAGATTTTGTCGTTCAAAAAGTGTGATGAAATAAGTTTGTTCATAACACCTCCATCTTCTTCTACTCCTTTAACAAGTTTTTGATTAATCAAGGTTGGGATTTAGGCAAGGATTAGTTTTGATTAAAGATTGATTCAATTAAGGTTCGTCAGAAGAATAAATCGGGCTGTTCATAAGAAAATCGGCCGATTTACTCAAGAACAGTCTGATTTTCCTGTTGTCGCAAAACTAAAATCTAAACTCTCAGGATCCTAATGTTTGAATGAGTTCAGTCTATCATCATCTAAGCCTTAATCATCAACTATTCTCCCCAGAATCACAAAGGTTTTAGCCAACCATTTTCAAAATCGAATCAAATTAAAGATTGAGTGAAATATCGCAAAGAAACCGAATCTTGAATAAAAATTCAATAACCTTCAAATCTGTAAACAATCGTCAAAACTGATCAATGTATCTCTTTAGTAACTCAATTACGTGTTCAAAAAGCACAATTGCTTCAATGGATAAAGAAATCTCACAACCAAGAATCAAGATTGGCTTCCCGGCAAAAAGTCCTTCAATCCTTCTCCAAGAATCTCCGATCTCTCTCAAACGTGTAAAAATTTCCCGCTGCCGCCTCTACGTTTTTGTTCCTAGGGTTCTCATCTATAGTTTCTTGCAGATGGGCCGTTTGGCAAAACTCTCCTCTAGCCCAAAAGAATTGGGCTTTGTGTCGTCTTTTCATTTGGCCGAGTAACAAGGGAAATCGGCCCAGTCGATTTATACACAAAACCGTTCGATTTCTAGGATAGAAAATCGTCCGATTTATATGCATGTTGGCACGATTTTCTTCAACAGAAAGTGCTCTTCTTTTGGCTCCTCTTCTATGCTTCTCCTTTGCAATTCCTTAGCTCTTTATGATCCCTTTAAGACTCCTTTAGCTTCTTTAACATCCTTAGATGTTCCTTGCTCCGCTTTTGCTATCACATCCACTCCATTTACCTATAATTCATCAAAAACTCGTGTAGACCTCTATTTCCGACAAATGATTGAATAGAACATAAAAGGTACACAAAATCTCTCTAAATGCAGGGTAAACTGAGATAATCTTCTACAATATGCATGAATATGATGGTACATAGTTCATGTCATCAAAATACCCCATACTTGCCCCTTGCTTGTCCCTAAGCAAGACTCAAATTTAGAATACAAGATGTCATGGATTATGTATGTATGAAAACTCAAAAACTTTTCTTTTGGTAGTGCTTCTTCTTATTGGATCACCCTCAAAGTGATATTTCAAGGCATAAAAAGGCAAAGTGTGTATCAATGATAACTATAAGATGAACTAACTTCCTTTTCTTTGTTGAAAACACAAATAAAGGACATGATAAAGTTGTAGAGGTAATCAAAGTCAAACAAATCTAAGCTATGAAGCATTAAACACATGCATAAAAGTCTCAAGGTCTTCTAATCAAAGGAAAGGTCAAAGAAACGTATTAAGGGAAGAAATTCTTTTTGGCAATTGTGGTGCTAATCCGGGAAAGAGGAACACATAGTACCTTCAAGATTTTTCTTCACCGCACATGCTTTGCATGTAGAAAGCTTTTCTTTCTTTATACTTTACTTTTTGAGAATATGGACAGCGGTGCACAAAAACCGAAGCCTAGGAGATTGGCGTTTCTCAATTTCGAGAATCCTTAAACCCTTGATGCACATACCATATCCCGTTAGGATTTGTCGTTCAATCGGACTTTGGCAAGACACAAACACCCGGCTATGTGAATGGTGCCGAGTTACTCATTCTCATGTTCAACTTCCCCAAACTTATGAATTTCTGCACTTTCTTTTAATACATTTTCCTTGGCCCTCCCACATCAAACATGCCTTTTTCTATCACTTATCCTAATTCCCGGATGGTAAAAGGAGGGGTACATATTTCATTGAGGGGCTAGTATGATCAAGATATGAGAAGAGAAAAGAAGTGAATTGCCTTAGTCATCCTTATATGATGTAAAAGAACTTGCAATATAGCTTCGACTATTATTTCATTCTCTTATCAAAACAACTAAATCATATAATTTATTCACGCGTTCAAGTAACAAAAGTAAACTCATTCATGCTATGATTAACATCTCAACACAACTAAGCATCTTTTTGCCTATCCACATGCACATTTCTCATCATAGAGGTCATTTCCATCATAAGAAGCACAAAAATTTTTGAAAATTCATAGGATTTGAAAAAGAGCATGCGAATGCAAGTGTCATAGTGGAAAGCAAGTAGTGCAAGGGTTATTACAAGCCAAATTGTCAAGAGTAATGCAAGGTTCATAAAGTGCTAAGATGAAACAAAAGGTATTGTAAGTACCCCCACCCCATACTTAACATCCACATTGTCCCCAATGTGAAAATCAAGCGTGAGATGAAGAAAAATACTTACAATGTAAAAGAAGTGGCAGCTCAATCCTCTATCGGTGGTGGAGGTGGTGGGTAAGGATACATCGGTGCACTAGGATCGTAGAAGTGGCCGAACTGGTGGAAGTATAAGTCTCTCATCTGGCCATCATAGGATGAATGCCTAGCGTCTGTCTCCTGTCTGTAGTTCCTTAACTGAGTGTTCAGGGTGTCGTAGTCGGTGTGGAGAGCATGATAGTCGGTGTTGAGGCTCTGGAAACTAGAGACTAGCTCCCTAAAGTGACAGGGAGGGCGACGTCCTCGTCCATGTCCTGGGGCACGTGCAAATGAGCAGCGAGGTGGCTGCATGTCATCATCCGTCTCCTCATCCCCTCTACTAGTCCGGCTAGGTCCTGCACAATGAGTGTCAGTGTCCATGGCATCCGTAGCATGACCGCTATGGGTGTCACTCTCAAACTCGAGCATGGTCCCCTGTCCTCCATCCTCATCCTCCTCCTCAGAGTCACATGCATCATCATCATAGTAAGTAGGAGGAGAGAACTCCTCAAGCATCGACTCGAATGTCTCCTTCCAGTTCCTCTTGTTCCGAATAGTGTATTCGGACTTCCAACCGCTGTGAGCCTAATGGAAGGGCACTCTCAGCTAGAGTGCATCCGGAGAAGTCTAATCCCATTGTCTTAGCCACATGAGTGACAAGACCTCCAACACAAATATCGCCCTTAGCTTTGTTGGCTATCTTTCCTAGATAGTCAGCAAGCATGGTAGAGATGTCGGGAATGGTGGTGGATGTCATGCAGTAGTGAATGAAAAGCTCATCAGCCTTGAGCTTCTGTGGGGTCTCAGTCCGTGCAAATAGGCTCTCACTAAGAATCCTATGTACTACCGTAAAGGAGAGGTTGTACATACTAGTCTCCTTAGAATTTCCGGGTCTCCACTTATCTCCACCATATTCACCCACTGAAATAGCCTCCTAAAAGTCACTAGCACTAACACCTCTAGCAAATGTGCCTGCATCTGAATAAGAAAAGCCAAACAAGTCTCCAAAAGTGTCAATAGACATAGTGTGATTTTGGCTCATAAGGCGGAAGGTGACCATCCTTTCCCTAGGATCATGCTCGAATGTACTAAGGAACTCTAGGGTGATCTCGGTATAAGCATCCTCCCTAATCGTAGCAAACTGTCTCAGCCCAGCCCTGTCAAGCATCATATCTACATCCTCTCGAACAAACAAGGAATCTAGATCATCTAACACAATGTAGCGGGGAGGGGTGAATGGGCGATCTAGGATGCGTTCATAGCGTTTCTTGTGCTTGGATAGGGGAGGGGGAAGTTTAGGAATGTTTTGAGGTGGTGGTGAAGGTGGGGGAGGGGCTTTGGAAGAAGATCCCTTCTTCTTCCCCGTATTCCTAGTTATTCTCTTCACAATATCCATTATGCAGTGAAAAATCGGCCTGTTCTTCACAAAAATCGTCCGATTTTTCTGGGTTGGGTCGATTTTTCTGTCGATTTCGACGATTCTCACAGTTCTGTAAAGTTCTATTCCAATAACCACCACATACAGTTTCCTATAATGATTCTTAAGCAGATTCCTCAATCAATTTCAGCAAACAACACTTCCTAAGCAAACTTCAATTTCGAACAAGAGACTAAGGTTTTGGAAAGAAAAACCTGAATTCCGTACGAAGGAGTCGATTGCCGTGCTTGTTGTTGGTAGATCCTTATTCCTTGTTGAAGATGCTTCAGTTTGGAGCCAAGAATCACTCAACATGATTAAGGAATGAGGATTGTAGGGTATGGGCGATTTTCGGAGTTCTTGAGAGAGAGAAATCGAGAGTGGAAGGATGTGGAATGAGGAAGATCGAGCGGTTGAGTCTTTATATACGGTTGATAAACTGTGAAGAAAATCAGCCGATTTTTAAGGTCGATTTAATCTTCGGGGCGATTTTTCTCTGAACTTAAAGAAAATCGGATGATTTACTTTGATAGGTCGATCTCCAGGTCGATTTTTCTTCCTGTTGTCAAAAATCGCCTTGCTTTGTTACTGAATCGGACGATTTACTTTGGGTAACTCGATTTTTCTCTGAACACATGGAAAATCGGACCATTTACTTTGTCAGGTCGATCTCCAGGTCGATTTTTCTTCCTATTGTCAAAAATCGACTTGCTCTGCTCCTGAATCGGACGATTAACTTAGTGTAGCTTGATTTCCTTCCTTATTCTTCATGGATATTGAAGATTTAACTGATTTATGCTCCCTTTCTCCATGAATCTCTCAGTTTGAACCTAATTTCCTGCGATTAATGACACGACAAACCAAGAGTGCATCGAGGAACAAATAAAAAACGAAAACAAAGAAACAAAACAACTAATCTACTCTAACTAAGTGATGAAAGGAGGGAAAAACTATACTATCATGGGTTGCCTCCCAAGAAGCGCTTGATTTATCATCTTTAGCTGGACGGTGTATGGTTTTGCGTTCAATGGAGGAGGATAGGCGCTATCTCCTCGACCGGAGCTTCCGGTGTGTATTTCTTCAACCGTTGGCCATTAACCTTGAAACTTCCGCTTTGTTCACCCCATACTTCAACTGCACCATGGGGGAAAACTCGTTTAATTACATAAGGTCCTGTGCAACAGGATTTAAGCTTACCTGGAAATAGACGAAGCCTTGAGTTGAATAGAAGGACTTGGTCTCCCTCCTTCAAATCTTTTGGAATGATGTGCTTATCATGCCAACGCTTTGTCCGTTCCTTATAGATCTTTGCGTTCTCATTCGCATTTAGCCGGATCTCATCTAGCTCATTGATGTCTAAGAGCCGCTTCTCTCCGGCTTCTTTCATGTCAAAATTGAGCCACTTGATAGCCCAGTAGGCTTTATGCTCTAGCTCTACAGGAAGATGATAGGATTTACCATAGACAAGGTTATAGGGAGTCGTACCTATTGGTGTCTTGAAGGCCGTCCTATACGCCCATAGTGCATCGTCAAGCTTCATTGACCAATCTTTTCTCGTTTTAGAGACGGTTTTCTCTAAAATTCCCTTAATCTCTCTATTGGATATTTCGACTTGTCCGCTGGTTTGCGGATGGTAAGGTGTAGCTATCTTATGGGTCACCCCATCCTTAGCCAATAGAGTCTCAAATCTACGGGCTGTGAAATGCGTTCCTCCGTCACTAATGATGGTTCGGGGAGTTCCGAACCTTGGGAAGATCGTTCTATTGAAGAACTTCACCACTACCATTGCATCATTAGTAGGAGAAGCGATTGCCTCTACCCATCTTGAGACATAGTCTACGGCAAGAAGTATATATTGGTTACCGCATGAAGATGGGAAAGGTCCCATAAAATCGATGCCCCATACATCAAAGATCTCTACTTCTTGTATGTTGTTGAGAGGCATCTCATTCCTTCTTGATATATTACCTGTCCTTTCACAAGCATCACAAGCAACAACAAACTTTTGCACATCTTTGAAAAGTGTAGGCCAATAGAAGCCGGAACGAAGTACCTTAGCACAAGTCTTGTGGGAACTAGCATGTCCGCCACATGGTAGAGAATGGCAATGGCGGATGACACTATCCACCTCATCTTCGGGGATGCATCTCCTGTAAATGCCATCGGGACCTCTTTTGAATAGAAGAGGTTCGTTCCAATAGAATTGCCGGACGTCACTAAAGAACTTCTTCTTTTGAGCATATGAAAGTCCGGGTGGAATCTCTTGACAAACAAGGTAATTCACAATGTCAGCAAACCATGGATCATTACCTTTTGAGATTTGTTGAAGACACTCTTCAATCTCGTGTAGCTGTTCGTCAGGGAATGAGTCGTCTATAGGAAGTTCATCTGTCTCGCCGGTGAGTTGTGGAAGACGACTAAGATGATCGGCAACGGAGTTTTCCGATCCTTTCTTATCTCGAATCTCTAAATCGAACTCTTGTAAGAGTAAGATCCATCTTAGAAGCCTTGGCTATGCATCCTTCTTCGTGAATAGGTATCGGATTGCGGAATGGTCCGTATAGACTATCACCTTCGCACCTACAAGATAGGAACGAAATTTCTCAAAAGCGTATACTACGGCTAAAAGTTCCTTTTTTGTGGTTGCATAATTATATTGAGCCTCATCTAGCGTTTTGCTAGCATAGTAGATGGCATGAGTACGACCATCTTTCTTCTGTCCAAGAACGGCTCCTATAGCGACGTCGCTTGCGTCGCACATGACCTCGAAAGGAAGAGTCCAATCGGGTGGTTGAATGATTGCTGCTGAAATCAAAGCTTTTTTGATCCTGCAAAAAGCATCTAAACAATCCTTCGAAAATTCAAAAGTTGCGTCTTTCATCAAAAGATTAGTCAAGGGTTTTGAAATCTTAGAAAAATCCTTTATGAATCTCCTATAGAAGCCTACATGGCCTAAGAAACTTCTAATTCCTTTCACTGAAGAAGGGGGAGGTAACTTCTCAATGGTTTCTATATTTGCTCTATCAACCTCTATTCCCCTTTGTGATACTAGATAACCTAACACAATCCCTTCGGTGACCATGAAATGACACTTTTCCCAGTTTAAGACTAAATTAGTGTCCTCACATCTCTTAAGAACTAGTGAAAGGTTATAGAGACAATTATCAAAGGAAGAACCATATACCGAAAAATCGTCCATGAAGACTTCCATGATATTCTCTACATATTCGGAGAAGATTGCCATCATGCACCTTTGGAAGGTGGCTGGAGCGTTGCATAGACCGAATGGCATCCTTCTATAAACAAACGTACCCCATGGGCACGTAAAAGTCGTCTTCTCTTGATCATCCGGATGAATTGGAATCTGAAAGAAACCGCTATATCCATCTAGATAACAAAAGTAAGAATGTTGGGCTAAACTTTCCAACATTTGATCGATAAAAGGAAGGGGGAAATGGTCCTTCCTAGTGGCCACGTTCAGTTTGCGGTAGTCGATGCACATTCGCCACCCTATAACTGTCCGTGTGGGGATGAGTTCGTTGTTCTTGTTGGCAACAACGGTAATGCCTCCTTTCTTGGGTACTACTTGTACTGGACTCACCCATTTGCTATCGGAAATAGGGAAGATGATACGTGCATCAAGTAGCTTAAGGATTTCTTTCTTCACGACCTCTTTCATTGCCGGATTTAACCGTCTTTGAGGTTGGCGTGAAGGTTTGTAATCCTCTTCCATTAGAATTTTGTGCATACATAGGGAAGGCTTTATTCCTACTAAATCATCAATAGTATAGCCTAATGCTCTTCTATGTTGCCTCAAAACATGCATAAGTTTCTCTAATTCAACATCATTCAAGTTCGCATTGACTATGACCGGATATGTGGAATTAGTGCCAAGAAATGCGTACCTTAAATGCGCGGGGAGCGGCTTCAATTCTAATGATGGAGGTACCTTGACTGATGATGAATCGTGGCCTTCGGATGTTGTAGGAGAGGCCTTTAGAGGTGGGGGTACTGCATCATTAGAGTCGAGAACGGCTGCGGTGAAGTTTTGAGAATCCAGAAAATTTCCCACTGGATCGACCTCCCCTGAAGTAAATCGGTCGATCTGAGGCACGATTTTTCTTTCTGTTGACAAAAATCGGGTTGCCATTTCACAAATCGGACGATTTGGTTCATGCAGGTCGATTTTCTTCACAGTTTCCGGAGTTAATTCTAGTTCTTCAATTCTTGTTCCTTGTTCTTCCTCCACATCATTTAATGCTTTCACATCTTCATTGCAATCAGGTTCCACTCCTTCCTCCATGATGCTCATACTAATAACCTTTTGAAGAGGGTCTTTCATCAAGATTGAACTTACCACCTCTCTAGACTCTTCTTCATAAAAAATTTCAAAAACATCGTCTCTCAAGGCTGGCTCCTTGATTAAGGAAGAGAGTATGAATTCTATATTTTCTTCACCTATATGGAAGGACAGCTGGCCATTCTTGCAATCGACCATGCATCCGGATGTTGCAAGGAATGGTCTCCCAAGAATGATGGGAACTGGATAATCTGCAGGGATGTCAAGAACGACAAAATCTATAGGGATGTAAAACTTACCGAGCTTTACCGGAATGTCTTCTAATATCCCCACCGGCTTAGTGGTGGAACGATCAGCCATGTAGAGTGTGATCTTCACCGGTCTAGGCTCTTCTAGACCAACTGCTTTGCATAGAGCAAGGGGTATGATACTCACACTCGCTCCAAGGTCACAAAGTGTATCATAGGTAGCTTCTCCCAAAGTGATGGGTATGCAAAAGGACCCTGGATCACGGAGTTTAGGTGGCATATTCTCCGTCATAGTCTTGATGAGTTCGGATGACTCCATACTCATCTTAACTTCTCCTATGTCTTCCAATTTCCTCTTGTTAGAGAGGATCTCCTTGAGGAATTTCCCATAAGCTGGCATACCTAAGATTGCATCCATAAAAGGTATATTAATATGCAGCTTATTCATAAGTTCAACAAACTTACCAAAGTGTTTATCTAGGCGTGCACGCGCTCTAGATTGAGGGAAAGGTAGAGGTGGTTTGTAAGCGGGAGGAGGAACATTACATCTAGGAGCAGGATGCACAACATCATCAATAAAGTTAGATGAATTATAGCCAATTTTACCAATGTCAATGATGCTATACTTTCCTTTATCATGCAGATTATTGCTTCTTTAAATCTTAATACAGTAAGATTTTTCCACTCATATGTCTTGATCAACCACTATGTAATATTCATTTATGCTCCTTAACCTTGGTGATATCCTAAAAAACAGCAAACTTCAACCTTTCCGGGTAGACCAAATTACATATGTTGGTCCATATTTAAGAACAATCAGGGCCAGTTTGGTAACGGGAGATTACGTAGATGAAGATGAGGATGAAGAGAATTATTTAGATGAAGAATTAAGGGGATAGAACTGTTTAAGAGGATGAATATAGATACAAGTGAAATGAGTGTTTGGTAAAATTAATACGATTGTGGGTAAAATTACGAACAAGTACGTGTTATATTTACTTATAAATGAAAGAGATGAAAAAAGAGGGGTAAAAGTGAAAATTTACCTTCAATAATCTTCATAATCACTATAATCAAAGTTTTGCAAGATTACAAAATTCTCATAATCTAATTCCCTTAATCTCCGTAATCTAACCCCTTTAATCTCCTTAATTCCCTTACCAAACGAGATTACGAGAATTATTTCTCCCTTTTAATTCCCATAATCTTATTCTCCTTAATTTTTGCCCCTACCAAACGGAGCCCATGTTTGGTGGTCTAGTACGCTTAGGAACCCATATTTGTTTAACTTGTTTCATTAGACATAGAGGATAAGTGTTTTTTAATGATGTAAGGGCCATTTCTTCTATATTGAAATGTTGATTTTACATGACCCTTTTAACAACAATAAAAATATGTGGGCATGTGTATACTTCCTTTAGCTTTAACAAAAGTGGTAGTTGTTTTTCTAGGAAAACTTACGTGATAACCTATACCAGTTTTGTTAAGAGAAGATTGTTGTACACCCATCATTCATTCGAGTTTAGCTTTCAAACGAGTGAATTGAATAAGTGCAGCCATCTGGTCTTGATACGTCACAGTTAGATCAACCTTTTCTTTCGCTAGATCATAATAGTCTCGATGGAGAGAAGAGAGATTTCCCTTGAGAATCGCATTTTCCGATTCCAAGGCCTTGATATTGTCATCAAGGTTTAACTTTTCAGTGTTAAGATTTTCAATTTCCATAGACATCTCACTTAGTCGTTTCTCTTGTTTGAGAAGCTTTTCTCTTAAGGAAATTATCCTTACCCTATGTTCTTTATCACATATGATAATGTCTTTAAGAAATTTTTTGAGTTCAAGGTTAGATTGCGACATAATCGTACTTACCACACCATTAACATAGTGATTTGGATCTTCTTCAAGATCGGCCATTAAGCACAAATTTTCTTGTTCTTTCTCGTCTTCAGACTCATTTGTTGAATTTGAGTCACTCCACGATGCTACCATAGCCTTATTCTTTTGATCATTCTTCATAAAGTTGTTCCTCTTGTTATGTGGACAATCCTTTACGAGATGATCTGCTTTACCACATTCAAAACAACTAAGTACTTTAGCTTTCTTATTTGGGATAGAAAACTTACCTCGAGGTCTTGATGATTGCGAATATTCTTTGTTGTTTGTGAATTGCTTCTTCTTTTGAAGAATTTTTGCAAGACTCCTTGAGATCAAGGCGAATGGATCTTCCTCATCTTCTTCATCAGTGTCTTTTTCCTTTGATGGCATGTCTTGGATCTTAGGGCAAGATTCTTTGTGATTGTTGGAAGCTCTCCATATTCTTCACAAAGAACCATCTCATGGATGATAAGTTTTCCAAGAAGGGCATCTAGAGGAATTGTAGTGAGATTTGGAGCTTCTTCGAAGGCAATCAATATTAGACCCCACTTAGCTTTAGGCAAGCTCCTTAGAATCTTCCTTACTTTCTCTTCATTTGTAAAGAGCTTTCCAAGTGAATCAAGATTGTTCCCAATCTCGGTGAATTGTGTGTACATCTCCTTGATCGACTCATTTGAATTCATCTTGAATAGTTTTATTGCCAAAGGAAGATGTTAATCTTTGTCTCGTTGACTTGATTTGTTCCTTCGTATGTGACAAATAACTTGTCCTATATTTCCTTAGCCCTCTTGGATGATGAGACACGGTTGAATTCATTTGCATCCAATCCACAATAGAGAGTGCTCTTGGCCTTGGATTTCTTTGATACACTATCCAAGTCCGTTTGAGCAAAGTCGGCCTCCTTCTTTGCGACTTGAACTCCTTCCACCGTGATGGTTGGGATTTTAGGGCCAGTTTGAATGATGCTCCATAGTTCCATGTCCAAATCAATGACAAACACTTGCATTAGTGCTCTCAAATTGGCAAAGTTGTTACCGCAGAAGAATGGTCGTCGAGATGTGGATATCCCTTGAGCGAATCTCCCATCACCTACATAGTTCATGATTTGTCTTCCTAATGGTCATATCAATATACATGAGTATAGATCTGATACCAATTGAAGAACCGTATAGGTGAATAATAAGGATATAAATACTTTGGAAGTGGGGTTGAATAGAGAATAGGAACTTTGTAATATCTTATATCAAGACTTTGAAACTAATTTTAAGGCCGTGAAGTCGATCTGTGCGTTTGGTGATAAAACTAGTTTTCAAGGCTTTGAACGGGATTCCAAGGCCTGGACTTCGAAACCTGCAAAGCAAGGTTAGTCACAATATTCACGATATGAAAGGCGGAATTAAAAGATCGACTCGGTGATATGTTTATGGAGTTTAGTTCTAACAGCCTACATCTTTGTCCTAGGGTTTCCTTATGCTAGGATCTAACTATCTATTATCTTCTCAAAGAGCCCTAGATTCAACCTAGAAGAAATACCCTTCTTCTCTCACTTTAGCCAACGCTACGATCTAGTCCACATCTAACCTAACAATAATAGCCTAGTTACTTCGTAGAGAATCCCACACTCGAGTATAACACTCTCTAGATCTGCCAATGAAGCTCTAGTGCTTTTCTCTCTCTAAGGATGCAAATTTGTAAGCAAAAAGGAAGAAAAACTTTAGTAGTGAATGAAGATGTTTGATCGCTTGAAGACTTAAAGGTGTCCGTGTAAGGTTGATATTGTTCTCTTGAATCGCCATCTTCATTTATAGTCTTCTATGAAGAACTCTTATAGACATTGTACGATGGTAGTTGTGATGTTCTTCTTACTCCATGGAAAACGGTGTTTGGTTGAGATGTAGTAGCCGTTGTAAGATCTTCTATCTTCTTCATCTACTTCTTCTCTTTGACACATGTTGAGAATCTTTATCTTCGAGATCTTATCCTTCAAAGAGCCACTGAGGCTCTTTGTCATTGAAGCCCTTCATTCATGCTGCAAGATCTTCCAAGCCGTTGAAGATCTTTGTTGTTGAAGACTTCTCTCTTGGATAGCCATTGAAAATTTTCCGAGATCTTTATGTGCGATCCGTAGGAAAGCTATTATCTTATCTTTTTTGCGTCGGTTGTTAAGATCTTTGCGAGATCTTGTTGTTGGGGCCGAGATTTTCTCTTGAAATCTTGTTTGAAGATCTTCTTGTAATTCTTGGTATAATTCTTGTTTTTTTGTTGGGATTTGAATCTCACATTTTGAAAAGCCTTCAGCCTAATTCTCCTTTGTACTGCTTTTCAAGGCCTCTACGTTTGTCCCAAGAGCTGCTTTCCAAGGCCTCCGCGTTTGTTCTTGAACTGCATTACAAGATCTCCTTGCATGTTCCTTGTATTGAGTTTCGAAGCATGCGTTCTTCCTTCGAAACGGTTTTCAAGCCTTCACACATTTAACAAACACAAACCAAAACATGCAATCTAGAAATACAATCGATATTTGTTAGTTTATAAAACCGCTTATAAATGTTAAGTCTTCCATCATCCACATAGACAATTTATACTCAAGGTGGGAGTTATCAGAGATGATGGTGGAAGAGAGAAATAAAGGAAGAGAGGAATGAGAGTTACGTGAAAGAGAAAGAGAGGAAAGAGAGGGTTGCTCATTAGGCGGAAAACAAAAGATCAAGGCAGTCAATGGTCACTTAGAGAACGAAGGGTCGGATTCCACAAGCGAAGGGTTAACTATCACTAACAAAAGGGCGTAAGAAAGACGGAATACAAATCCTGTTCACTCAAATCACCGAGCCTATGGCACAACTGAGCCGCAATGGTTGCGACTACCCTTAAAGACTATCAAACCGCTCTTTTACCGGAACTAAAATTCCGTGTATTATATATGATCCCCCAAAAAACAAGTTCCGTCCGAAACTTGCTAAACACCATACTCTCAGCCATAACCATATCGGTAACAACTCAAAAACTGTAAACGTGTCAACTCTCTACTCGATAACCAAAGCCTACTCATGTTACTATAACAAGACGACACAAGGAACAAGATATATACTTTTAGGAACACATATAGCTTACCACAAGATCAAACATATCATACAACACTTTCCCGCACGAGGCACACAGCACATATAACGTCACACATGCACATAAGATCTAACCCATCGCTCCTATCGATGCTACTAGCTCGGCGTAAAACTCAACCATGGGTGACATCCACCGTTTCCTAGTTAGCCATAATGGCTCTTCGTCTATGTCGCTAGATCGTCATGACTGAAAACATACCTCGATTCATACATGTAATCCCTAGATTTATACGTATGAAAACTTTGGTGAGCATCCTCTAGTCTCGGTGGTCACAACAACTAGTAAACCACATCCCAACTTGCGTTCAGATCTCAAAAAGGTGTGATATATCGGTAACTCAACTTCATTTTTTAATGTCCAAAACGTATGATGTCTCGCGTCCATATCCGACCCAAGGTCCGTACCTCTTATTTGTATACTCATTCTAGAGGCTCAGCTCGGATACCATCATCTCTTGGACCACCGCTACTCGAGCGAGGTTGTCCCTTATCGATCTGCTCAGGTCTATCCTCATATTTACTACTCTAATCCCATCACAACAGTGTACTACACTTCTGTCCATGTAATGTCTCACAAGGGCCATAGAAATGACACATGCCGACTATACTCATAAGAGAAATCAATTAAAGAGAAGTGTTCAGACTACACTCGTCCCCAACCTATCCCATAAGCTATCGACACGTCCTCAAAGGTCTGAAAGGTCCGCTCTAACCACCCATCTATCTAAGAACAAAAAGCTTTCAAGAAATGCAGCTGGCTACCCTAGGGGCATTTCCTACAACCAAAACCCGAGGTGAATCGCCCTTTTTGATCCGAGATGATTGTACGCGGTATCTCAAGGAATTCCACCATCCCCCTAGTAATTTCCTTCACCAGCCGATGTAACATCCGGAATTTTTATTCCGGGTCTTGAGACGTTTCCGAACTTCCCGCGTCCACGGCCTAGTTTTTCTCGCAGGCACGTGTGCTGAGTACCAGGATTTATTCCCAAAATCCCGAGCCGACCCCTCGTTCCCCTTATTCCGCGTTTGACCTTTCGTTTTCAGCTGAGATGACAAGGGGCCAGCTGAACCCGCATTTGACCTTTCTTTTCCATGTAATGTCTCTTCTTTCACTTCTCTCTCACGTTAGTCCATTTTTCCCTCTACTCTCTCTTGTGCTTCCTTCTTCACTTCCCTTGGAGAGATTTGCTTGTGAATGAGATGCAGTAGAGAAGGATATCAGTAATTTTGTAAGTTCTTTCACTTTCCCCCTCTTCTTTCTTGCTGAATATCCTTTCCTTCCTTCCCTTATATCCATGGCCATGGATGGAGCTCTTGAAGAAGTTTTTCCTTAGATATGTTTGCATGTGTATGTTCTTTGCTCAATTAGGCTGTGGAGAGGAGCCCAAGATCATAGGTTGGTGTTTGGAGATGACCCAACAAGAAGAGGAAGACATATGAGCCAAGGATCCATAGTCGCAAACGAAGAAGACGACATTCTACTGCTCAAACCGCGGGGGCGGATCTTCAGAGGCGCGGGGGCGGACAAGGGCCATGCATGGGAGCTACCGCATATGTAGGACCAACTAGGGGTAGACCCCCTCTTCCTCCTACCATTCCGAGACGGGGACGAGTAGGGAGACCTCCAGGCATCAGAGGTCATGGACATATCCCCATTGTGGACCCACAGACTGTGGATCCGCCAGCATCTCAGGGTCCCATTGAGGATGTGGCAGAGAGCATCATTCCCGAGGCTAGGGATAGGACTGTCGTGAGGTCCGGGGTGCATAGTTTCCCATCTGCTAGGACCGGGGGAGCATCGATTGGGGCTACCGTATTCGAGTATTATGCACGTTGAGTTGAGGAGGCGTTTAGGACGGGAGCACCAACTCCCGCACCACCGGTGCCCGTACGTGCACCTGCACCCGCGACATCAGTTGAGGTCTCGCAAAGGGCTACTCATATTAGAGCTGCACCAGAGATAGTTGCACCGGTGGTAGTTGCACCCGAGCCGGTTGTGGAGATTGTTAGTGCTAGAGACGAGTTGAGGTCTCCTCGACCCGATTCATGGTTGAAGGCTTTCAACCAGCAGCATGTACCCTACTTCGACGGGAAGGTACGGTTAGAGGTGGAGCATTTGATTGGGTACGTGGAGTCGGCCTTAGAGGCGATCCGTTGCCCAGCGGAGGGGCGGGTGGAGATAGTCCAAACCTTGTTCAGAGAGCAGGCCTAGTACTGGTGGAGAACTGTTGGAAGAGGTGTGACTAAGATGGATCAACTGCTAACTCTCGTGAGAGAGACATTCTGCCCGGATTCACTGCGGAGACACAAAGTTCAGGATTTCTTAGAGGCAAGTTTTGAGGGCGTCCCCGTCATTCAGGCGATCAGACTTTTTCGTGCGGAGTTAGCATTACTGGAACCCGCTACACCTCCAGCTTAACAACATGTCTATCTCTTTTCCGGAAGACTGAGAGAGTCCACCCGTGGTTACCTTGCAGGACTTAGTTGTGACTCATTGACGGAGTACCAGGACCGAGCTTCGGCTTATGAAAGAGACCGCCCAAGGCGCAGGAGAGCAGTTGTTAGCATGAAATATTGTGATATTATAGGCACGTTCTTAGTTGTTTTTCACTCATTATTGTGTCCATGGATAGGGTATAGAAGCAATTGTTAGCTTATTCATCTATATTTTCAATATGGTTATCTACACTAGCTGTATGATTGATTATAGGTGAATAAGAGCTGGAATCGGATCATTTGATAGAAATCAAGGAGGAATTGATCATATAGGAAGATGAGGATACACATTGAGAAGCTAAGGAAGAATCAAAGATGAAGAATGGCACGAAACAATTGCAAAACAAGGGAAGAATGACTTCCACGCCCCACTTCCACGGCCGTGGAACTTTCATCATGAACGTGGACTTGATCCTTGAGCAATCCAGTGAGTTACACGGTAATATTTTCCACGCCCCATTTCCACGGTCGTGGAATCCCTTGAGACCATGATTTGGGCAATCTTTTGGCGAATCATTAATTGCCACGTTTTCTACGTATTGGACCGAGAAGATATCTTTTTCTCGCCTTATAAAAAGGCTGAAAAAGAGAGAATTCGGGACGGGTGCTTACAGCTGCTTGGACGTACTAAGATGAGCGCTTGCATCAACGTGATTCACGGAGAGTTGGAAGATTCGGAGTTGCTTGTGGTGGAAGTTTTGCCCTTTTTCTTATATTTGACATTGAAGACGGATTGACATCCCGTTCTTCACTCTTATCTAAGATTGTTGTGAGTTATTTCGTGTTTATTTCCGAATCTAACATACATACATCTCTTTGTGTTTGGGTTTGGAGATTGATTGAGTTTTATTGGAATTTCGAAAGTTTTCATCTTTCATTCTTCTTATCTTGAATTTGATATCATAATGACTATTCTTGGCTAAAACCCTTTAGCAATTATAAGGTGAAGGGTTGATAGTTGTGGCTTAGATGATGATAGATCGATCGTAAACAAATTGGACCCTAAGAGTTAGAGAAACTTCGTCGACACCTTAAACCACGGTCTGTTCTTGAACTTCCATGGCCGTGGAACTCAAGATCCAGCCGTGATTTACCTCAGTTTACGAATTTTGCTTTTACTTAATCCAAAGTTAAAGATTTGCTTTAACCTAGTCTTGACTTATCTTTTCTAGGTAGTAGTGAGACTCAACATCATCTATTTCGGTTCCGAGTGTCACAACCTTAACCGTTTGAGCCTCTCTTGATCCTTGGGTTACAAGTTTGGGTATTTGAGATCAATTCTTAACTTTAGATCCTTTCTATATTGAAGCCTCAACAACCTTTATAGAGAGTGTCTTTGGGTGAGTCATATAAGGTTTTGGAACTTCACCGTACATTACCTTACTTTCGTATACCTTTGCAATCCTCAACTCTGTCCATATATCTTTAGTATATCTTGAATCGATTCCCACAACTGGATACCTGTATCTTTAGGGTTGCTGTTTTCCCCAATACTTTCAAAGCTTACCTTTTTATTGCTTAACAATTTTACAACTGAATTTGTTCCCCCCAAATCCTTGAGTTCGATACTCTGGAATTCTTGCTTTACTACGCCGATCCGTACACTGCGGGTTCACTTGCTTAATTTCAGTTTTATAAATTTAAAGCTTGATTGCACGCACGCTAAGAAGGATTGCCGCACACACGCCATCAAAACCGTTCTTATCTTGTAGGATCATAAGTGATAGTATACACGGACCATTCGGCGATTCGGTATTTGCTTGCTAAGAAGGATGCAAAACCGAGACTGATTAGATGGATTCTTCTCCTTCAAGAATTCGATCTTGAGATCCGCGACAAGAAAGGTTCAGAAAATTCTGTTGCGGACCATTTAAGTTGTCTACCACATCTAGAAGACGACGACCTACCTATAGATGATTTCTTTCCGGACGAACACATACACATCATAAAGGAGTGCATCGACAAAATAACAAGAGGTAACGAACCATGGTTTGCTGATTTTGTTAATTATTTGGTTTGTCAGGAATTACCTCCCGGATTATCCTACGCACAAAGAAAGAAGTTCTTTAGGGATGTCCGGCAATACTTTTGGAACGAGCCACTACTCTTCAAGAGAGGTCCGGATGGTATCATTCGAAGATGTGTGCCGGAAGAGGAGATGCAAAGCGTCATCCGTCATTATCATTCATTACCTTGTGGAGGACACGCTAGTTCCAATAAAACTAGCGCTAAGGTATTGCAATCCGGTTTCTTTTGGCCTACTTTGTTTAAGGATGTGCAAACCTTTGTTTTCTGCTGCGATGCTTGTCAAAGAACAGGAAACATATCTAGGAGGAATGAGATGCCTCTTAACAACGTTCAAGAGGTAGAAATCTTCGACGTTTGGGGAGTGGACTTTATGGGACCTTTCCCATCGTCTTGCGGGAATCAGTACATACTCTTAGCGGTGGATTACGTTTCGAGATGGGTAGAAGCTATATCCTCTCCCACTAATGATGCCGCGTTTGTTATAAAGTTCTTTACTAGAACTATCTTCCCAAGGTTTGGGACACCGCGGACTATTATTAGTGATGGAGGTTCACACTTCATTGCCCGACGATTCGAAGCTCTCCTAGCTAAGTATGGAGTGACTCACAAGATCGCCACTCCCTATCATCCACAAATGAGTGGACAAGTGGAGATTTTGAATAGAGAAATCATGGGCATCCTAGAGAAAACAGTTTCAAAGACATGGAAGGATTGGTCTTTGAAGCTAGACGATGCACTATGGGCATACCGGACTGCGTATAAGACTCCCATAGGAACGACACCATATAACCTTGTGTATGGGAAGTCTTGTCACTTACCGGTAGAGCTACAACACAAGGCGTATTGGGCAATTAAGTGGTTGAACTTCGGCATGATAGAAGCAGGCAAGAAGCGCCTCTTGGATCTTAACGAGCTAGAAGAACTTCGCTTAAACGCCTATGAGAACGCCAAGATATACAAGGAGAGAGCGAAGCGTTGGCATGATAAACATATCATTCCAAAGGACCTCAAGGAAGGAGATCAAGTTCTCCTTTTCAACTCGGGGCTTCAGCTCTTTCTACGTAAGCTTAAATCGTGTTGGACCGGGCCTTATCTAATCAAACATATTTTTCCCCATGGTGTAGTTGAAGTATGGGGTGAAAACGGCGGAAGTTTTAAGGTGAACGGTCAACGATTGAAGAAATACTCACCGGAGCTCAAGCTGAGGAGTTCGCACCTACCGCACTCGAATATATGCAGGTAAGGTCTAGCTACGGATCTTAAACAAGCGCTACTTGGGAGACAACCCAAACTATTGCAATTTTGTTTTCATTCTTAGTTTAGAGTAGTTTAGACGTTTTTGTTTTGTTTTGCCTTCGATATCTTCCGGTATGTTGTGTTTTTGGATGTAGAAGCAAAGAATAGGGATTGGAAGAAGGAAAAGTCGGAAAAATTGACGAAACTTGAACTTTAGAACAATGTAGAGAGTTCCACGGCCAGAATCCACGGTTGTGGAAGCTACAGTAACCGTGATTTTGTAAAAGCTGAGAAAAATCACAAAAATCACGGGTCCGTACAAAACCACGGCCGTGGAACACCCCGACAGACCGTGATTTTTGAAAATTTTTACAGCCACTATATAAACCACCTTCCTTCACAAAATCATCCTCAATTCCCCTTCCACGACCCAAAATCGCCGAAAACGTTCATACCCTCTCAAATGTCCGTTCTGAGTTCAAATCAAGTGATTATTGGTGCTAAAGTGAAGCATTTTCATTCATCTACAAGATCCAATCAACGAAACGAGTGAACAATCCCTCAAGAAGGCGGAATTTGGATTCAAAGATCCAAAACCCTAGGTTTTTATTCTCATTCTCTTCTTTGTCGATTCGGGTTCAATTTCTGGAAGAACTTAGAGAATTTGCATAGGATTGAAATTTGAATTAGCCTAGGACAGGTTTTGCTGAATTTGTTGTTGATTTTGTTGAGATTTGAGCGTAACAGAGGAAAACCACGGTCTCTGGGAAAACCACGGCCGTGGAATAGGAAGAACAGGCCGTGATTCTTACTGTTTTTGAGAAAATTTATACGAGATGTGCAGGAAAGAAAAAGAAGAGAAAGGGTGATAGTTCCTCCTCTTCCCAAGCCCCACCATCACCTCCTCACCCTACAATTCCAACCATTCCCCCAAACTACATCGAAGCTCTAGAAAAGATCGATAAAAGAAAGGTCATAGGACAAAGATATCTTTTGCTTGAGGATTTGGAGCCACTGAACGTAGTGAATGACTTGACATGGCTCTTAGATAGGGCAGGTTTGATTGTCTTTTCCGCTATTCGAGCGGATGCATATGAGGAGATCACGAGGGAATTTGTCATTTCCATCGAGCACAGCGCCGTCGGTAGGACGGTATCTTTTAGATTGATGGAGACGGATTATGAGTTCTCCATCCAGCAGTTTGGAGCCTTCTTTGGGTTCCATGAGACCTTTAACGGTCGATTCCCTAGCAGTGTATACGCTAAGGATTTCTAGAGAGAGATTGCTATGATAAATACAATTGAGGATCGTTGGCAACCGGCCGACACCAAGGCTAAGCTTATCTACCACTTAGCCTTGAAAATAGCTCATATGGTCCTTTCCGAGTGCCTATTCCCTAGGACTGAGACCCCACAGAAAATAAAGACCGATGAGCTGTTTCTTCTGTATTGCATGCTCCATGGTAGACCAGCTGACTGTGCGACCCTTTTAGCCGCCAGTATGAGTAAGCTGAAAAACAAGAGAGCCGGGAACATTGGGTATGGTGGGATGGTGACCCACATTACTACACAGCTCGGGATTGACTACTCCGCCTGTACTAGGATAGCAGCGAGACCTTTGGGTCTCAATAACCTTATGACTAGGGGTATCATATTTCCTAGACATTGAGCCCCACCTACAGTTGCTATGCCATGGGAGGATAGAGGAGGTAGAGGCATAGCTTGGATCCCAGAGTATTCCATTATGGCCGGGCGCCATAATTGGAAGGATACATTCGCTGCTATGCATGCGAATAGACTAGCACCAACTCCGTATGTCCCGGAGGAGCCTCTAGATGCAGATGTTGAGGAGGAGATGGGAGGAGGGGAGGATTATGAGGGGGGAGGAGGTGATCAGCATGATTTTGGCACCTTTCCGGATCAGCCAGATACCTTCCCGGATTTACCTAGACAGTCTCCTCGCCCTTCTAAATATTCCGATGCAACTTCCTCTCGCCGTGCTAGTGTGAGCGAGAGGCCGACTTGGATGGATACTCCTCCAGCTTGGTACGGAGCGTAGCCGGAGTGGATGGGAGCTCCACCACCTTGGTACACACAGCCACTAGCACCACCAGCACCACCAGCAGCACCAGCTCCACAGGATGCTCCAGCACAGTATAGCCGGCCGCCGACATGGTACGAGCAGTTACCGGCGTGGGCCGACAATCTATCCAGAAGAGGGGTGACTTGGAGATCTACCGGGACTAGTAGGAGGCGCGGCCACAAGAGCATGACGAGATGATGAGTGATATATACCGCCAGCAGTTTGGGTGGTACTACAGCCATGACTTCCGCCCATTTCCACCACCACCGCCTCCGCAGTGACGAGCTTTATGACTACCAGTTTCAGCCGCCCCACCGCCGTCTAGTGAGTTCATTTTTCTTTTCTTTATTTTGTTTATTTCTTTTTGAACATTGACGACAATGTTTGTCCTAAGTATGGGGTGGGGTGTGACTATGTGTTGTAATAACTCTACTACTTTGTTTGCTTCTATCCATGACACTATCGCATGTTTCATTTCATAGTCACACTTTTCATTATCGCATTTGCATGAAAAAGATTTTGAAAAACCCATAAAAATTTGAAAAATTTTGAAAATTTTTGTGCTTCTAAGACTTGAGATGATTCCTATGATAAATCTTACTCGCGGAATGAGTTTTTGATGACAATTGTATGCTTAAACGGAATTATGAATTGGAAAGAAATTGAATGAGTTGTTTATCTTTTCTTGCAAATTTCATAATGTGAGAATTTTATCTAAATCATATTGAGGAATTAAGGTTGAAATCGCATGATGAGTTCTTATACTTCTTTGTGAAATGATTAAGGCAATTCGATTTTCTTACTTCTTTCTTTGATCATTTAGCCCCTCAATGAAATAATAGCCTCCCTTACCTATCCGGGAATTTGGAGGAGTTGATATTTGGCATGTTTGATGTGGTAGGGCCATGAAAGCAAAAATTTTGCATTCAAAGAATGGAAAAACTTGTAGGTTTGGGGAAGTCAATCATGACGATAAGTAACTCGGCACCATTCACATAGCCGGGTGTTTGTGTCTTGCCAAAGTCGGATTTAGCGATATTCCTAACGGATTATGGTATGTGCATCAAGGGTTTGAGGCAGCTCGAATTTGAGAAACGCCAATCTCCTAGGCTTCGGTTTTTGTGCACCGCTGTCCATATTTCCAAAAGTAAAGTCGAAAAATAATGTGAAAAAGAAAAGAGCAAAGCTCTAAGTTGATGTTGTTGCAAAATCAAAAGAAAAAGTAAAAGAGTTGGGTTATTCCTTTTCCCGGATTCATGCACCACATCCCTTATAAGTTTCCCTCCTTTCCGCATTCTAGACCTTACTTGAAAGTCCTTAAGATCGAAAGAGTGTTATATGACTTAGTGATGTAAATTGAAGTTTCTTATTCTTGATTTTGATATCACTTGAAGGTTATGATGTTTGTTTTGAGGTTTGAGCGACTTGTGATGTTTCTTTACTCTACATTCTTTGGTTTGTGTATGTGAACGTTTTCAAGGATGAATGAAGCAAGATTTGAGGTTGATCTATTGACTAGAAGCACATTCACCTAAAAGATGTTTTGTTTTGAGTTTGCATGCATATTTCATCCTAACTATGTTCTAAGCTTTTGAAAACCTTGCTTGGGGACAAGCAAGTGACAAGTATGGGGTATTTTATTAGCATGAAATATTGCGATATTATAGGCACATTTCTTAGTTGTTTTCACTCATTATTGTGTCAATGGATAGGGTATAGAAGCAATTGTTAGCTTATTCATCTATATTTTCAATACGGAGATCTACACTAGCTTTATGATTGATTATAGGTGAATAAGAGCTGGAATCGGATCGTTTGATAGAAATCAAGGAGGAATTGATCATATAGGATGATGAGGATACACATTGAGAAGCTAAGGAAGGATCAAAGATGAAGAATGGCACGAAACAATTGCAAAACAAGGGAAGAATGACTTCCACGCCCCACTTCCACGGCTGTGGAACTTTCATCATGAATGTGGACTTGATCCTTGAGCAATCCAGTGAGTTGGAAGATTTGGAGTTGCTTGTGGCGGAAGTTTCGCCCTTTTTCTTAGATTTGACATTGAAGACGGATTGACATCCCGTTCTTCACTCTTATCTAAGATTGTTGTGAGGTATATCGTGTTTATTTCCGAATCTAACATACATACATCTATTTGTGTTTGGGTTTGGAGATTGATTGAGTTTTATTGGAATTTCGAAAGTTTTCATCTTTCATTCTTCTTTACTTGAATTTGATATCATAATGATGATTGTTGGCTAAAACCCTTTAGCAATTCTAAGGTGAAGGGTTGATAGTTGTGGCTTAGATGATGATAGACTGATCGTAAACTGATTGGAGCCTGAGAGTTAGAGAAACTTCGTCGACGCCTTAAACCACGGTCTGTTCTTGAACTTCCACGGCCGTGGAACTCCACATCCAGCCGTGATTTACCCCAGTTTACGAATTTTGCTTTTACTTGAATCCAAAGTTAGAGATTTGCTTTTACCTAGTCTTGACTTATCTTTTCTAGGTAGTAGTGAGACTCAACATTCTCTACTTCGGTTCCGAGTGTCACAACCTTAACCGTTTGAGCCTCTCTTGATCCTTGGGTTACAAGTTTGGGTATTTGAGATCAATTCTTACCTTTAGATCCTTTCTATACTGAAGCCTCAACAACCTTTATAGAGAGTGACTTTGGGTGAGTCATATAAGGTTTTGAAACTTCACCGTACATTACATTACTTTCGTATACCTTTGCAATCCTCAACTCTGTCCTTATATCTTTAGTATATCTTGAATCAATTGCCACAACTGGATACCTGGATCTTTAGGGTTGTTGTTTTCCCCAATACTTGCAAAGCTTACCTTTTTATTGCTTGACAATTTTACAACTGAATTTGTTCTCCCCAAATCCCTGAGTTCGATACTCTGGAATTCTTGCTTTACTATGCCGATCCGTACACTGCGGGTTCGCTTGCTTAATTTCAGTTTTATAAATTTAAAGCTTGATTGCATGCACGCTAAGTGGCGAACAGCAGCATAGTCCGGAGGGCCAGAGAACAGGCAGAGGACATGGCCAACTAGCATGGGGGCAGGAGCCTCAAGACAAGGGCGTAGTAAGACACAGGGACGTCCCAGTCCCCGGAAGTCGATTCAGACACCAGACCAGGGTCGACAGTGCCACAACTGTGGAGAGTTTGGGCACATTCGGACGGCATGTAAGAGGCCGCCCGTGACATGTTTTACTTGTGGCAAGGTTGGTCACCCAGCCGCTTTCTGCCGTCAAGGCAGGTCACAGTCACAACAGGGTTCTTCGCCTGTTGGAGTAGCAAGAGGTAGCTAGAGGCCGCCACAGTTTCAGCCACAAGGCTCTCAATAGAGGGGTCAGGGTCAAACTCGTACACAAGGATCATCCTAGGGACAAGGCCGAGGCAAAGGCCGTGGTGGGGGTACCCAGGAGACTAGAGGCACACAAGTAGTGTGTTTGAGTTGAGGAGTGTTGTTGATCCAATAGGGCCGACAACTACAAGTACTATCCAGAATTCATGGCCTACCGGTCCATGTTTGATTTAATACGGGTGCTACGCACTCTTTTATATCCGATGATTGTGTAGCTAGGTTGTCCTTAGTTACGGTAGAGGGGAGACCCTTCGTTGCGGAGTTACCCGATGGGGATAGGGTTAGTGGCACCCGAGAGATACACTGTTGTCCCATACATTTGGGAAACCAAGTTTGGTTAGTAGACTTCTATGTCATGCACTTGGTGCATGAAGAAGTCATACTGGGGTTGGATTTGATGGACCGCCATTAAGCCGTGTTGGCCATCAGCCGGAGGACCGTGACGGTTACCACAAAGACAGGACATGAGGTGATTTTCCAAAGTTGGGACCTAGAGAAGGCCGGTGCAGTCATTATGCACTGTCCGAGCCGCGAGAATTATAGGGAAAGGATGTGAGGCCTTTTGGTGCTATGTCATGACGGAGGACACAATCCCATTGCTTGAGGAGATTCCCGTGGCATGTGAGTTTGAGGCCGTATTCGGGGAGCCCCGGGGTTACCACCGCAGAGGAGCGTTGATTTTTCTATTGAGTTGGAGCCTGGCATGAGGCCAATCTCCAAGGCTTCATACTGCATGGCATTGATTTTCTATTGGTAAGTTCCTTGACTTGATGAATAAACTACAAATTAACATCCCTTTCCTTGATGCTATTCTAGGGATGCCCGCATATGGGAAGTTCTTAAAAGAGATTCTATCAAGGAAAATGAAGCTGGAAGACCTTGGTGAAATAAGAATGACATCTAGATTCTCGGAGCTCATTCAAATCATGAAGGAGAAGATGCCACCCAAATTAAGAGATCCCGGCTCGTTTTGCATTCCCATTCAAGTACGGGATGTAACTTGTGAAGCCTTGTGTGATCTAGGAGCCATCGTGAGCATCATCCCACTGGAGCTATGTGTGAAGATCGGACTTGGAGAGCCCAAGCCGGTGAAGATAAGGCTATACATGGCGGATCGCTCCATTACCCATCCCGTGGGTATTTTGGAAGACGTTCCGGTTAAATTAGGTAACTTCTACTTACCTATAGACTTTTTAGTGCTTGATATTCCCGCAGATTATCCCGTTCCTATCATTCTCGGGAGACCATTTCTAGCAACTTCGGGTTTCAATGTGGATTGTAAGAACGCCAAGTTGAAATTCAACATTGGCGGAGATCAAGTGGAGTTTGCATTGCTCTTTGCAATGAAAGGAGAGCCGTTGCAGGATGATATCTTTAACATCTACGATGAAGAAGAATCAAGAGAATTGGTGAGCTCTATCCTTATTAATGACCCTCTTGAAAAAGTTATTAGCTTTAGCTTAATAGAGGAAGGTATAGATGTTTCTTGTGACGCAGATATACGGAGCCTAGAAGCACTAGAAGAAGATCCAGGAGCTAAATTTGAAATACTAATCCAAGAGAAGAAGACCTCCAGTTTCGGTTTCAGTTGCAGCACCTCGACCGAGGCACTTTCTGGACCAAGTGAGGTGTTCTTAGCTGAAGTACATCTCGGTCACCCACCTCGGGCACCGACCGAGACAGCAAGCGAGATACCTTTGACTGAGAATAACAGACTTCTTACTCCCTTTTCTGATACTCTTTCACAGTTGGTGGAACACTTTCTCCACCAAACTTCAGATATTAAAGAACCTTGGTATGTTGATATAGTTAATTATCTTGTTTGCCAAGAAACACCGCCCGGATTAACATATGCTCAAAGGAAGAGGTTCTTTAAAGAAGTACGCCACTACTACCGGGATGAACCTTTACTATTTAAGCGAGGTCCGGATGGGATGCTTCGAAAGTGCGTCCCGGAAGACGAAGTTACTAATGTGATACGGCATTGTCACTCGCTTCCTTTTGGAGGACATGCTAGCACCCACAAAGCATGCACTAAGGTATTACGTTCCGGTTTCTTTTGGCCTACACTATTTAAGGATGTGCAAAAGTTTGTTGTTTCTTGTGATGCATGCCAAAGAACAGGGAACTTATCAAGAAGGAACGAAATGCCACTCAACAACATCCAGGAAGTGGAAATTTTTTATGTATGGGGGGTTGATTTTATGGGAACTTTCCCGTCATCAGGAGGGAACATCTACATCCTCCTGGCCGTCGATTACGTCTCAAGATGGGTAGAAGCCATCGCCTCCCCCACTAATGACGCCAAGGTGGTTGTGAAGTTCTTCAATCGAACTATCTTTCCACGTTTTGCGACTCCACACATCATCATCAGCGATGGAGGGACACATTTTATCAACCGAAAGTTTAAGGCACTTCTATCGAAGTATGGGGTAACCCACAAGGTAGCAATCCCTTATCACCCTCAAACTAGTGGACAGGTCGAGATCTCAAATAGGGAAATCAAGGCAATTTTGGAGAAGACCGTCTCTAGGACAAGGAAGGATTGGTCCATGAAGTTGGACGATGCTCTATGGGCTTACAGGACCGCATTCAAGACTCCAATTGGTACCACTCCTTATAATTTAGTATATGCGAAGTCTTGTCATTTGCCTGTTGAGCTAGAACACAAGGCATATTGGGCAATCAAATGGTTGAATTTCGAAATCAAAGAAGCCGGCGAGAAGCGGCTATTGGACATCAATGAGCTGGAGGAGCTGCGTTTGAACGCTTACGAGAATGCCAAGATCTATAAGGAATGGACAAAGAAATGGCATGACAAGCATATCATTCCTAAAGAGTTCAAACAAGGAGATTTAGTCCTACTCTTCAACTCCCGCCTTCGCCTCTTTCCAAGTAAGTTGAAATCTAGATGGACAGGACCTTACGTTATGAAACATGTTTTCCATTATGGTGCAGTTGAGATTTGGGGAGAAACAAGTGGAAGTTTCAAGTTCAATGGTCATAGACTCGAACAATACCAACCGGAAGTCCAAGTTGAAGAGATTGCACCACTATACCTTGTTTAAGGATGACGTACGGTCCAGCTACCGACCTTAAATCAAGCGCTTCTTGGGAGGCAACCCAAGGTATTGCTTTCTTTTCTAATCTAGCTTTAGATAGTTTTCTTTTTCTTTGCTTTGTTTTGTTTTTGGCGTGCTAGACAGAAATCAGGCACTCTCTAAGGAAGGAATACAACTCAGGAGCAACACTAGAAGAACAGAAGTTCGAGAAATCAAGAAGACGAAGTTGACTGAGATACATCTCGGTTGCAGTCACAGCACCTCGACCGAGGTGTTCTTGAAGCAACCGAGGCGACTAGGGCTTACAGAGAACCACCTCGGTCCGTATCACCTCGGTCCAATCGGGACCATTTCGACCGAGGTGATAGGAGGATCAACGAGGGGTATAAAAGGGGAACGATTTCTCTATCTTCCCTCCCACTTCTCTCCCTCGACCGCGGCAATTAATCACCTTGCCTCTCCGATTCTTGATCATTTTCGACGATTCTTGCTCCCATTCTGCAAAGAAAGAGTAGAGGATCAGTTTCCAAGCAACAATCTGCACCAAAAAAGCCTCCAATCGACGAATCTGGGGTAAATCCAAAAAACCCTAACATCCTCTTCTCCCAACTGTTTCGGTCAATTTTGGCTTTGGTTGCCCTTGTATTGTGTTGAAAAAGGCTTAAGTACCCCATAGGAACAATTGGTAGTATTATTGAGGGAAAAGAACTGGAAATTTGAAAGTTGAAATCAAACAACGAATCACCTCCGTCCAGTCGACCAACGCCTCGGCCGAGGTGTTATTGAGAATTGTCAGGGCAACCGAGGTGGTCTGACAGAGTAGAAAAATGAGTTCCAGGTCTGACAGACAGACTGTTTTGAGTATGGATCCTCACCTTTAACTTCTCCTTCTTCTTCTCGACCTTCCATACCGGTGATAAATGAGCGTCCCCAGGTCGACTTTGACCGCATCTGTGCGCGCCTAGTGATTGCGCCGCAGTTCTTAGATATTTCTGCCTTTGATTGCTTATACGTTGCTGATGACCTGAGGAGGATGGTTGCCATGGTAGGGCTGGAGCAGTTCATGGAGATTAGAGCTCCAGCCTACCTTGAGCCTACATTGGAGTTCGTGAGTTTTGTGACTCACGTTCTAGAGACGAGGAGCATCAAGTTCCGGTTGATGAACCGGTACTACATCATTCCTCTGGATCATTTCAGAGACATTTTTGGCTTCTCGGCCCCGACAGTACAGGATTTCCCCTCTCGAGTTATCGCACGACAGTTCTAGGGACAGATAACTCACGTTGTTGAGCATGCTGACAGGTGGAGGCCTGGAGACTCCAAGGATCGCATCATCTTCCACCTCGCCTTCAGACTTGCCCACAAGATTTTTAGTGAGACACTTCAGGCGCGTACTAAGACGCCCCAGAAGATCAGACAGGGGGAGCTTTTGAGCCTATTGTGTATGGTGACCGGAGGAGTTCCTGACTTCGGAGTGATGCTGGCTGAGGATCTCAATAGGATCAAAGCGAAGGCAAAGGGAGATATTTGCTGTGGCGGCCTTGTGTGTAATATCCGGAATTTTTATTCCGTTTATTTCCGAATCAATTCGGACTTCGAGCCGTTGACGCTTCCCATTCTATCTAGTATTTCTTTCTTCACAAATTTTATCATTTTATGTAGAATATAATTCACATAAAAGGATAGAATTATATCAAACCCTAATTCTTATAATTATTTATCATTTTATGTAGAATTTAATTCACATAAAATGATATAATTATATCAAACCCTAATTCTTATAATTAATCCTTAACGACGACTTTAGACGAGTTATGACGAGGCCATGACAAATCCGTGACAAGGCCATGCATGGGCTTGACAAGGCCATGACGAGTTTTTGACAAGTTTTGACAACCTCAGCCCACTCTCTTATTTTTACCTTGTTTCAGCCCAGCCTTTATCTTACCTCAGCCCACATTCCTTTGCTCCAGCCAATGTGATGATTCTTGTTGTGCCAGCCCAATAGTGTTCAGCCGCTGTTCTTCAGCCCATTCCTTGCTGCAGCCCGTACAACAAATTACAGCCCTAAACGCTGCCTTGCTGATTGCTGCTTTGTCCTAGCCCATATGTGCAGCCCAAAATGGTGCATTGCTGCTTCGCTCCAGCCCAAGCACAGACGGTCTCTTCTCCTTCTGCTTCCCAGCAACACGCCAGATCCACTCTACGCTCTCTCCTATCTCACTTATACCCGCAATTAATGGAGCAGCTCCCCACCGTCCTTCCACGTTTACAGAAGTTAGCCTGCTGCGTGTCTCCCCCTGATCTTCCGCCTTACCTCACGCCTCACTTCTGGATTCCTTCCTTCTGTTGCCTTTTATTCCCGGCAGCCAGGGAGGACCTGCTGCCTTGCATCTCCCCTCGTTTCTGTCGAACAACCACACAGCAGCACAGCCATCTGCGTACAGACTGAAACCCGGGAGTCTTCCACCCTGGAGTCGTGCACAACAGCCTCCCATTGGACCTCTTCAGTTTCCGACAAGGCTATGAAAGTGAGAGCCATCCTCGTCCTTCATGCTTTTGAGTTTGGAGCCGGGTAAGACCCACATCTACCTCCTTACTTGCCCTCCATGTTTATGTGTCAATGGGTGCCTCTAAACCATCTTTAAAGCCATACATTTCAGTCAAGAAAACAATCGCAGAGAGCTGTTACGTTTTCTCAATTTTCGGAAGTGACGAGTAGTCAAATTCGGGTCCAGATTTGGGTAAGTTAGACTTCTTATTTTTGGCTGAATTTTGGATATGTTGTAGTCAGTAGTACATAGTAGATCATACTAAAATTTGGGAAGAATCGGAGTTACGGTTTGAGAGTTATTGTGTTCCAAAGTTGACGCCTCATGCAGTTTTTATATATGTGTTGAGTGTTGGGGAAAACAACAAGTGATGCTGTTTTGTGAGATGGTTTTGAATAAGCTCTTGATCTCCGTTGGGATTGAATCATGGATATGATATGGTTGACATATTGTTGTAGAACATATTAAAATTTGAGAGGAATCCAGCGAGTGGTTTGGGATTTATGATTTTTCAAAGATTGAGTCGTAAGCAGTTTTTCTGTTGTGCTGAAAATCGGTTTTGTGAGATAGTTTTAAATAGGATTTTGATCTCCTTTGCGGATGAATTTTGGATATATTATAGATAAGATTTTATAGTAGAACATATCAAAATTTGGGATAAATCTACAGAGTAATTTAGGATTTATGATTTTTCAAAGTGTACTCACATTTTGGCTAAGTATAGGAAACTTCAAGTGTTGTAACCAACTTTGGAATTTTTGTAGAAGTGAAGGGTGAACAGTTTTAAGAAATTCTTGCTCCTAGGAGTAGATGAGATATCATAGATGATCTAGATAATTATTTCGGAATTTTTATAAGTTTATTCAAATTTCTTATTTGATGCTGAAGTTGGACCTTAACGATCTTTCCAAAAATAAGGAAATGGGTAAATTGTCAGTTTGTAACCAAACTCATCTTTAGGAGTTAGAATATGACTCTTTAGTCTCAAATAAGAGTTTAGGCATGAATTAGAGAATTTTTGGAAGTTTCGAGACCAAGGGTAAAATAGTCATTTAACCATAAATTAATACTGTAATAAATTCTGTTCTATTAAGACCTACTATCTTAGAAGTCTTAGACTTCTAATCACCTAGAAAGTGTGCTGACACACTTGCCCCCTTTGACAGGCCACTGAATTCCTACTATACACATCGATTTGCAAATTAGAAAGTCGAGATCTGATTCAGGTATGAGTGTAATGTGTATGAGTGTAATGTGTATGAGTGTAATGTGTATGAGTGGTGTTTGTTAGTTATAATAAATAACGAAACCGGATTAGGCCGACTTTATTATTTACGTAATTGACCCAAGTGTATGATAACGGGTCTGACATCATCTGCCTAGCTCTTGCGAGAGTCTAGGAGGTTCCCTGCGACCAGCCCAGTCAGGTAGCCGGTCAGATGCATTAGTACCATTCCTTGTTGGTAAACGGGGACAGGGGCGAGGTTTGGGAATCCCTCGTGTCACAAAATAAGTATCATTAGTAATAACCTATCACCTAATTAAAGATAATAAAAGGATTGAGTGTTGCATGTTGATTGTGTATGTTGTGTGTTTGTGCTTTTACCTTTATCCTTATGCATAGAATGTTAGCTAACGGTTTTATAGCACTTGTAGTTGCCTTGCAGGTTAAGACAGTTGTAGAGAGATCCAAAGGAAATGGTAAGCCGGGTCCACGTACTCATTTAGTTGGGGACGGGAATGTCTTTTGTTCTTCATATGCGTCGTTTTGGTATCTTTTCTTGTAGGGCTGATACGTATTCTCCATGTGTATATTATTTAAAGTTTTCAAATGTTTTAAATACTTTTGTGCCTTGTTGTAAGATCCAAGTAAAATTGTTGTCAAACTAAGGTCGGGACCCATTGTGAGGTCCTAACCGGTAGCTCCCCGAGTTCTTAGAATTTGGGGTGTTACAATATGGTATTAGAGCTCTGGGTTGGCAACAATGGCACTTGAAATCTTCTAAAAGACCGAATGTATAAAATAATTAGAACCCGAAAGGGGTCTAAAATTTTCAAAGCGGATTTCTGTTTTTACACACATGCATAGTCGGGTTGTTGGGTTAGTAGTACGTCGGACCACCATCGCTCTCCGTGGATCTCTGCAACTTAGATCGATAGTAGTTAGTATATAGACTTGTTATGATGTTTCTTATTATATGTTATATACATGTGTATGCTTAGTTTGTTAGTATCCTAAAGGATATTTTATATCCTTTAGTTGTGATATCACGAAGCGATTATCGCCTCATGATAAATCAACTGCGGACTTGAAGAATCTCCAACACGAGGCAATGGAATCTGACCTTGAATTGAGTATTGTACTCGGGTAGGCTGCTTGGTGATCCTTACAAATTATCCAAAGAACAAGTGAGCAAGGAAGTAAAGTTGTGAAGATAATTTCTACCACATGCACAATCAGATGAGGAAGAAATCCCTGAGGTAGTTCAGTTAGAAGGAATAGAAGGTCGTACAAGGAACTCGGGCATACGAGACCGAGAGACGGAATTAGAAGAACCAAAGAAGAGACTACAAGAGTGCGGAGTAGAGATAACAATTTTGGAGCAGGACAAGTAGAATTGAGTAGAGCCAAGATCGCGGAATCAAGGACATTACAATCGGAACGGATGCCCCAAAGACCATTATGGGCATAAGAAACCAGAAGAGACAGAGTGTCAATCCGGGTAAGAGAATCTAAGGTGCACATAATGAAGACCTACAATTGAGTGTAAAAGCGGAAAGGTAGACCCTGCAAGTGTGGGGAGGTTTTTACCTCCTTAGAGATATAAGAAGCTTGAAAGAACTCGAGACGCCAATATCCAAAGAATGGAAGCCTTTAGCATGGTCAACGGAGTTTTATGAAGGCGATATTACCACCAACATCAGTGAAGAAATGTGTATGGGAGAACGGCCTTGCTAGACTCGAGAGTCCAAGTAACCCGAATAATCATGGGACCTAAGCCATCAACACAGACGGTCCCTGTAAAGGGACTACAATTGGGAGGTAATTAAAAGTCATCGGAACTACAAGACGCTTACCATCTATCGTGGAGTGTTAGGAACGACTTTTGACGTCAGGTGAATGGCACAGTGAGAGTTGAGAAAGAGAGTTGTCCCAAAGGAAGCAGAAGAGGGAAAGATAAGACGAACTAAAGAAGTATAAAAGGATTAATTGAGTAGGTGATGCTTACCAAAGAATTTTAATACCAGACGGGGTAGGAGAAGAGTAAGTTCGGGATACTGAGCTGAGTCAACTATAGACTGACCGATGTCAGATGAGGATGTGTAAGTGTTGTTTGGTATTGACGAGTTATATACCGTTAAGAAAAGATAATTGCGACTGTGGAGTTATGGGGTAGTTTTACTGACGCCTGGAATGATTTCCTCAAGTATGCAACAACAATCTTCTTAGACAACTAAGGGTATAGATAATCGTGTTTGAGGTTACTTCTTGGCTGGTTAAGATCAAACTCCGGTCGAGTCTAGTAGTTTGGATCCGTGTTAAAAGAATTAAGGAAGTAAACGGAAGATGGTTGTTTTCCAATCATGATTTTATTTCAAGAAGACAAAGTAAGGAAAGTACTTGGTACTTTATCCGGTTAATCATTTTGGACTGACAAAACACGTCCTTATGATTACGGGGAACAACAAAATAATCAGAGTAGCGCAGCGGAAGTGTGGTGGGTCCTAACCCACAGAGCAAGAAGCTCAAGGGTGTTGAGGGATGTCGTGTCGAGTTTAAGATGGTGATAGTTTGTGAAATGCATTCTAGTTGGAAGGAACGTGAGATAGGCTATGTGGAGTTACTAAAAATGTTGTAAGGAAACTTATGCGCATGTAGAGGTAATAGAAGGAGACTGGTACCCTATTATGGATCCGAGTGAAGAGTGACGGCTTTGCTACATGTTGCCAGACAAGTAGTTTTGGAATTTCATACTAATGGAATACTCTAGAGTGGGTTTTCTGGATGGATTAGGAAAGAATTAATGATGTAGTAAAAGTTTTGTGCATGGCCTGCACTAGAAAGCTCAAAGTGAGTAACTACCATCCTGAGTCGAAGATACATAAAAAATAGAAGCGACAGGAGCATACTTACAACCTAGTAACCGTGCTTAAGAGAAGCATAATCTCGGAGTAGATTTTTTGTGTAATGTTATGTCGGAACAAAGCCTATTTGCGTTTTAAGTTAGAGGGCTATAATAGTCCGATAAAATGGGAGGATATAAGAGTGCTATGTTGATAGTGTGCTAGCATTAATAGAGTAGTTATGATCAAATAACGGTGATATGAGATCACTTTGTGTCTAATACCGTCATTCCGGACATATTCTATGTCACTTAAGATCTTTGAAAATGCGTGAGAAGCCTAAGTTCGAGTTAACGATATATTAGAGATCTATAAATAATATAACAATGCCAAGTGAACAGAGAGGATGACCACTAGATTTGATTTTTAGTTGTCTCGAGTGTTAGACCTGAAAAGGGTAACGGTGATGATTCCGTACCTGAGGAACATGATGATTGAATAATATTAAAAGACAAGACACAAGTGGGTCGTGATACGAAGAGCATTGGGCACTTGGAAAGTGTTGGTGGATGTATGTTAGCATGAAATATTGTGGTATTTTAGGCACGTTTTCTAATCGTATTTGATTCATATTGATAGTCTTTGATTGATCTTTATGCATATGTGAGCTAGTATTGCTTATATTGTCGATATGGATGTCTACACGAGTTCTATGTTGATTATAGGTGATTTGGAGCTATTTCCGAACGGAATCGAGCAAAGGAGAGTTGAGTTGATATGTCCATAGATCGAGGACACTTTTTGGAAGCAATTTAGAGTCTTAGATTGAGGAATGCACGAAGTTTAGGGAAGAATCACGTTCTTGCCCTAAATTACGCCCTAAAATACGGCCGTACCACAAACCACGTTCAGAATTACGGCCGTGGATTCAGAGTCAGAATTCGATGTTCATTCCAGGGGATTCTACGGCCGTGGAACTAACCGTAATTGTTTCCACGCCCTAGAATTACGGTCGTGGAATCTTCCACGACCGTGATCTTGGCGAATCTTTTCGCCATGTTTCGAAGCCATGATCTTTTGAAGATTGGGCCGGGCCGACACTTTGCCCTGCATTATAAAAAGACGGAAGAAAAGAGATTCCGTCATCTTCGCTTACGTCCTCGCACAGGCTCGCTTACAATCGACGTTTAGTAACGCGTAAACCCTCGTTTTGAGGTAATTGGGAGATCTCATTGGAGATCGAAGTTCTTAGAAGATTTTGCAAGAAGATCGCTCTTCTTGTTTAGGTTTGATTTGGAAACGGATTGACATCCCGTTTCTCTTCTTTCCTAAGGTTGTGATCGTTTACGCCGTTTTGAATCTTTTGTTAAACACTTGTTATTGATTGTGATCTTGAGATTCATTTGAAATTATTGATAGTTCTTGAAAGTTTACATCTTTTATCTTCTAATTCTTGAATTAATATCAACATGACTGTTATTGGCTAAAAACTCTTAACAATTCTAAGGTGAAGGGTTGATAGTTGTGGCTTAGATGATGATAGATCGATCGTAAACAGATTAGACCCTGAGAGTTAGAGAGAATCGTCGACAACCTAAAATTACGGGCTGTTCTTGAGTTCCACGACCGTGGAATCTCAAGATCCAACCGTAATTTCCCTCTAGTTTACGAGCCTGCTTTTACTTTAATCCAAAGTTAAAGATTTGTTTTAACTTAGTTTAGACTTGTCTTTTCTAGGTGGTAGTGAAGCCTCAACAACCTCTACCTCGATTGTGAGTCTCAACAACCTCAATCGGATAAGTTAGTCTTGATATTTAGATTATAAGTTTGGGTATTTGATGCTAATCCTCGTCTTTAGAATCTTTCTATATTGAGCCTCAACAACCTGTATAGGGAGTGTCTTATAGGAGAGTTACATAAGGTTTTTGGAACCTCAACCGTACGATTACCTTACATTAGTATACCTTTGCATATCTCAACTCTGTCTTTATATCATTAAGTATATCTTGAATCGATTGCCACAGCTGGATACTTGGATCTTTAGGATTGTTGTTTTCCCAATATTTGCAAAACTCCCATATTCACTTGCTTGATAACCTGAAATCGAGTTCGTTCCACCCAAATCCCTGTGTTCGATACTCTGGAATTCTTGCTTAACTACGTCGATCCGTACACTGCGGGTTCGCTTGCTTGATTCTAGTTTTATAAATTTAAAGCTTATTTGCACACACCTCTAGGGGCGAACAATGTCCAAGACCTTTGGCCTGAGTGCATAGTCGGAACCTTTTCAGAAGGTCGGAAGCAAGTGATCATAACGAAGGGAAGAAAGTTGAATAGATCATTTCCCATAGGGTCATCAAAGGATCAAGAAGTGAGTTGTGTAAGGCAACCATGAGAAGTTTTAAAGTAGTTTAAAAGTGACTAATGGACTAATATTCCTCATCCTATTGGAGAGTCCTGTTTTAGTTTTCCACGGAGACTAAATTTGGGGAACTAAGTTGAGAATTTCAGTTGGAGTCATACATACTAGACACGAGTTAGGTCTTCATATTAGAGGATCAGACAATTGAGCCGGATGATACCGGTGAGATATCCGGTAACCACTCTAGAACGTGATAGCAAACGCTTGTGATCTAAGTACCTGAAAAGATTTCAGATTCAGTGGTTTTATGAAAAGTTGATAAGGCTACCTAAGATATGGGGGATAGTAAGAGACGTAACCTTTCAAAGACCTATGTAGCGATAGTTGTAACCTCGAGAGTGACGAGTTAGGGTTTGACCTTGTATGTGTGATATTGTTTGACTGCTTGTTTATTTCATGATTGAGTGTTTAGTTAGTGATGTGTTCATTTGGTAACCGTGATGTGCGGGATACTTAGATGTGGAAACGACGAGACTTTTGTATAGCGATCAAACACACCCATTTGGTGCCTTAAAGGCGATCAGGATTGTCTTACCCTAAGTTTCGGGACGAAACTTATTTTGAGGGGGATCTGATGTAACGACCGAATTTTTCGTCACGTTTTGATAGGGTTACAGGAGTTTAGAAAACAAAATTAAAATTTAGTGAGACTAGGATATACAAGTTTAATTTATGGAAGTCGTTTAATTAAGTACCTTGTTCTAAGTTTCGGGACGAAACTTATTTTAAGGGGGTACTGATGTAATATCCAGAATTTTTATTCCGTTTATTTCCGAATCAATTCGGACTTCGAGCCGTTGACGGTTCCCATTCTATCTAGTATTTCTTTCTTCACAAATTTTATCATTTTATGTAGAATATAATTCACATAAAAGGATAGAATTATATCAAACCCTAATTCTTATAAATATTTATCATTTTATGTAGAATTTAATTCAGATAAAATGATATAATTATATCAAACCCTAATTCTTATAATTAATCCTTAACGACGACTTTAGACGAGTTATGACGAGGCCATGACAAATCCGTGACAAGGCCATGCATGGGCTTGACAAGGCCATGACGAGTTTTTGACAAGTTTTGACAACCTCAGCCCACTCTTATTTTTACCTTGTTTCAGCCCAGCCTTTATCTTACCTCAGCCCACATTCCTTTGCTCCATCCAATGTGATGATCCTTGTTAGCCCAACCCACTAGTGTTCAGCCGTTGTTCTTCAGACCATTCCTTGCAGCAGCCCATACAACAAATTACAACCCTGGACGCTACCTTGCTGATTGCTGCTTCGCCCCAGCCCATATGTGCAGCCCAGAATGGTGCATTGCTGCTTCGATCCAGCCCAGGGACAGACGGTCTCTTCTCCTTCTGCTTCCCAGCAACACGCCAGATCCACTCTACGCTCTCTCCTATCTCACTTATACCCGCAATTAATGGAGCAGCTCCCCACCTTCCTTCCACGTTTACAGAAGTTAGCCTGCTGCGTGTCTCCCCCTGATCTTCCGCCTTACCTCACGCCTCACTTCTAGATTCCTTCCTTCTATTGCCTTTTATTTCCGTCAGCCAGGGAGGACCTGCAGCCTTGCATCTCCCCTCATTTCTGTCGAACAACCACACAACAGCACAACCATCTGCGTACACACTGAAACCCAGGAGTCTTCCACCCTGGAGTCGTGCACAGCAGCCTCCCATTGGACCTCTTCAGTTTCCGACAAGGCTATGAAAGTGAGAGCCATCCTCGTCCTTCATGCTTTCGAGTTTGGAGGCGGGTAAGACCCACATCTACCTCTTTACTTCCCCTCCATGTTTATGTGTCAATGGGTTCCTCTAAACCATCTTTAAACCCATACATTTCAGTCAAGAAAACAATCGCAGAGAGTTGTTACGTTTTCTCAATTTTCGGAAGTGACGAGCAGTCAACTTCGGGTCCAGATTTGGGTAAGTTAGAATTCTTCTTTTTGGCGGAATTTTGGATATGTTGTAGTCAGTAGTACATAGTAGATCATACTAAAATTTGGGAAGAATCGGAGTTACGGTTTGAGAGTTATTGTGTTCCAAAGTTGACGCCTCATGCAGTTTTTATATATGTGCTGAGTGTTGGGGAAAACAGCAAGTGATGCTGTTTTGTGAGATGGTTTTGAATAAGCTCTTGATCTCCGTTGGGCTTGAATTTTAGATATGATATGGTTGACATATTTTTGTAGAACATTTTAAAATTTGAGAGGAATCCAGCGAGTGGTTTGGGATTTATGATTTTTCAAAGATTGAGTCGTAAGCAGTTTTTCTGTTGTGCTGAAATTCGGTTTTGTGAGATAGTTTTAAGTAGGATTTTGATCTCCTTTGCGGCTGAATTTTGTATATATTATAGATAAGATTTTATAGTAGAACATATCAAAATTTGGGATAAATCCAGCGAGTGGTTTAGGAGTTATGATTTTTCAAAGTGTACTCAGATTTTGGCTAAGTATAGGAAACTTCAAGTGTTGTACCCAACTTTGGAATTTTTGTAGAAGTGAAGGGTGAACAATTTTAAGAAATTCTTGCTCCTAGGAGTAGATGAGATATCATAGATGATCTAGATAATTATTTCGGAATTTTTATAAGTTTATTCGAATTTCTTATTTGATGCTGAAGTTGGACCTTAACGATCTTTCCGAAAATAAGGAAATGGGTAAATTGTCAGTTTGTAACCAAACTCATCTTTAGGAGTTAGAATATGACTCTTTAGTCTCAAAGAAGAGTTTAGGCATGAATTAGAGAATTTTTGGAAGTTTCGAGACCAAGGGTAAAATAGTCATTTTACCATAAATTAATATTGTAATCAATTCCGTTCTATTAAGGCCTACTATCTTAGAAGTCTTAGACTTCTAATCACCTAGAAAGTGTGCTGACACACTTGCCCCCTTTGACAGGCCACTGAATTCCTACTATACACATCGATTTGCAAATTAGAAAGTCGAGATCTGATTCAGGTAAGTCCACGGACTTACTTAGTTGGCTTATCGTATGAGTGTAATGTGTATGAGTGGTGTTTGTTAGTTATAATAAATAACGAAACCGGATTAGGCCGACTTTATTATTTACGTAATTGACCCAAGTGTATGATAACGGGTCGTGACATCATCTGCCTAGCTCTTGCGAGAGTCTAGGAGGTTCCCTGCTACCAGCCCAGTCAGGTAGACGGTCAGATGCATTAGTACCATTCCTTGTTGGTAAACAGGGACAGGGGCGAGGTTTGGGAATCCCTCGTGTCACAAAATAAGAATCATTAGTAATAACCTATCACCTAGTTAAAGATAATAAAAGGATTGAGTGTTGCATGTTGATTGTGTATGTTGTGTGTTTGTGCTTTTACCTTTATCCTTATGCATAGAATGTTAGCTAACGGTTTTATACCGCTTGTAGTTGCCTTCCAGGTTAAGACAGTTGTAGAGAGATCCGGAGGAAATGGTCAGCCGGGTCCACGTACTCATTTAGTTGGGGACGGGAATGTCTTCTGTTCTTCATATGCGTCGTTTTGGTATCTTTTCTTGTAAGGCTGATATGTATTCTCCATGTGTATATTGTTTAAAGTTTTCAAATGTTTTAAATACTTTTGTGCCTTGTTGTAAGATCCAATTAAAATTGTTGTCAAACTAAGGTCGGGACCCATTGTGAGGTCCTAACCCGTAGCTCCCCGAGTTCTTAGAATTTGGGGTGTTACATTGTGACTCACATAGCGAGTTACATTGACCTTGACTTGAGCGGATGTACTATGGTGGCGGCTGCCAAGCGGCTTGGTCTGCAGGAGATGATCACCAGGAGGATTCTAGTGCCTCGTGGGCTCACTACGCCATATGTGGCGATGCCTTGGGAGCAGACTGCCCCCCAGGGTATTAGGTGGTCATCCCATTTCTCCATCTTTGATTCTCAATACTTGTCCACTGCATGGATCCCCTACATCTCGGATGCTAGAGATGCAGCAGCAGCTCAGGTAGAGGAGGATAAGGAGGATGATGGTACTGCTGCCATGGAGACAGGGACAGATACTGCCGGTCCCAGTGTGCCAGTCGTCGATCTAGACGAGGAGGCGACAAAGGAGGAGGCACCAGCACCACCACCACCATCGTAGCACAGATCCTGCCGCCGTAGAGTCAAAGATCCGGTTTCCCACCAAAGGATTGATGACCTCACGGATCAGATGATCGATGCTTACGCTGCCCTTACTATAGACATCCAGGAGCGTTTTGAGGATCAGCATCGAGAGATTCAGGGCTGGACGCATTCAGATGCTAGAGGGTCAGCATTTTCAACGCAGGATGGCGGAGATTCAGTTCCAGCAGGTCATGGGTTATCCTTTTGACCCATCCCGGCATCCTTATGTGCCACATCCACCACCACTACCAGCGGATCAGGACTAGAGCTAGCAGGATTTCTTTTCTTTATTATTTATGCAGCTCAACTTATGTCCGGTGAGTTTTTCTGTTTCTTAGACTTACATTTGATCCATTGTGACAATGTGTCCCAAGTATGGGGTATTTGGATGTGTTTATATGACTTGTTTATGGATGACTTGTATAACTCTTTCGGATATTATTTTATTATGCTCTACGTGCTTATCTGAGACTACATTCATGCATACATGTTATTTGATTGAGAAAAAACGTCGAAAAATAGGTTAAAGAAAAATTTTTTGACCTCGTCCGGGATGATTCTGGCCGAACGAGGTACTTCACCTCGGTTGACTTAGAACACCTCGACCGAGGTGGTTTAACTGAAAAGAATTTCGAAATTATTTTCCGTGCTTCTTTTTTGGATATGACCTCAGTGATGATTTAGTTTGCAGATTGGTTTTTGAAATCTTTATATGTTTGAAAGGTTTTATAATATGTTTAAGTTGCTAAATGCTTTGTTTGAAATCTTTGGCATGTTTAATACTTTATTTTTATCCAAATTATGTTGAATTTTAAGGTTGACACCACATGATGAGTTCTCTCACTCTCTTCCTGGAAGGACCGAGGCATATCATTCTCTTATCTTCTTCTTCTTGATCATGCTTCGCCCCTCATATATATTTGCCTCCTTTTACCTATCCGGGAATTTGGAAGCAAGCAAAAGAAAAACAAGTGAAAGAAAAGTTGAGATGTTGGCTGAAAGTTTAGAAAGAAACAAATAGGTTTGGGGAAGTCAATCATGAGGATGAGTAACTCGGCACCATTCACATAGCCGGGTGTTTGTGTCTTGCCAAAGTCGGATTGAGCGATATTCCTAACGGGTCATGGTATGTGCATCAAGGGTTTGATGCATCTCAAGAAATTGATGATTACTAATCTCCCAGGCTTCGGTTATTGTTCACCTCTGTCCATGCATCCCAAAAAGTAAAGTAAAAAAAAAGGAAAAGTGTAAAATAAGCAAAGCTTATTGGTGGATGATGTTGAAGTTCAAGTGAAAGTGAAGTGATATTCTTTTCCCGGATTCTAGCACCACATTCCCTATATACATCCCACCCTCACACGTTTCTTGACCTTTCTATTGGAAAGCCCTTGAGACCTCGAGCTTGTTGATTTACTTGGTGGTTTAAACTGGATTATACATGATTAATTTCGATAATTATGATTTATTATGCATTCTATGATTTTATGCAAAGATGAACAACTTTCTTATATTTATAAAATGTTTTGATCATATTTGATTATTGCTTTCATGACGATGAGTGGCTAATTTCCTTGTGTGAGTCTAGGGTGATTGGCTGAAAGTTGTGGGAAAGACGAAGATAGAATAATCTTAATCACAATAGGACCCTGAAAGCTCGAGCCTTTATCCTTAACCCTAGAACATCTCGCTCAGTCGATGAACACCTCGGCCGGGGTGGAATTTGTCTGACCGAGGTGACATTTTCTGATCTAAAACTGAGAGTTAAGTGTTAGAGTTTGCCAAATCCTATTCTTATTACACCTTTCCTTGTTCAACGCAAGCCTAGGATGAGACTTACCCGGTAATTCCTTTGTTTGTTTACCCATGATCGTAAGTGATAGGTAATAAAGGTTTATCCTTTATTGGGGTTTGACTGTGCCTTCATCCCATCTTTGTGAGTTAGCCTGAGACTTACCCAGTAAAGCTTGATTCTATTGCCTTAGTTGGTGTGTTGGTTTGAGGTTATAGTTCTTTTCCTTAATTCCTTGAGATTTACCCGATAATAGGAGTTTTGGTTTGGGATTGTGAGTAGTGAGACTTACCCGGTGATCTACTCCACTTTTGAAACACCTTCCCTTTGCAAAATCTTAGCTTTGTCCACTTATCTTTAGATCTTGAGTTGGAACCACAATTAGATGCTTTAATCCCTAGAATTGCATATTTTCCTTAATTAACTTTTTATCATCTTTGATTGCATTAATCTCTTTTGTGGTTAGTAGGTACATTGACAACCTATACTTGCTTAGGTTTCACCTAAGTCCCTGAGATCGAAATTCAAGAATTTCTTGCTTTTACTACGATTGACCCGTACACTGCGGGTTCGCATCCTTGTTTTAAGAATACCTCTTGGGAAATAAATTTAAAGCTTGGACACACCGTTTGGAGCGAACAAAAACTTGTTCTGGATATCTTACATCAATATGCTTTGTTTGCATCCTTGTTTTTAAGCATATTTCCTCGGTTATAAATTTAAAGCTTGCACACACCGTTTAGAGCGAACAAATGTCTTACATCAATATGCTTTGTTCTTGAATGCTGCACAGGATTTTTAGTAATCGAAATAACACTAGTATTATCACATTTAATAGGTATACCTTTGAGATCAAAACTGAGATCACGAAGTTATTGAGATATCCATATGATTTGTGCACAACAGGCTCCAACAACTATGTATCAGCTTCGGTTGTCGATAGGGCGCCATAGTTTTCTTTCTTGGAGTGCCAACTGATTCTGGATGACCCTATGAATTTCCAACATCCAAAAGTTCTTTCTCTATCGACCTTGTAGCATGGAAAGCCATCATCTAAATAGTGAAGGAGGTGAAACGAGTTTTGACTGGATACCATAACCCTAAATCCTTAGACACATTGAGATACCGAAATATCCTTTTCATAGCTATCAAGTGTGACTCTTTGCGATCAGCTCAAAATCTTGCACACATGCAAACATTTGATACTCCTTTTGAACAACAATTTTATCATCCTTGTCTTTAGAGCTGTCAAAAGTTGACCCGACCCGTAAAACCGACCCGACAAACTCGAGCCCGAACCCGACCTAGCCCCAAAAATTTTTAAAAAAGAAAATACCTGGAACCGACCCGCTTGATATTGATCTAACCCAAAATAATAAATAACCCGAACGGTCGAACCCGAAAATAACCCGGAACCGATAAAACCCGAGTAGAATAACCTAATAACGACCCCACAACCCAAAGTAACCCGACCCGAAATGACCTAATAGCCCAAAGTAACCCGACCCGAAATGACCCGATAGCCCGAATAACCAGACCCAAAATGACCCGATAGCCCGAAGTAACCCGCCTGAAATGAATCGATATCCTGTAGTGACCCAACCGGAAATGACCTGTTAGCCCAAAGTAACCCGACTTGAAATGATACGTTAGCCCAAAATAACCCGACCCTAGATAACCTGGATAATGTGAAGTAAAATGATGTGATAGTATGAACTAGAAACTATGAAGTAGTCCGACCCAATATGACATGTTAATTCGGAGTACATTGATAAAAAAAAAATTACACAACTAAAACTCAAAATTTTAAATCAATAATACTCTTACATGTATCATAAGTTCATTACTCTTATATGTATCATAAGATCTTGATATGTACAGAATATGTTAAGTTTTCATCTTTTATTTTTCTCTTACAAAATATAAAATAATTCTATTTGATGTATCACCCCGAATCCGCGGGACTCGGGATGCTACGGGTTGGGACCTCACAATGGGTCCCGACCCTTAGCTTGACAACAATTTCACCGGATCTTGCAACAAGGCACAAATAAAGGCCAAAACCGAAATACATTTTTATGCAACGAAAAGAAAAACCCGAAAGAATACAACAAAGGACTTCAGCCGAAAATATAACCCCAAAGAATAAATACCATACAACATACAATAAATACAGTAATCAAACTCGACTCCACCCAAAACCCAATCCTAAAATGAACGGAACCCTGGCTACCCACTCTTCCGGATCTCTTCGCCGCAATCCTAACCTGCAAGGCAATCTACAACATTCGGTATATAACCATTAGCTCATATTTGAAGTATTAGAATCAAGGTGAAAGGCACAAACACAAGTAATCTCATCACAAGCATACAACATACATAAAAGCACACCAATCCGGTTTATTATCTTTGTTATTATTAGGTCGTATCCCGTTCTAATTCAACTTAGGTTTGTGACACGAGACCACCGTCGTCCCGCCTCGTCCCTACTTACCGGCGTGGAACGGTACGGATGCCTCCGACCGTCTAATCAGCACGGGCTAGTCGCCAAGAACATCTTAGCTCTCGCAGGAGCTAGGCAAGTTGTCACCGCCCGTTATCATACACTTGGGCCAAATAATATGTATAATGGTCGGTAATCCTATTTCAGGTTTAGTTGTTATACCATAAACAATAAACACAGACCACCCAACACACATCAATGCTAATACAAGAAATATGAACTAAGTAAGTCTGGAGACTTACCTCGTCCCAAAGATAATCCCGCTAATCACCGCTCTCAACTTCCCGTAGGAAGGCACTCAACACCTGGACAAAACATGGCACACAATCAACATCTCTCTCACATTCTAGAAGTCCTTAGACTTCTAGTCCCAATGATCTCGCAAGATCATAAACCATAACCATGCTAGGATAACAAACTCCTAGTCCCCACGATCTCACAAGGTCATAACCATCAAAACAGAACCTAGGATACTCTCGTACTAGTCTCCACAATCTAAACAATCATACAACCTCAACCCCTAAGTTCTCACAGGCTCAACATACAACTTAAAGCCATAAACTACCTCATAAGATTACCATACTACCTCAAGCTTAGAACAACAATCCATTAAACCATATAAAATCCTTAAAACTCACCTAAGGGTTCACAACCATTACTTGGCATTCTCACTAGATTATGCTAGGTCCAACCTAGCATGATACTAAAACTTAACATAACTAGATCGAGGGAAGAGATACTCACACGACGTCAAAAGACGGAAATCGATCGACAGAAGTCAAGCTTCTACTCATTTCGCCATATGGGGTCATCGGAACCTATCACCAAAACTAAACAAATTTAGCTACCACGCTAAATTTGAACGGAATAAATAAAATATATAGGTTTATGAAAACTCGTTTTCCAAAAGCCCAAGTTAAATCTTGTAACATCCGGAATTTTTATTCCGGGTGTTTAGAGGTTTATCGACCTTCCCGCTGGCGCAACTCAGTTTTCCCGCAGGCACGAAGTTCTAAGCGTCGGGTTTTGTTCCGAAAATCTCGTTCCGACCTCTCGTTTTTCACCCTCGCTTTGGACCCCTCGGTTCTTAGCATTTTTGGAGAATGGGTCAGCTGACCTTTGAGCTCCCCTTTTGGTGGCAGCCTTGTCCTTTCTTTCTCTCTCTCTCCTATCATTCTTGATTTCACGTGAAAGCTTCTCTCCCTTATCTCTTTCTTCTCTCTTTGGCTTGGAAGCAATTTGAAGCCCTTCTTGATGATCTTCCCATGCTTCTTCTTGTTTGGTGTCCAACAGTGAGTTGAGCTATAGATCTGGATTTGTAAGTGTAAGCCCTTTCCTCCCTCTCCATTTCTTCATCTTCATCTTCTTCCTTGAGCTCCAATGGTGGAAGCCATGGATTCTTAGCTTTCTTCCTCTTTGTGTTGCATGTGCTCGGATCTAGCTTAGATCTATTGTGCTGATGATGTTTATGTGTGTAGATGTTTTGGAGCCAATCAAGGAAGCTAGGAGGTCAAGGCACATCAAGGAGATCCTCGAAGAAGCCATCGCTGAGCACCCTCTATTGTTCGACCGCAGGGGCATCCAACACCCTAACCCGTAGGGGCGGCCAGCTAGAGCCGTAGGGGCGGCCACCAGGAGCCGCAGGGGTGGACCTCTGGGCCGCAGGAGCGGCCACTGGCTCAGCTAACACGCCCTTGTGGCCTTCTTCTCCCTTTTTCAGTTGTTCTTCCTCCTTCCGAGCCCGTGCCTTTGCTTGGTGAGTTCCCTACCTTGAGTATAGGTTCATTGATGACCTTAGAGAGTATTGATGACTAGAAGCATGCTATGATTGGACCTAGGATGGTTGGAATGCCATGTAGTGGCTTGTGAACCTTAAGCGAGTTTGTGAGGTTTTCGGAATGATCTATGGCTTGATGGTTGCATGTTTTTGAGTTGGTTCATGAGATGAGGGTAGGGCTGTATTGTGAGGCTTTGTGAGGGTTTAGATGGTTAGTACATGGATGTGAGTTTGTGAGCTAGGATGTGCACGTAGTTGTTACCGTTGCCTTGTTCAGACTAGGATTGTTGGTCCTAGTATGGGTTATGATTTATGATCTTGCGAGATCATCGGGTCTAGAAGTCTAAGGACTTCTAGCTTATGAGAGTGGTATTGATGTGTTCCTTATTATGATTTGGAGATGAGTATTCCTATGGGAAGTGAGATCGGTTTTAGCTAGCTTTGGGACAAGGTAAGTCCATAGACTTACTTAGCTCGCTTTTACGCATTATTTGGATTTGTGATGGTGGTGTGTGCTTTATCTTTGTTTATATCATGAAACCGGACTAGGGCAACTCGGCTATATATATTTGGCCCATTGTATGTTATTATCGGGAGGTGACAACACCGCTCAGTTTCCTGAGGGAGACTGGGGGGATCTCTGCGACCAGGCCATACACGGTATACGGGCGGGCTTCTTCATCACTCCCTCAGGGTATACGGGTTGGGCGCCGCCACACTCTTGTTGGTTACACGGGGACAGAGGCGAGAGTTATAAGACTCTCGTGTCACACCTTGAACAAATGGATTAGAAATGGAATAACCTAAAAAGAGAAGATAAGAACCGGATGTGTATGTTATGTGCATGTTGTGTGTTATGTATTCTTACGTGTGTGTTTGTGCCTTTTCTATCTTTATAATGCCAACAATGTGAGCTAACGGTTTTATACCGATTGTTGTAGTTGACTTGCAAGTTAGGTGTGGCCGAGTGATCAAGATGAGTGGGCAGCCGGGGTTCCGTACATCTTAGGTCGAGATCTGGGTTTTTGAGTCCATGTATCATCGTTGTGTGTTATGTGGTGTAATCTTGGCGTTGTTGTATATAAGGCTGATGTCTTTTCATTCTTGTGGTATTCGGGAATCATGTCATTCATTTAAACTTGTTTTTGAGTTTTATGCCTTTATTTGTGCCATGTTGGAAAGGTCCGGTGAAATTATTGTCAGGCTAAGGGTCAGGACCCATTGTAATGTCTCGCCCGTAGCATTCCGATATCCGGCGGATTCGGGGTGTTACAAAGTGGTATCAGAGCGCTAGGTTGACAACAATGGCACTCGCAACCTTTTAAAGGCCGAATGAGGAATAAATAGAACCCCCACGGGTTTTGACTTTTCGTTTTCAAAATTCATATGCATGAGTCAGTTGGGGTAGTATGTACGGGACCACCACTTCCTCCGCGGACCTCGGCGACGTAGTTATTGATTATTATATTATGTATATACATATATATATATATATATATATAGATATGGACTTGTGGACTTAGGATGTTGATTCATGTTGGATTATAATTTGTTTTTGGACTTGTTATATATGTGGATTGTAGATATGCATGATATGTTGATAGTATGATGGACACAAGGCTAATATAGGGTTATATTTATATGCTTATTATATATAGTAGTGTAAGTAGATATAGGACCTTAAAGTTAAGATGATAGTTTGACATCATCGCCTTGGACAACGCCGTTGGACATAGAATAGTATGCATGTGAGGACTAGTTGATTCATGTATCGAGTAGAGCATCACTTGTTGGCGAACGCCTTGACGTGTCATCGGATTCCTTTCGATGATGGCAAAGCAACCATAAGAGGACTATTGAAGGTATCGCCGCGAGGAGAAACAAGTAAAAGGAAAACTCGAAATAACCTAAGATAAATCGAGATCAATACCAACAAGAAAGTAACATGGAGATGTGGAGTGGTTTTGAAGAAACAATGATTGAGCGGAAATAAAAGCATCTTAAGACAACCCACTTATGAAGAAGTCGAAGTGACGTGGCGATAAACGGAAGAAGTGGAGTAAATGTAAAGGATTGTATTTGCCACTTAGCGTGCGTGCAAATAAGCTTTAAATTTATAAAACTAGAATCAAGCAAGCGAACCCGCAGTGTACGGATCGCGTAGTAGAGCAAGAATTCCAGAGTATCGAACTCAGGGGTTTGGGGAGGATAAATTTAGTTATAAGATTATCAAGCAAGTAGAAGGTAATCTTTGCAAATATATTGGGGAAAACAACAATCCTAAAGATCCAGGTATCCAGTTTTGGCAATCGATTCAAGATATACTAAAGATATAAGGACAAAGTTGAGGTTTGCAACGGTATACGAATGTAAGGTAATATACGGTGAAGTTCCAAAACCCTATATGACTTACCCAAAGATACTCTCTATAAAGGTTGTTGAGACTTCAGTATAGAAAGGATCTAAAGGTAAGAATTAGTCTTAAATACCCAAACTTGTAAGGATCAAGATAGGCTCAAACGGTTAAGGTCGTGACACTCGAAACCGAAATAGAGGATGTTGAGTCTCACTATTACCTAGAAAAGACAAGTCAAGACTAGATTAAAGCTAATCTTTAACTTTGGATTAAAGTAAAAGCAAGGTTCGTAAACTGGGGTAAATCACGGCTGGATCTTGAGATTCCACGGCCGTGGAACTCAAGAACAGCCCGTAATTTTGGGTGTCGACGAGGTTTCTCTAACTCTCAGGGTCCAATCTACTTAATAACGATCTATCATCATCTAAGCCACAACTATCAACCCTTCACCTTAGAATTGCTAAGGGTTTTTAGCCAACAATCAACATTTGATATCAATAATTATGTTTAAGAAGAATGAAAGATGGAAAACTTTGAAACTTCAATAAAACTCCAATCAAATCTCAAATCCGTGCACACAAAGAGATAAGTATATAACAGATTCGGAAACAACATGAACAAATCACAATCCTTGATGAGAACGAAGAACGGGATGTCAATCCGTCTTCTAATCAAATCAAAAGGACGAAAGAGCCTAACTTACGCCACAAGCAACTTCAAAATCTTCAAACCCTAAGCACGTGTATTGTTCGCCCCTAAAGGTGTGTGCAAATAAGCTTTAAATTTATAAAACTAGAATCAAGCAGCGAACCCGCAGTGTACGGATCGACGTAGCTAAGCAAGAATTCCAGAGTATCGAACACAGGGATTTGGGTGGGAACAAATACAATTGCAGATTATCAAGCGAGTAAATATGAGAGTTTGCAAATATATTGGGAAAACAACAATCCTAAAGATCCAAGTATCCAGCTGTGGCAATCGATTCAAGATATACTTAATGATATAAAGGCAGAGTTGAGATATGCAAAGGTATGCTAATGTAAGGTAATCGTACGGTGAAGTTCCAAAAACCTTATATGACTCACCTACAAGATACTCTCTATAAAGGTTGTTGAGGCTTCAGTATAGAAAGGTTCTAAAGGCAAGAATTAATGTCAAATACCCAAACTTGTAATCCAAGGATCAAGACTAACTAAACCGATTAAGGTTGTGACACTCACAATCGAGGTAGAGGTTGTTGAGGCTTCACTACCACCTAGAAAAGACAAGTCTAAACTAAGTTAAAGCAAATCTTTAACTTTGGATTAAAACAAAAGCAAGTTCGTAGACTTAAGGGAAATCACGGTTAGTTCTTAAGGTTCCACGGCCGTGGACTCAAGAACAGGCCGTAATTTAGGGTTGTCGGCGATTCTCTCTAACTCTCAGGGTCTAATCTGTTTACGATCGATCTATCATCATCTAAGCCACAACTATCAACCCTTCACCTTAGAATTGTTAAGGGTTTTTAGCCAATAATAATCATGTTGATATCAATTCAAGAATTAAAAGATAGAAAGATGAAAACTTTCAAGAACTTTCAATAATCTTCAAACCAATCTCAAAGTCAGAAAGAGAACAAGTATCGTCAAAGGATTCAAAATAAAACAAACAATCACAACCTTAGGAAAGAAGGGAAACGGGATGTCAATCCGTTTTCCAATTCAAACCTAAACAAGAAGAGAGATCTCTTTGCAAAATCTTCCAAAAGCTTCGATCTTCCGCCAATCCGGAGATCTCAACAGCAATCTCCACCAAAAGTGCGAGATTAGGGTAATTCCCAGATGCGAACTTCAATCTCCAATGAGATGATCAATACTTCCAAGCAAAATCCAAACGGCGTTGAGATTCCTTCCACGGAGATGGCGGTTGTAAGTGGTGATAAATGAGGGTAAGCGGGGTTGAATGATGCTTAGCGAAGCCCCGGGAATCTTGCTTCGTCCGTCTTTTTATAGGGCAAGATAGAATATCGGCCCGGCCCAATCTTCAAAAGATCGTGGCTTCAAAGTGTGGCGAAAAGATCCGCCAAGATCACGGTCGTGGAAGTTCTCACGACCGTAATTTAGGGCGTGGATTAGGTCACGGTTTGTACCATGTATTCCACGGCCGTAATAGTTACTGGAATGCATCACGCCTCTCTAGCAAGGTTCCACGGCCGTGGAACTGAACGTGGTTCGTAGTACGGCCGTATTTTAGAGCGTGGTTTAGGGCAAGAACGTGATTCTTCCCTAGCCTCGTGCATTCCTCAAGCTAAAACTCCAATTTGCTTCCAAAGAATGTCCTCAATCTATGGACATATCAAATCAACTCTCCTTTGCTCGATTCCGTTCGGAAATAGCTCCAAATCACCTATAATCAACATAGAACTAGTGTAGACATCCATATCGACAATATAGGTAATACTAGCTCACATATGCACAAAGTTCAATCAAAGACTATCAATATGAATCAAATACGTTTAGAAAACATGCCTAAAATATCACAATATTTCATGCTAACAAATAACCCCATACTTAACACTTGCTTGTCCCTAAGCAAGGTCTTTCAAAAGGCTTTAAACAAGAGTTAGGATGAAATATGTGTACCTTCTTTTTGGGTGAATGTGACTTCTAAAGAATAGATCATTCTCAAACCTTGCTTCAATCGTTCTTCAAACGTTCACACACTCAATTAAAGAGTAAAAGGCAAAGAAAATTCATGAACCAATTTGACTTCCAAGCAAGCATTATAACCTTCAAACATTATCAAAATCAATCACAAGAAACTTCAATTTAGATCACCAAGTCATATAACATTCTTTTGATCTTAAGGACTTTCAAAGAAAAGGTCTAGAATATGGAAGGGAAGGGAAAACTTTAAGGGAAAGTGGTGCATAAATCCGGGAAAGTGGACAACTACCTTCTTCTTCTTATGCGGTTCCCGCAACACTTCAACTTAGAGCTTCGCTCTCTTCTTTTCATTTTTTCGACTTTACTTTTGGAGTTATGGACAGAGGTGCACAAAAACCGAAGCCTAGGAGATTGGCGCTTCTCAATTTTTCAAGAGATGCCTCAAACCCTTAGCGCACATACCATAATCCACTAGGAATATCGCTCAATCCGACTTTGGCAAGACACAAACACCCGGCTATGTGAATGGTGCCGAGTTACTCATCGTCATGATTGACTTCCCCAAACCTACGATTTCTTTCTATTCATTTGATTGCAAATAATTGCTCTCATGGCCCTCCCACATCAAACATGCCTTTTTTTTTTTCTCATTCACTTCTCCAAGTTCCCGGATAGGTAAAGGAGGATAATATTTCAATGAGGAGCTAGATGATCAAAGAAAGAAGAAAGAAAGTATCGAATTGCCTTAATCATCTCAACAAGAAGTATAGGAACTTATAATGTGATTTCAACTTCAATTTCCTAGCATGATTTAGGTAACATTTTCACATTATGAAACTTGCAAAAGAGGTAAAATTCATTCATTCAAATTCTTTTCAATTCACAATCCTTTTAAGCATGCAATTGTTTATCCAACTCAATTCACAAGTAGTGATTATCATGGAAATCATCTCAATTCATTAGAAGCTCAAAATTTTCAAAGTTTTTCAATTTTTATGGGTCTTTCAAGTCACTTTTCATGCAATGCAATAAGGAAACGTGCAACACATAATGAACATGCAACGATAGTCTCAATTGAAAGCGAACATAGTAAGTAGTGTTATTACAAACTTTTTAGTACATCCCACCCCATACTTAGGACGAACATTGTCCCTAATGTTCAGAAGAAAGAAGGAAAAGAAAGAAAAGAAAAGAAACTCACAAAGTGGTGGCGGGAATGTCTAAAACGAACGGTCATGCATCGAATCACTGCGGTGCCGGCGGAGGTGGGAATGGGGAGAAGCTGGAGTCGTAGTGCCGCCCAAACTGCTGGCAGTAGACGTCCCTCATCATGTGGTCAAGGTCGTCGAGGCGTCCGTCTCTAGCATCGGCCCGGATCTCCAACGCTCCAACTCTCTCTGAAAGTCCGGTAGCCCAATCCGGCATCTGCTCGTACCATCCCGGGGCGTGACTGTACCATGTTGGGGCATCGGCTGGTGCTTGTGCTGGTGGTGGTGCTGCTGGCTGCTCCGTGGACCAAGGAGGGGGAACGCCATACCATGTGGGAGGTGTGGTCATCTGTTCGCCCCTAGAGGTGTGTGCAAATAAGCTTTAAATTTATAAAACTAGAATCAAGCAGCGAACCCGCAGTGTACGGATCGAGGTAGCTAAGCAAGAATTCCAGAGTATCGAACACAGGGATTTGGGTGGGAACAAATTCGATTTCAGGTTATCAAGCAATAAATATGAGAGTTTTGCAAATATTGGGAAAACAACAATCCTAAAGATCCGGGTATTCAGTTGTGGCAACAGATTCAAGATATACTAAATGATATAAAGACAGAGTATAGATATGCGAAGGTATACTAATGTAAGGTAATCGTACGGTTGAGGTTCCAAAAACCTTATGTAACTCACCTAAAAGATACTCCTTATACAGGTTGTTGAGGCTCAATATAAAGAGGTTCTAAAAGCAAGGATTAGTATCAAATACCCAAACCTATAATCTAAAGGTCAAGACTAACTCATCCGATTGAGGTTATTGAGGCTCACAATCGAGGTAGAGGTTGTTGAGGCTTCACTACCACCTAGAAAAGACAAGTCTAAACTAAGCTAAAGCAAATCTTTAACTTTGGATTAAGGTAAAAGCAAGCTCGTAAACTCATGGAAATTACGGTTGGATCTTGAGGTTCCACGGCCGTGGAACTCAAGAACAACCCGTAATTTAGGGTTGTCGGCGACAATTCTCTAACTCTCAGGGTCTAATCTGTTTGCGATCGATCTATCATCATCTAAGCCACAACTATCAACCCTTCACCTTAGAATTGTTAAGGGTTTTTAGCCAATAACAGCCATTTGATATCAATTCAAGATTTATAGGATAAAAGATGGAAACTTTCAAGAACTTTCAATAATCTTCAAACGAATCTCAGAATCACAATCAAGAACAAGCGTTTATCAAGAGATTCAAATCAGAACAATCAATCACAATCTTAGGAAAGAAAGGAAACGGGATGTCAATCCGATCCTAAATCAAACCTAAGCAAGAAGAGGAGATTTCTTGCAAAATCCTCCAAGAACTTCGATCTTCCTCAACGCGAAGATCGCTAACAGCAATTCTCCGATCACGAACTTTGATCTTCAATGAGATCTCCCAAAAATCACCTCCAAGAATGAAGGTTTGTGTGTTGCGAAGCTTGCGTTCTTGCCGCTCCCCTTAGGGTTTGAACGTCGTAAGCTAGGTAACGAGATAAGGCGAGGTGACGGAATCTTGCTTCATCCGTCCTTTTTATAATGCAGGGCAAAACGTCGGCCCGGCCCGATCTTCAAGAGATCATGGCTTCGAAACGTGGCGAAAGGATTCGCCAAGATCACGGTCGTGGAAGATTCCACGATCGTAATTTAGGGCGTGAAGAGGAATACGGTTGTGTTCCACGGCCGTAATATCCCCTGGAATGAACATCGAATTCTGCATCATAATCCACGGCCGTAATCTAGGGTCAAACCGTGATTTTTGCCTTCATTCGTGCATTCCTCAATCTAATACTCCAAATTGCTTCCAAAAGGTGTCCTAAATCTGGAAGTACATCAACTCAACTCTCCTTCGCTCGATTTCGTTCGGAAATAGCTCCAAATCACCTATAATCAACATAGAACTCGTGTAGACATCCATATCGACAATATAGGTAATACTAGCTCATATATGCATAAAGCTCCATCAAAGACTATCAATATGAATCAAATACGATTATAAAACGTGCCTAAAATATCACAATATTTCATGCTAACAAATAACCCCATACTTAATACTTGCTTGTCCCTAAGCAAGGTCTTTCAAAAAGCTTTAAACAAGAGTTAGGATGAAATATGTGTACCTTCTTTTTGGATGGAAGTGACTTCTAAAGAATAGATCATTCTCAAACCTTGCTTCATTCGTTTTCAAACTTTCACGCACTTAATTAGAGAGTAAGAGGTAAAGAAAGCTTATGAAACAATTTATCTTCCAAGCAAGCATCATAACCTTCAAATATTATCAAAATCAATCATAAGAACTTCAATTTAGATCACCAAGCCATATAACATTCTTTTGATCTTAAGGACTTTTCAAAGGAAAAGGTCTAGAGCATGGAAGGGAAGGGAAACTTTAAGGGAGAGTGGTGCATAAATCCGGGAAAATGGACTACTACCTTCTTCTTCTTTTGCGGTTTCCGCAACTCTTCACTTTGAGCTTCGCTCTTACTTTTCATTTTTCGACTTTACTTTTGGAGTTATGGATAGAGGTGCACAAAAACCGAAGCCTAGGAGATCGGCGTTTCTCATTTTTGCGAGATGCCTCAAACCCTTAGCGCACATACCATAATCCGCTAGGAATATCGCTCAATCCGACTTTGGCAAGACACAAACACCCGGCTATGTGAATGGTGCCGAGTTACTCATCGTCATGATTGACTTCCCCAAACCTATAAATTCTTTCTATTCAATTGATTGCAAATATATGCTCTCATGGCCCTCCCACATCATACATGCCTTTTTCTCATTCACTTTCCAAGTTCCCGGATGGGTAAAGGAGGCTAATATTTCAATGAGGAGCTAGATGATCAAAGGAAAGAAGAAAGAAAGTATCGAATTGCCTTAATCATCTCAAAAAGAAGCATAAGAACTTATAATGTGATTTCAACTTCGATTTCTTAAATGATTTAGGTAACATTTTCACATTATAAAACTTGCAAAAGAGGTAAAATCTATTCATTCAATTTCTTTTCGAATTACTATCCTTTCAAGCATGCAATCGTTATCAACTTATTTCACAAGTAGTGTTTATCATAGAATTCATCTCAATTCATTAGAAGCATCAAATTTTTCAAAAATTTTCAATTTTTATGGGTTTTTAAAGTTCTTTTTCATGCAATGCAAGAATGAAACGTGTGACATATGATGAACATGCAATAATAGTCTCGGAATAGAAGCAACATATAGAGTAGAGTTATTACAAACATTTAGTACATCCCACCCCATACTTAGGACGAACATTGTCCCTAATGTTCACAAAAAAAGAACAAAAGAAAGAAAAGAAAAGAAAACTCACAAATGGCGGCGGGGATGTCTAAAACAAGCAGTCCGGTCATCTATCACTGCGGTGCCGGTGGAGGTGGGAATGGAGAGAAACTCGGGTCATAGTACCGCCCAAACTGCTGGCGGTAGACGTCCCTCATCATGTGGTCGAGGTCGTCCATGTGTCTGTCTCTAGCGTCTGCCCGGATCTCTAATGCTCCGACTCTCTCTGAAAGTCCGGTGGCCCACTCCGGCATCCTCTCATACCATCCCGGAGCGCGATCATACCATCCGGGAGCGTCTGCTGGTGCTGCTGCTGGTGGTGGTGGTGGTGCTGCTGCTGCGTGTGTAGTGGACCAAGGAGGAGGTGTCTCGTACCAGGTGGGAGGTGTGGTCATCCACGTGGGTCTCTCGCTCACGCTGGCGCGGTGAGATGACGAGCCTGAAGCTCTAGTCGGACGCGGAGAGCGTCTAGGTACATCCTGCTGGTCCGGCTGATCCGGAAACGAGCCGAACTCCTGCTCTGCTCCTGCACCACTCTCATACGGCTCTCCCATATCCTCCTCATCTACAACCGGCGGTGGGACGTAAGGGGGAGCTACAAGCCTGTTCGCATGCATCGCAGCGAACGTCTCCTTCCAGTTGTGGCGTCCTGCCACAATGGAATATTCCGGCAGCCACTCAATACCCCTGCCGGTCCTACTCTCCCAGGGCATGCCCGCGTAAGGCGGACCTCTATGTGTGGGGAAGATGAGTCCCCTAACCATGAAAGCGTGTAGCCCTAATGGAACTGCCGGTATACGCGTGCAAGCTGAGAAATCCATTCCAAAAGTCCTAGCTATGTGGGTCACTATCCCACCATACCCAATGTTCCCTTTCGACTTGTTCTTCAACTTACTCATAGTCGCCGCTAAAAGGGTAGCACAATCGGCTCGGCATCCGTGAAGCATAGCATAGAGGAGGAATAGCTCATCCGTCTTGATCTTTTGGGGCGTCTCCGTCCTAGGGAAGAGACACTCCGAAAGAACACGGTGAGCTATCTTCAAGGCCAAATGGTACATCAATTTGGCCTTGGTGTCAGCTGGATGCCAACGGTCCTCGTCGGCATAGATCATAGCTACCTCTCCCCAAAAGTCCTTAGGGGACACGTTCCTAGGGATGCGACCGTTGTAGGTCTCGTGGAACCCAAAAATGGTCCCGAACTCAACTATACTCAACTGGTAGTCTTGGTTCATGAGGCGGAAGGAGACGGTTCTATCAACAGGGCTGTGCTCGAAAGACGTCACAACCTCTCGGGTGATCTCCTCATAAGCGTCTTCACGAATATTCGTGAAGACAAGCAAACCGGCTCTATC
>BSUD01000006.1:106701407-106863627 GCA_033239045.1 Fagopyrum esculentum | reverse complement strand
GGCAACAGATTCAAGATATACTAAATGATATAAAGACAGAGTATAGATATGCGAAGGTATACTAATGTAAGGTAATCGTACGGTTGAGGTTCCAAAAACCTTATGTAACTCACCTAAAAGATACTCCTTATACAGGTTGTTGAGGCTCAATATAAAGAGGTTCTAAAAGCAAGGATTAGTATCAAATACCCAAACCTATAATCTAAAGGTCAAGACTAACTCATCCGATTGAGGTTATTGAGGCTCACAATCGAGGTAGAGGTTGTTGAGGCTTCACTACCACCTAGAAAAGACAAGTCTAAACTAAGCTAAAGCAAATCTTTAACTTTGGATTAAGGTAAAAGCAAGCTCGTAAACTCATGGAAATTACGGTTGGATCTTGAGGTTCCACGGCCGTGGAACTCAAGAACAACCCGTAATTTAGGGTTGTCGGCGACAATTCTCTAACTCTCAGGGTCTAATCTGTTTGCGATCGATCTATCATCATCTAAGCCACAACTATCAACCCTTCACCTTAGAATTGTTAAGGGTTTTTAGCCAATAACAGCCATTTGATATCAATTCAAGATTTATAGGATAAAAGATGGAAACTTTCAAGAACTTTCAATAATCTTCAAACGAATCTCAGAATCACAATCAAGAACAAGCGTTTATCAAGAGATTCAAATCAGAACAATCAATCACAATCTTAGGAAAGAAAGGAAACGGGATGTCAATCCGATCCTAAATCAAACCTAAGCAAGAAGAGGAGATTTCTTGCAAAATCCTCCAAGAACTTCGATCTTCCTCAACGCGAAGATCGCTAACAGCAATTCTCCGATCACGAACTTTGATCTTCAATGAGATCTCCCAAAAATCACCTCCAAGAATGAAGGTTTGTGTGTTGCGAAGCTTGCGTTCTTGCCGCTCCCCTTAGGGTTTGAACGTCGTAAGCTAGGTAACGAGATAAGGCGAGGTGACGGAATCTTGCTTCATCCGTCCTTTTTATAATGCAGGGCAAAACGTCGGCCCGGCCCGATCTTCAAGAGATCATGGCTTCGAAACGTGGCGAAAGGATTCGCCAAGATCACGGTCGTGGAAGATTCCACGACCGTAATTTAGGGCGTGAAGAGGAATACGGTTGTGTTCCACGGCCGTAATATCCCCTGGAATGAACATCGAATTCTGCATCATAATCCACGGCCGTAATCTAGGGTCAAACCGTGATTTTTGCCTTCATTCGTGCATTCCTCAATCTAATACTCCAAATTGCTTCCAAAAGGTGTCCTAAATCTGGAAGTACATCAACTCAACTCTCCTTCGCTCGATTTCGTTCGGAAATAGCTCCAAATCACCTATAATCAACATAGAACTCGTGTAGACATCCATATCGACAATATAGGTAATACTAGCTCATATATGCATAAAGCTCCATCAAAGACTATCAATATGAATCAAATACGATTATAAAACGTGCCTAAAATATCACAATATTTCATGCTAACAAATAACCCCATACTTAACACTTGCTTGTCCCTAAGCAAGGTCTTTCAAAAAGCTTTAAACAAGAGTTAGGATGAAATATGTGTACCTTCTTTTGGATGAAAGTGACTTCTAAAGAATAGATCATTCTCAAACCTTGCTTCAATCGTTTTCAAACTTTCACACACTTAATTAGAGAGTAAGAGGTAAAGAAAGCTCATGAAACAATTTAACTTCCAAACAAGCATTATAACCTTCAAACATTATCAAAATCAATCATAAGAACTTCAATTTAGATCACCAAGCCATATAACATTCTTTTGATCTTAAGGACTTTCAAAGAAAAAGGTCTAGAGTATGGAAGGGAAGGGAAACTTTAAGGGAGAGTGGTGCATAAATCCGGGAAAATGGACTACTACCTTCTTCTTCTTTTGCGATTTCCGCAACTCTTCACTTAGAGCTTCGCTCTTACTTTTCATTTTTTGACTTTACTTTTGGAGTTATGGATAGAGGTGCACAAAAACCGAAGCCTAGGAGATTGGCGTTTCTCATTTTTTGCGAGATGCCTCAAACCCTTAGCGCACATACCATAATCCGCTAGGAATATCGCTCAATCCGACTTTGGCAAGACACAAACACCCGGCTATGTGAATGGTGCCGAGTTACTCATCGTCATGATTGACTTCCCCAAACCTATACTTTCTTTCTATTCAATTGATTGCAAACATTTGCTCTCATGGCCCTCCCACATCAAACATGCCTTTTTCTCATTCACTTTCCAAGTTCCCGGATAGGTAAAGGAGGCTAATATTTCAATGAGGAGCTAGATGATCAAAGAAAGAAGAAAGAAAATATCGAATTGCCTTAATCATTTCAACAAGAAGTATAGGAACTTATAATGTGATTTCAACTTCAGTTTCTTAATATGATTTAGGTAACGTTTTCACATTATAAAACTTGCAAAAGAGGTGAAATTTATTCATTTGCATCCTTTTCGATTTACTATCCTTTTAAACATGCAATTGTTGTCAACTTTATTCGCAAGTAGTGTTTATCATAGAACTCATCTCAATTCATTAGAAGCATCAAATTTTTCAAAAATTTTCAATTTTTATGGGTTTTTAAAGTTCTTTTTCATGCAATGCAAGAATGAAACGTGTAACATATGATGAACATGCAAAGATAGTCTCGTAATAGAGGCAACACATAGAGTAGAGTTATTACAAACATTTAGTACATCCCACCCCATACTTAGGACGAACATTGTCCCTAATGTTCACATGAAAGAACAAAAGAAAGAAAAGAAAAGAAACTCACAATGGTGGCGGGAATGTCTAAACGAGCTGCCGGTCATCAATCACTGCGGTGCCGGTGGAGGTGGAAATGGAGAGAAACTCGGGTCATAGTACCGCCCAAACTGCTGGCGGTAGACGTCCCTCATCATGTGGTCGAGGTCATCCAAACGTCCATCTCTAGCGTCCGCCCGGATCTCTAATGCTCCGACTCTCTCTGAAAGTCCGGTAGCCCACTCCGGCATCCTCTCATACCATCCCGGAGCATGATCATACCATCCGGGAGCATCTGCTGGTGCTGGCTGTGGTGGTGGTGGTGGTGGTGCTGCTGGCTTTTATACTCGCAGGCAAATTTTCAAAAATCACGGTCTGTCGGGGCATTCCACGGCCGTGGAAATGTACGGACCCGTGATTTTTGTGATTTTTCACAGGCCTTTGAGAATTACGGTCACTGTAGCAATGACGACCGTAATTTAGACCGTGGAACCCTCTGTAAAGCTTCAAAGTCCAAATTTCGTCACTTCTATTCGACATTATCCCTCCGTTCTCCCTTTTCATCGATCCTACAACCAAAAACACGAACATACCGGAAGGAATCGAGGCAAAAATAAAGCAAGAACTTCTATTCTAAGCTAATCTATGAATCGAAAGCAAAAACGAAAATGCAATACCTTGGGTTGCCTCCCAAGAAGCGCTTTGTTTAAGGTCCGTAGCTAGACCATTATCCATAGATGACTCAATGCACCTTGAACATCTTGGATTGCTCTTCAAATCCATCATTAAACTCCTCCAAGAAATCTCCGGTTCCTAATTTCACCGGCAAGTGGTAAGATCTCCCACGTACAAGCTTGTACGGTTTGATTCTCACCGGAATCCTCCTAGCTTTCCTATGCTTTAATGGGACATAATTCGGTCTTCCATCCCATCCTTTCCTAGATCGAGAAATCAGTTTTTCGAGAATCCTCCTAGCTTCCCCATCTCCAGTTTGGGGATGATGTATGGTCTTCGTCATGTGAATGACCCCATACTTGAACAAAAAACACTTATTGGCATTGGCGTTGAAGCTCTTGCCAAATTTACTCCTTATAGTCCAAGGAGCATCTTCTTCCAGCAATTTCAATAGAGGTTTCATCTTCACCTTAGGAGGTTCTTTTGGAAGAGACCTCCAACTCTCCGGTGCATTCCTGGAAAAATCAGAAATTTTAATAGGAATAACAAAGGAAGTAAGACAGTATACCTTGTTAAGTTCTTCAAGGCTTGGGACAAGTTTCATGTTGGCATGATGATCCACACATGAAATATCTCCCAACTCAGCTGGATCTTCTTCAACCTTGGCCACAATTTCAGTAATTTGGCCAAGGTTCACCACTTCTTCCTCTTCTTCAAGCACAACTGACTTTTCTTCAATCTCGACCACAATATTAGCAATTGGGTCTAGGTGTTCCACTTCTCTCTCTTCTTCAATGCGAACTTCAAGAGGTTCTAGAGGAACTTTGGGTTTGATAAGAGCATTCCTCGAGACTTGGAGTTCTTCCTTAAAGGCTTTCAATTTTTCTTCGATCATACCAAGTTCCTTCTTCAATTCTTCAAGTTTCGAGTGTTCCGCATCTTTGGGACGTTTCTTCTTAACCTTCTTTGGGTAGTGCAGCTTTTCCCATTTTGCAAATTCATATTCAATGGTTTGTTCACGTTCTCTTTCGCTGTCAAACCAATAGAAGGCGTATTTCTCTACCAAGTATTCATAATGGTCTGCTCTAGCCGTATGCTTCGCTACCCATATTGGATCGTATGGAGCCATACTTAGCTAGTGGAGCCTCAAAAACTCATACCAAGAGATTAAAAAAAACAAAAGCTCCCAAAACTTGTTCTTTGGCGAAACTCTGTTCCGTTGCTGGAACAAGAACTTCGTATGTACCTAAGAACACAAACCTGCAAGAACACTCAAGAAGAATCAAATAGCGAGAGCAAGCTCCCAAGCTTGACAACCGGTTACCGAATTCGGCCGAAACCAAATCCCCGGCAACGGCGCCAAAAACTTGTTCGCCCCTAGAGGTGTGTGCAAATAAGCTTTAAATTTATAAAACTAGAATCAAGCAGCGAACCCGCAGTGTACGGATCGAGGTAGCTAAGCAAGAATTCCAGAGTATCGAACACAGGGATTTGGGTGGGAACAAATTCGATTTCAGGTTATCAAGCAATAAATATGAGAGTTTTGCAAATATTGGGAAAACAACAATCCTAAAGATCCGGGTATTCAGTTGTGGCAACAGATTCAAGATATACTAAATGATATAAAGACAGAGTATAGATATGCGAAGGTATACTAATGTAAGGTAATCGTACGGTTGAGGTTCCAAAAACCTTATGTAACTCACCTAAAAGATACTCCTTATACAGGTTGTTGAGGCTCAATATAAAGAGGTTCTAAAAGCAAGGATTAGTATCAAATACCCAAACCTATAATCTAAAGGTCAAGACTAACTCATCCGATTGAGGTTATTGAGGCTCACAATCGAGGTAGAGGTTGTTGAGGCTTCACTACCACCTAGAAAAGACAAGTCTAAACTAAGCTAAAGCAAATCTTTAACTTTGGATTAAGGTAAAAGCAAGCTCGTAAACTCATGGAAATTACGGTTGGATCTTGAGGTTCCACGGCCGTGGAACTCAAGAACAACCCGTAATTTAGGGTTGTCGGCGACAATTCTCTAACTCTCAGGGTCTAATCTGTTTGCGATCGATTTATCATCATCTAAGCCACAACTATCAACCCTTCACCTTAGAATTGTTAAGGGTTTTTAGCCAATAACAGCCATTTGATATCAATTCAAGATTTATAGGATAAAAGATGGAAACTTTCAAGAACTTTCAATAATCTTCAAACGAATCTCAGAATCACAATCAAGAACAAGCGTTTATCAAGAGATTCAAATCAGAACAATCAATCACAATCTTAGGAAAGAAAGGAAACGGGATGTCAATCCGATCCTAAATCAAACCTAAGCAAGAAGAGGAGATTTCTTGCAAAATCCTCCAAGAACTTCGATCTTCCTCAACGCGAAGATCGCTAACAGCAATTCTCCAATCACGAACTTTGATCTTCGATGAGATCTCCCAAAAATCACCTCCAAGAATGAAGGTTTGTGTCTTGCTAAGCTTGCGTTCTTGCCGCTCCCCTTAGGGTTTTAAATGTCGTAAGCTAGGTAGCAAGGTAAGGCGAGATGACGGAATCTTGCTTCATCCGTCCTTTTTATAATGCAGGGCAAAACGTCGGCCCGGCCCGATCTTCAAGAGATCATGGCTTCGAAACGTGGCGAAAGGATTCGCCAAGATCACGGTCGTGGAAGATTCCACGACCGTAATTTAGGGCGTGAAGAGGAATACGGTTGTGTTCCACGGCCGTAATATCCCCTGGAATGAACATCGAATTCTGCATCATAATCCACGGCCGTAATCTAGGGTCAAACCGTGATTTTTGCCTTCATTCGTGCATTCCTCAATCTAATACTCCAAATTGCTTCCAAAAGGTGTCCTAAATCTGGAAGTACATCAACTCAACTCTCCTTCGCTCGATTTCGTTCGGAAATAGCTCCAAATCACCTATAATCAACATAGAACTCGTGTAGACATCCATATCGACAATATAGGTAATACTAGCTCATATATGCATAAAGCTCCATCAAAGACTATCAATATGAATCAAATACGATTATAAAACGTGCCTAAAATATCACAATATTTCATGCTAACATCATCCACGTGGGCCTCTCACTCACGCTAGCGCGGCGAGATGACGAGCCTAAGGCTCTAGCTGGACGTGGAGAGCGTCTAGGTACATCTGGGGCCGCCTCCGGCTGGTCCGGAAACGTGCCAAACTCGTGCTCCGCTCCTCCTCCACTCTCAAACTGATCTCGCATATCCTCCTCCTCGACAACCGGTGGTGGGACGAAAGGGGGAGCTACTATCCTGTTCGCATGCATCGCAGCGAACGTCTCCTTCCAATTATGGCGTCCCGCCATAATGGAATACTCCGGCAGCCACTCTATGCCCCTACCCGTCCTAGTCTCCCAAGGCATGCCCGCATAAGGCGGACCTCCATGTGTGGGAAAATGAGACCCCTAACCATGAATGCGTGTAGCACTAAAGGAACGGCCGGTATGCGGGTGCAAGCAGAAAAATCCACACCAAAACTCCTAGCAATGTGGGTAACTATCCCACCATAACCGATGTTCCCCTTCTTCTTGTTCTTGAGCTTACTCATCGTAGCAGCCAAGAGAGTAGCACAATCTGCACGGCGTCCATAAAGCATACAATAGAGCAAGAATAACTCATCCGTCTTGATCTTTTGGGGCGTCTCCATCCTAGGAAAGAGACACTCCGAAAGAACACGGTGAGCTATCTTCAAGGCTAGATGGTACATCAATCTAGCCTTGGTATCAGCGGGTTGCCAACGGTCCTCGTCGCATAAACCATAGCCACTTCCTCCCAAAAGTTCTTGGGGTAAACTCCACTCGGAAATCGACCATTATAGGTCTCATGAAACCCAAAAATAGTCCCAAACTCAACGATGCTCAAATGGTAGTCTCTTTCCATGAGACGGAAAGAGACGGTCCTATCTACGTGGCTGTGCTCGAAAGACGTCACAACCTCCCGGGTGATCTCCTCATAGGCGTCTTCACGAATGTTCATAAAGACAAGTAATCCGGCTCTATCCAAGAGCCATGTAAGGTCATCAACTATGTTGAGAGGATGTAGATCCTCCAACAACAAATATCTAGGGCCAATCACTTCCCTCTCTGTGATCCTCTCAAATGCAGCAAGATGGTTCTCATGTTTGGTCGGGATTCTAGGGTGAGGAGGTGAAGATGGAGGTGAAGGTGAGGATGGTAGTGAGGGAGATGAGGGTGGTGGTGCCCTAGAGGATGAGGAGGTGGAGGGATTGCCTTTCCTCTTCTTATTTTGCTCTTCCTTCTTCTCTTTTATCCTACCCGACATTCTCCTTACAAAATCCATTCTGCACCAAAAATTACGGTCTGTTCTTCAGGAATTACGGCCGTGGTTTACCCAGAGACCGTGATTCGTCCCAAAATTTCACGAATCTTAGCAAATTCACAAGCAATCACCACAACAAGCAGTCCTAGTCTAATTCCTTCCAGTCTCTATCAGTTCTTCCTAAAAATCTATAGCAAAAACGAACCAAATTGGCGAGAATCAAGAAGAAAGAATAAACCTCTTTTTCGGATTGAAAAATCCGAAATGCGAGTTTGTTGATGAGTTTCCGTTCAATTCGTCGCTTGGATTTTGTTTGTGGTTGAATTTGCTGCAATTTGGGAAGAAGAATCGTTAGAAACGATTAAGAAACGAAGATTTGAGAGGAGCCGTGGAATTCCGGCAATTAGGTCGTGGAAAGAGGGGTTTTTGGGGTGAGTTTTGTGAAGAACGTGGCTTATATAGTTGCAGGTAAAATTTTGAAAATCACGGTCTGTCGGGGTGTTCCACGGCCGTGGAAGTGTACGGAACCGTGGTTTTGGTGATTTTTCAAAGGCTTTTGGAAATTACGGCCACTGTAGCTATGACGACCGTAATTTAGACCGTGGAACCTCCTGTAAAGCTCCAAAGTCCGAATTTCGTCGCTTTCCTTCAACATTACTCTCCTCTTTTCCTTTTCCATCGATCCTACAACCTAAAACACGAACATACCGGAAGAAATCGAGGCAAAATAAAGCGAAAAACGTCTATTCTAAGCTAAACTATGAATCGAAAACAAAAACGAAAATGCAATACCTTGGGTTGCCTCCCAAGAAGCGCTTTGTTTAAGGTCCATAGCTAGACCATTCTCGCACTTATTCGAGTGCGGTAGGCGCAAACTCCTCAGCTTGGAGTTCCGGCGTATACTTCTTGAGTCGTTGGCCGTTCACCTTAAAACTTCCGCTAGCTTCACCCCATACTTCAACTGCACCATGGGGGAAAATACGCTTAATTAGAAAGGGTCCGGTCCAACGGGATTTAAGCTTACCTGGAAAGAGGCGAAGTCTTGAATTGAAGAGAAGAACTTGATCTCCTTCTTTGAAGTCCTTTGGAATGATATGCTTATCATGCCAACGCTTTGCCCTTTCCTTATAGATTTTGGCGTTTTCATAGGCGTTCAAGCGAAGTTCATCCAGCTTATTGATGTCTAGGAGACGCTTCTCTCCCGCTTCCTTCATGCCGAAATTCAGCCACTTGATAGCCCAAAACGCTTTGTGCTCCAGCTCCACCGGCAAGTGACAAGACTTCCCATACACAAGGTTGTATGGTGTGGTTCCTATGGGAGTCTTGTACGCAGTCCGGTACGCCCATAATGCATCATCTAGCTTCAAGGACCAATCCTTCCTAGTCCTTGAAACCGTCTTTTCTAGAATTCCTTTGATCTACATATTTGAGATCTCAACTTGTCCACTAGTTTGTGGATGATAAGGGGTAGCGATCTTGTGAGTAACCCCATACTTAGCTAGAAGAGCTTCAAAGCGACGGGCTATGAAGTGAGAACCTCCATCACTAATGATCGTCCTTGGTGTTCCAAATCGCGGAAAGATGGTCTTGTTGAAGAACTTAACCACCACCATGGCATCATTTGTGGGAGAGGCAATTGCTTCCACCCATCTAGAAACGTAGTCTACCGCCAATAGTATGTATTGGTTTCCACAAGACGATGGGAATGGTCCCATGAAATCGACTCCCCAAACGTCGAAAATCTCCACCTCTTGGATGTTGTTAAGGGGCATCTCGTTCCTTCTAGAAATATTGTCTGTTCTTTGACAAGCATCGCAGCAAGAAACAAAGGATTGCACATCTCTAAATAAAGTAGGCCAATAGAATCCGGATTGCAATACCTTTGCACTAGTCTTGTTCAAACTAGCGTGTCCTCCACAAGGTAGTGAATGACAATGGCGGATGACACTTTGCATCTCATCTTCCGGTACACACCACCGAATGATGCCATCCGGACCTCTCTTAAAGAGGAGAGGCTCGTTCCAATAGTATTCCCGGACGTCCTTAAAGAACTTCTTCCTTTGTGCGTAGGATAGTCCGGGCGGTGTCTCCTGGCAAACCAAATAGTTAACAAAATCAGCAAACCATGGTTCGTTACCTTTGGAGACCACGTTGATGCACTCCTCTATGATGTGCAGGTGTTCGTCGGGAAAGGAGTCATCAATGGGTAGATGGTCGTCTCCTAGATGTGTTAGGCGACTCAAATGATCCGCGACAAAATTTTCTGAACCTTTCTTGTCGCGGATCTCAAGATCGAATTCCTGTAGGAGAAGAATCCATCTAATCAGCCTTGGCTTCGCATCTTTCTTTGCAAGGAGGTACCGGATCGCAGTATGATCCGTGTAGACAATCACCTTTGCACCTACAAGATAAGAGCGAAACTTGTCAATAGCGTAGACAATGGCTAAAAACTCTTTCTCTGTAGTGGCGTAGTTGAGCTGCGCTTCGTCTAGCGTCTTGCTAGCATAGTATATGGCATGGGTTCGCCCTCCTTTCGTTGTCCAAGAACAGCTCCAATAGCTACGTCACTAGCATCGCACATAATCTCAAAGGGGAGAGTCCAATCCGGAGGTTGGATAATAGGTGCTGAAATTAGAGCTTGCCGAATGGTGTTAAACGCATCTAAACATTCCTGCAAAAACTCAAAAACCGCATCCTTCATCAATAGATTAGTGAGAGGTTTTGATATCTTAGAAAAGTCCTTAATGAAACGTCTATAAAATCCAGCATGTCCTAGGAAACTTCTTATCTTTCACCGAAATTGGGGGAGGAAGTTTCTCTATGGTCTCTATCTTAGCCTTGTCTACCTCTATCCCTCTACTAGAGACTAAGTGACCTAATACGATTCCTTCCTTAACCATGAATTGACACTTCTCCCAATTAAGAACTAGGTTAGGGTCTTCACATCTTTGTAAAACAAGAGAAAGGTTAGAAAGGCAATCGTTAAAAGAGGAACCGTATACGGAGAAGTCGTCCATGAAGACTTTCATGATTTCCTCTACGTATTCGGAGAAGATGGCCATCATGCACCATTGAAAGGTGGCTGGGGCGTTGCAAAGCCCGAACGGCATTCTCCTATAGGCGAACGTACCCCAAGGGCACGTGAATGTGGTCTTCTCTTGATCATCCGGATGTATCGGGATCTGAAAGAAACCACTATAACCGTCAAGGTAGCAAAAATGTGAATGTTGTGCTAACCTTTCAAGCATTTGATCGATGAATGGCAATGGAAAGTGATCCTTCCGCGTTGCGTTGTTGAGCTTGCGGTAGTCTATACACATTCGCCATCCAGTCACGGTTCGGGTAGGAATGAGTTTGTTGTTCTTGTTGGTGATGACCGTCATTCCTCCCTTCTTCGGAACTACTTGAACTGGACTCACCCACTTGCTATCGGAGATAGGATAGATGATACCTGCGTCAAGAAGTTTAAGAATTTCCTTCTTGACAACCTCCTTCATGGTCGGATTCAACCGCCTTTGAGGTTGTCTTGAAGTTCTAAAGTCCTCTTCCATTAGTATCTTATGCATACATAGGGAGGGTTTAATTCCTACTAAGTCCTCAATAGTGTAGCCTATGGCTTTTCTATGTTTCCTAAGGACAATCATGAGTTGCTCATGTTCATTTATGCTTAATTTGGAGCTAACAATAACCGGAAAGGTAGAATTAGATCCAAGGAAAGCGTACCTTAGATGAGTAGGAAGTGGTTTGAGTTCCATCACTTTCGGAGCTTCCAATGATCCTTGAGGAGCATCCGACGTTTCCTTAGAAGTTTCTAAGGGTGTTGAGTGAGTTGGAGAAGAATCAAAAGGAGTTGAAGAAGTATGCCGATCACCTTCTTCCACGGTCAGAAATACGGCCTCTCCATATGTTCCACGGCCGTGTAATCCCCTGGAATGGAGGTCGATTTTGGTTGTGAAATCCACGGTCGTGGAATATAGGGTATGACCGTGGATTCTAACATTCTCAGCCTCATCGTGGAGTTTCTCAAACTCCACTTCATGCATCTCTTCTTGTGCTTCTAAGGCTTCAATTTCCTCTTTGCACTCTCCTCCTTCCCCTACATTTGTTAGACTCATGGTAATGACTTTTTGTAAAGGATCGTTAAAGAGAATCGCACTTACCTCTTCCCTAGATAAACCTTCTTCATCTTGGATATCGTAAATATCCTCGTCGAAGATCGGTTCCTTCACTAGAGTGGAAAGAACGAACTCTACTTTCTCTTCTCCAATGTCAAAAGCGAGTCTTCCATTCTTGCAATCGACCATGCAGCCGGAAGTTGCAAGAAACGGTCTTCCGAGTATGATCGGGACCGGACTATCTGCAGGAATGTCAAGCACGACAAAATCAATGGGAATAAAGAATTTACCTAGCTTGACGGGGACGTCTTCTACAATACCGACGAGGCGAGTGATGGATCGATCCGCCATGTACAACGTCATCTTTACCGGTTTAGGCTCGCCTAAACCGATCTTCCTGCATAATGCAAGTGGTATGATGCTCACACTTGCTCCTAAGTCACATAAAGCGTCATATGTGGCATCTCCCACTCCAATGGGAATGCAAAATGACCCCGGATCCTTCAACTTTGGGGGCATTTTCTCCTTCATGGTCTTGATGAGATCCGAAGAGTCCGAACTCATCTTGACCTCACCAAAATCTTCTAGTTTCCTCTTGTTGGAGAGGAGCTCCTTCAAGAACTTGCCATAAGGAGGCATACCTACAATAGCATCAATGAAGGGTATATTAATATGCAGCTTACTCATGAGTTCTATGAACTTACCGAATTGTTTGTCTAGGCGCGCTCGCGCTCTAGATTGAGGAAATGGTAGGGGAGGTTTGTAAGCTAGAGGAGGAACATAGACATCTTCCTTCTCCTTCCCCTTTTCTTTGTCCTTCTCTACGGGGACTTCAACGAAAGTAGGCTGCGGATCGGTAGTGGTCACTCCGCTCCTAGTTGTAATCGCCATCACCCTTCCCTTAGGGTTGTCCTCCGTCTTTCCTGGAAGTTTCCCTTGATTTCTAGGAACTTCCTCCGCGTGGTTGAACATTTGGTTTTCCAAAACTTTTTGAGCTTTGTCAACCTTAGAAACTTGATCATCAACCTTGATGAGGCGGTTCTCCAGCCCTTGAAGCTTTCCCAAAATTGTTTCCAACATGGGATCGGGCTTCTCCTTTCCCGTATTGTTTCCTCCATTAGATGATTGCCCCTGGCTTTTCAAAGGAGTAGAGGAAGAGGAAGGTGGAGTTAGTGAATTAGAATTGGAAGGATAAGAGTTACCGGAATTTTGTTGATTGGAGCGCCAATTGTTGTTGTTTGAACCCCTATTGTTGTTCCAATTGTTGTTCCGGTTGTTGTTGTTTCAATTCCAATTGTTATTCCGGTTGTTGTTCCGGTTATTGTTGTTGCGGTTGGTGTTATCACCGCCATTGTTGTTGCCCAAATAGCCAACATCCTTCTCTTGTTGCTTTGGAAAGTTGGTCTTGATAGCCTCCTTCAACTCCTTGATCTCATTGTTGAGGGAGAAAATCTGATTTTGAGCTTCATGTGTGAGCTTCGCTCCTTGCTCCACACGATTTCCCTCCAGTTTCCGGTGGGAATACTTCTCTATGACTCTTGCTTTCTTCTCGATGAAGTCTCAAGCGTCATCTTCTCTCATGTCCATGAACGTTCCACATCAGAGGGATTGGAGGTTGAATTGCGTTCCCGCATCCAGCCCCTTGTAGTAAATCTCTAGCAAGGCAAGCTTGGATATGCCATGATGAGGGCAATCCAAGAGCAAGTCCTGAAACCTTTCCCAAGATTGAAACAAACTTTCGTTAGGTCTCATGGAAAAAGCATTAATCTTACCTCTAAGTTCCGCCGTTTTGGAGGGCGGGAAGAATTTGGTGAGAAACTCCGCAGAAAGGTCTTCCCACGTGTCTAGTTTCCCATTAGGGAGAGCTTGATACCAAGATAACGCTTTCCCCTTCAAGGAGAAGAAGAAAGGCTTGAGCTTGTAGCTGTTGGTGGTAGCACTCTTTGGTCTCATCGTCTCCATCAGACACTCAAAGTTTTGCAAGTGTTGGTGTGGAGATTCAGCGCTTGTACCGCCAAATTGGCTTTGGCGAACAAGAGTAATAACTTGAGGGTTAAAGCTAAACCCTTGCACGTCTTCAGCATCAAAATTCACGCCCAAGCGGCGTGGTTGTTGTGTTGGATCCATCCGCTGGCCAAGAGTTCTTGGCTCATTATCCACACCTTCGATCCTCACATTCCTAGGCGGAATGCGGCGATTAGTAGCTCCTTGTGGATGGAAAGGATTTACATTGATCGTAGGATCAATCTCCTCCAGCGGTGGCATGGAAGAATCACTATCATCAGCGGATGAGTGATTTTTTCTTCTAGACCTTGATGCTTTCCTTGAGGATTTCTTGCTTGCCTTATTCTTAAGGTCGCTCATCTCTACCCTCATCTGGAAGATCATGTCTTGTAAACTGTTAACTTGAGATTGATGACGAACCATCTCATCCTGGCGGAGAGTCTCGTTCCATCGGAGTTGAGCTTCCTTCTCCGCCAGCTCCGTTTGAAGATCACGTTCGTGTTCTTCGGCCATCTTCTTTTCCTTGCGCTTTTGCCTCAAGGTTTTCTCTAGCTCTTGATCAAGAGGTAAGAGATCTTCGGTGTTCCTAGACCTGTGCATGCACTCAAAGGAATATCAAATAACGAGAGCAAGCTCCCAAGCTTGACAACCGGCAACCGGATTCGGCCGAAACCAAATCCCCGGCAACGGCGCCAAAAACTTGTTCGCCCCTAAAGGTGTGTGCAAATAAGCTTTAAATTTATAAAACTAGAATCAAGCAGCGAACCCGCAGTGTACGGATCGACGTAGCTAAGCAAGAATTCCAGAGTATCGAACACAGGGATTTGGGTGGGAACAAATACGATTGCAGATTATCAAGCGAGTAAATATGAGAGTTTGCAAATATATTGGGAAAACAACAATCTTAAAGATCCAAGTATCCAGCTGTGGCAATCGATTCAAGATATACTTAATGATATAAAGACAGAGTTGAGATATGCAAAGGTATGCTAATGTAAGGTAATCGTACGGTGAAGTTCCAAAAACCTTATATGACTCACCTACAAGATACTCTCTATAAAGGTTGTTGAGGCTTCAGTATAGAAAGGTTCTAAAGGCAAGAATTAATGTCAAATACCCAAACTTGTAATCCAAGGATCAAGACTAACTAAACCGATTAAGGTTGTGACACTCACAATCGAGGTAGAGGTTGTTGAGGCTTCACTACCACCTAGAAAAGACAAGTCTAAACTAAGTTAAAGTAAATCTTTAACTTTGGATTAAAATAAAAGCAAGTTCGTAGACTTAAGGGAAATCACGGTTAGTTCTTAAGGTTCCACGGCCGTGGACTCAAGAACAGGCCGTAATTTAGGATTGTCGGCGATTCTCTCTAACTCTCAGGGTCTAATCTGTTTACGATCGATCTATCATCATCTAAGCCACAACTATCAACCCTTCACCTTAGAATTGTTAAGGGTTTTTAGCCAATAACAATCATGTTGATATCAATTAAAGAATTAAAAGATAGAAAGATGAAAACTTTCAAGAACTTTCAATAATCTTCAAACCAATCTCAAAGTCACAAAGAGAACAAGTATCGTCAAAGGATTCAAAATAAAACAAACTATCACAACCTTAGGAAAGAAGGGAAACGGGATGTCAATCCGTTTTCCAATTCAAACCTAAACAAGAAGAGAGATCTCCTTGCAAAATCTTCCAAAAGCTTCGATCTTCCGCCAATCCGGAGATCTCAACAGAAATCTCCACCAAAAGTGCGAGATTAGGGTAATTCCCAGATGCGAACTTCAATCTCCAATGAGATGATCAATACTTCCAAGAAAAAGGCAAACGGCGTTGAGATTCCTTCCACGGAGATGGCGGTTGTAAGTGGTGATAAATGAGGGTAAGCGGGGTTGAATGATGCTTAGCGAAGCCCCCGGAATCTTGCTTCGTCCGTCTTTTTATAGGGCAAGATAGAATATCGGCCCGGCCCAATCTTCAAAAGATCGTGGCTTCAAAGTGTGGCGAAAAGATCCGCCAAGATCACGGTCATGGAAGTTCCCACGACCGTAATTTAGGGCGTGGATTAGGTCACGGTTTGTACCATGTATTCCACGGCCGTAATAGTTACTCGAATGCATCACGCCTCTCTTGCAGGGTTCCACGGCCGTGGAACTGAACGTGGTTCGTAGTACGGCCGTATTTTAGAGCGTGGTTTAGGGCAAGAACGTGATTCTTCCCTAGCCTCGTGCATTCCTCAAGCTAAAACTCCAATTTGCTTCCAAAGAATGTCTTCAATCTATGGACATATCAAATCAACTCTCCTTTGCTCGATTCCGTTCGGAAATAGCTCCAAATCACCTATAATCAACATAGAACTAGTGTAGACATCCATATCGACAATATAGGTAATACTAGCTCACATATGCACAAAGTTCAATCAAAGACTATCAATATGAATCAAATACGTTTAGAAAACGTGCCTAAAATATCACAATATTTCATGCTAACATGTATGCAATCGATAATCTATGTAAGCAGCCGTCCAAAATTCTCTCTTTTTCAGCCTTTTTATTGGGTGAGAAAAAGATATCTTCTATGTCCAATACGTAGAAAACGTGGTAATTGATGATTCGGCAAATGATTGCCCAAATCACGGTCTTCAGAGATTCCACGACCGTGGAATGTAGGCGTGGAAAATATTACGATGATTCCAACCTTCCACGATTGTCATTTACACCGTGGAACTCACTGGTAGCTCAATGATCAAATCCACGTTCATGGTGGAAGTTCCACGGCCGTGGAAATGGGGCGTGGAAGTCATATTCCTTTTGTTTTGCAATTTTTTTGTGCCATTCTTCATCTTTGCTCTTTCCTTAGCTTCTTAATGTGTATCCTCATCTTCCTAGGTGATCAATTCATCCTTTATTGCCATCAAACGATCCAATTCCAGCTCTTATTCACCTACAATCAACACAAAGCTAGTGTAGATCTCCATATCGAAAATATAGATGAATAAGCTAACTATTGCTTCTACGCCCTATCCATCAACCCAATAATAATGAAAAACAACTAGAAAACGTTCCTATAATATCACAATATTTCATGCTAACAAAATACCCCATACTTGCCACTTGCTTGTCCCCAAACAAGGTTTTCGAAAGCTTAGAACATAGTTAGGATGAAATATGCATGCAACTCAAAACAAAACATCTTTTTGGGTGAATGTGCTTCTAGTCCATAGATCAACCTCAAACCTTGCTTCATTCATCATTGAAAACGCTCACACACACAAACCAAAGGATGTATAGAAAAGAAACTTCACAAGTTACTTAAACCTCAAAACAAACATCATAACCTTCAAGTATTGTCAAAATCAAGAATAAGAAACTTCAACTTAGATCACTAAGTCATATAACACTCTTTTGATCTTAAGGACTTTCAAGTAAAGGTCTAGAAAGCGGACGGAAGGAAACTTGTAAGGGATGTGGTGCATGAATCCGGGAAAAGGAATAACCCAACTTTTTTACTTTTTCTTTTGATTTTGCAACACCATCAACTTAGAGCTTTGCTCTTTTCTTTATTTTTCGACTTTACTTTTGGAAATATGGACAGTTGTGCACAAAAACCGGAGCCTAGGAGATTGGCGTTTCTCAATTTTGAGATGCCTCAAACCCTTGATGCACATATCGTAATCCGTTAGGAATATCGCTCAATCCGACTTTGGCAAGACACAAACACCCGGCTATGTGAATGGTGCCGAGTTACTCATCGTCATGATTGACTTCCCCAAACCTACAATTTCTTTCTATTCTTTGAATGAAAAATTTTGCTTTCATGGCCCTCCCACATCAAACATGCCAAATACTCAACTCCTCAAAATTCCCGGATAGGTAAAGGGAGGTTGTTATTTCAATGAGGGGCTAAATGATCAAAGAAAGAAGTAAGAAAATCGAAGTGCCTTAATCATTTCAATAAAGAACTAAAGGAACTCATCATGCGATTTCAACTTCAATTTTTCAAATTGATTTAGATAAAACTTTCACCTTATGAAACTTGCAAGTAAAGATAAACAATTCATTCAATCTCTTTTCAATTCATAATTTTGTTCAAACATGCAATTGTTATCAAGAACTCATTCCACAAGTAAGATTTATCATAGAATCATCTCAATTCTTAGAAGCGCAAAAATTTTCAAAATTTTTCAAATTTTTATGGGTTTTCCAAAACTATTTTCATGCAATGCAATAATGAAACGTGTGACTATGAAACAAAACATGCGATAATGTCATGGATAGAAACAAGCAAAGTAGTAGTAGAGTTATTACACACATAGTCACACCCCACCCCATACTTAGGACCAACATTGTCCCCAATGTTCAAGAAAAATAAATAAAGAAAATAAAGAAAAGAAAAATGAATTCACTAAACGGTGGTGGGGCGGCTGAAACTGTCGATCATGAAACTCATCACTGCGGCGGCGGTGGTGGTGGGAATGGGCGGAAGTCATGACTGTAGTACCACCCAAACTGCTGGCGGTATATATCGCTCATCATCTCGTCATGCTGCTACCTCCTCTCCTCCTGCCGGTCCATGTGGATCTCCAAGTCGCCCACTCTCCTGGATAGGTTGTCGGCCCATGCCGGCAACTGCTCGTACCATGCAGGTGGCTGGCTATACCATGCTGGAGCATCCTGTGGAGCCGGTGCTGCTGGTGGTGCTGGCGGCTGTGAGTACCAAGGTTGAGGAGCTCCCATCCACTCCGGCTGCGCTCCATACCAAGCTGGAGGAGCATCCATCCAGGTCGGTCTCTCGCTCACACTGGCACGGCAAGAAGATGAAGCACCGGAAGGCCTAGAAGGGCGAGGAGACTGTCTCCGTATATCTGGGAAGGTATCCAGCTGATCCGGAAAGGTGCCAAAATCAGCATCATCATATCCTCCACCATAATCCTCTCCTCCTACCTCCTCCTCTACATCTACAATTGGAGGCTCCTCGGGAATGTACGGGGGTGTTGGTAGTCTATTCGTATGCATAATAGCGAATGTCTCCTTCCAATTATGGCGTCCGGCCATAATGGAATACTCAGGAAGCCAAATAATACCCCTACCTCCTCTATCCTCCCATGGCATAGCAGCTGTAGGTGGAGCTCGGTGTCTAGGAAATACGATACCCCTAGTCATTAGGTTGTTGAGACCTAAAGGTCTCGCTACTATCCTAGTACAGGCAGAGTAGTCAATCCCCAACTGTGTAGCAATGTGGGTCACCATCCCACCATATACAATGTTCCCCGCCCTCTTATTTTTCAGCTTGCTCATAGTGGCGGTTAAGAGGGTCGCACAGTCAGTTGGTCTACCATGGAGCATGCAATACAAGAGAAACATCTCATCGGTCTTGATTTTCTGCGGGGTCTCGGTCCTAGGAAATAGGCACTGGGAAAGAACCCTATGAGCTATCTTCAAGGCTAAGTGGTAGATAAGCTTAGCCTTGGTGTCGGCCGGTTGCCAACGATCCTCACTTGCATTTATCATTACAATCTCCCTCCAGAACTCCTTAGCGTATACACCACTAGGGAATCGACCTTTGAAGGTCTCATGGAACCCAAAGAAGGCTCCAAACTGCTGGATGGAGAACTCATAGTCCGTCTCCATCAATCTGAAAGATACCGTCCTATCGACGGCACTGTGCTCGAAGGAGATAACAAACTCCCTCGTGATCTCCTCATACGCATCCGATTGAATAGCGGAAAAGACATTCAAACGTGCCCTATCTAAGAGCCATGTCAAATCTCCTACTACATTGAGAGGCTCTAAATCCTAAAGAAAAAGATACCTCGGTGCTATGACTTTCCGCTTCTCAATTTTCCCTAAGGCTTCAAGGTAGTTAGGTGGGATGGTTGGGATTCTAGGGCCTGGAGGTGATGGTGGAGGTGATGGAGGGGCTTGGGAAGAGGAAGAGCTGTCACCCCTTCTCTTTTTCTTTCCCGCACTTCGTGTATACATTTTTCTCACAAACCAGAAAAAATAACGGCCTGTTCTTGAGGTTCCACGGCCGTGGAAATCCCAGATGCCGTAATTTTGCACTGTTCGGCTCAAATCTCCACAAAAACCACAACAATTTCAGCAGAACCTGTCCTAGACTAATTCCGATCTCAATCCTAAGCAAATTCTCTATGTTCTTGCAGAAATCGAACCTGAATTGACAAAGAAAAGAATGAGAGTAAAAACCTAGGGTTTTGGATCTTTGAATCCAAATTCCTCCTTCTTGAAGGATTGTTCGCTTGTTCCGTTGATTGGATCTTGTAGATGGATGAGAGTACTTCACTTTAGCACAAAGAATCGCTTGATTTGGTTACAAAACGAGGATTTGGGAGTGGAATGAAGATCTCGGCAATTTTGGGCGTGGAATGGAGAATTGGGGATGAAATTGTGAAGGAAGGTGGTTTATATAGTGGTCGTAAAAAATTTTGAAAACCACGGTCACTTGGGATGTTCCACGGCCGTGGAAATGTACGGACCCGTGGTTTTTGTGATTTTTCTCAGCTTTTACAAAATTACGGTCACTGTAGCATCCACGACCGTGGAATTGGCCGTGGAACTCTCTATGTTGCTCTAAAGCTCCAATTTCGTCAATTCTCTCGACCTTTCCTCCTTCAATTCCGTATTCCTCGCTCCTACATCCAAAAACACAACATACCGGAAGATATCGAAGGCAAAACAAAACAAAAACGTCTAAACTACTCTAAACTAAGAATGAAAACGAAAATACAATAGCTTGGGTTGCCTCCCAAGAAGCGCTTGTTTAAGGTCCGTAGCTAGACCGTACTTGCCTCTATTCGAGTGTGGTAGGTGCGAACTCCTCAGCTTGGAGCTCCGGTGAGTATTTCTTCAATCATTGATCGTGCACCTTGAAAATTCCGCTCTTTTCACCCCATACTTCAACTACGCCATGGGGAAAAACATGTTTGATTAGATAAGGTCCGGTCCAACGCGATTTAAGCTTACCTGGAAAGAGCCGAAGTCACGAATTGAAAAGGAGGACTTGATCTCCTTCCTTGAGATCCTTTGGAATGATATGCTTATCATGCCAACGCTTCGCTCTCTCTTTGTATATCTTGGCGTTCTTGTAGGCGTTTAAGCAAAGTTCTTCAAGCTCATTAAGATCCAAGAGGCGCTTCTCGCCTGCTTCTTTCATGCCGAAGTTCAACCACTTAAATGCCCAATACGCCTTGTGTTCCAGCTCTACCGGTAAGTGACAAGACTTCTTATACACAAGGTTGTATGGTGTCGTTCCTATGGGAGTCTTATACCCATTCCGGTATGCCCATAGCGCATCGTCTAGCTTCAAAGACCAATCCTTCCTTTTCCTTGAAACTGTTTTCTCTAGGATGCCCTTGATCTCTCTATTCGAAATCTCCACTTGTCTACTCGTTTGTGGATGATAGGGAGTGGCGATCTTGTGAGTCACCCCATACTTAGCTAGGAGAGCTTCGAATCGTCGGGCAATGAAGTGTGAACCTCCATCACTAATAATAGTCCGCGGTGTCCCAAACCTTGGGAAGATAGTTCTATTAAAGAAATTTATGACAACCGCGGCATCATTAGTAGGAGAGGCTATAGCTTCTACCCATCTCGAAACATAATCCGCCGCTAAGAGTATGTATTGATTCCCGCAAGACAATGGGAAGGGTCCCATGAAGTCGACTCCCCAAACGTCGAAGATCTCTACCTCTTGTATAATTTTGAGAGGCATCTCGTTTCTCCTAGATATGTTTCCTGTTCTTTGACAAGCATCACAACAGGAAACAAAGGTATGCACATCCTTAAACAAATTGCAATACATTAGCGCTAGTTTTATTGGAACTAGCGTGTCCTCCACAAGGTAGTGAATGACAATGACGGATTACGCTTTGCATCTCCTCTTCCGGCACACATCTTCGAATGATGCCGTCTGGACCTCTCTTGAAGAGTAGAGGTTCGTTCCAGAAGTATTGCCGGACATCCCTAAAGAACTTCTTTCTTTGTGCGTAGGATAATCCGGGAGGTATTTCCTGACAAACCAAGTAATTAACAAAATCAGCATACCATGGTTCGTTACCTCTTGTTATCGTGTCGATGCACTCCTCTATTATGTGTAAGTGTTCGTCCGGGAAGGAGTCATCTATAGGTAGATCGTCGTCTTCTAGATGTGGTAGACGACTCAAATGATCCGCAATAGAATTTTCTGAACCTTTCTTATCGTGGATCTCTAGATCGAATTCTTGAAGGAGAAGAATCCATCTAATCAGTCTCGGTTTTGCATCCTTCTTAGCAAGCAAATATCGAATCTCCGAATGGTCCGTGTATACTATCACCTTCGAACCTACAAGATAAGAACGAAACTTTTCAAATGCATATACAACGGCCAAAAATTCTTTTTCCGTAGTGGCGTAGTTGAGCTGCGCTTCATCTAGCGTCTTGCTAGCGTAATAGATGGCGTGTGTGCGGCCATCCTTCTTTTGTCCCAGCACAGCCCCAACGGCTACGTCACTCTCATCACACATAACCTCGAATGGAAGACTCCAGTCCGGAGGTTGTATGATTGGGGCAGAGATTAGAGCTTCCCGGATCTTGTTAAATGCATCTAAACATTCCTGCAAAAAGTCAAAAACTGCATCTTTCATCAATAGATTAGTGAGCGGTTTTGATATCTTAAAAAAGTCTTTGATGAAACGTCTATAGAATCCGGCGTGTCCTAGGAAGCTTCTTATCCCTTTCCCCGAAGATGGAGGAGGGAGCTTCTCTATGGTCTCTATCTTAGCCTTATCTACCTCAATCCCTCTATTGGAGATCAAGTGTCCTAAGACAATACCTTCTTTTACCATGAATTGACACTTTTCCCAATTGAGAACTAGATTAGTGTCTTCGCACCTTTGAAGCACAAGAGAAAGGTTAGAAAGGCAATGATCAAAAGAGGAACCATAAACAGAGAAATCGTCCATGAAAACCTCCATAATCTCTTCTATATATTCCGAGAAGGTAGTCATCATGCACCTTTGGAAGGTGGCTGGGGCATTGCAAAGCCCGAACGGCATTCTCCTATAAGCGAACGTACCCCATGGGCAGGTAAATGTGGTCTTCTCTTGATCGTCCGGATGTATCAGAATTTGAAAGAAACCACTATAACCGTCAAGATAACAAAAGTATGAGTGTTGTGCTAACCTCTCAAGCATTTGATCGATGAATGGCAAATGAAAGTGATCCTTCCTTGTCGCGTTGTTCAGCTTGCGGTAGTCTATGCACATCCTCCACCCCGTTATGGTTCTTGTAGGAATGAGCTCGTTGTTTTTGCTTTTGATGACCGTCATTCCTCCCTTCTTTGGAACAACTTGAACCGGGCTTACCCACTTACTATTGGAGATAGGGTAGATAATACCTGCGTCAAGTAGCTTAAGAATCTCCTTCTTGACAACCTCCTTCATTGTCGGATTTAACCGCCGTTGAGGTTGTCGTGAAGGCTTAAAGTCTTCCTCCATTAGAATATTGTGCATACATAGTGATGGTTTAATGCCTACAAGATCCTCTATTGTGTATCCTAAAGCTTTTCTATGTTTCTTAAGAATAGCTATGAGATTATTATGTTCATCTTCACTTAAATCGGAACTAACAATTACCTGAAAAGTAGAATTAGTTCCTAAGAATGCATACCGAAGATGTGTTAGAAGTGGCTTCAATTCCATTGTTGTTGGAGTTTCAATTGGCTCTTGAGGAGTGTTCAATGCTTCCTTAGAAGTCTCTAAAGGTGGAAGAGTGGTTGAAGAAGGCTCAAGAGAATTGGTGGAAAGAACGTGATCGTCCTCTGAATTCTCCAAAATTGCGGCACCTCTGTTAGTTCCACGGCCGTGGAAATCAATTACGGTGCCTCTAGAAGTTCCACGACCGTGGAATTGGCCGTGTAACTTATTGTGGCTTTCTGAGTAGCTAATTACGGTCATCATGGAGGATTCCACGGCCGTGGAATAGCACGACTGGCCGTGGTTCCTCACGTTTCTGACCCATCATAGAGTTTTTCAAACTCTTCTTCATGCACTTCTTGTAGCTTCTCTAAGGCTTTAATCTCATTGTTGCATTCCTCATCTTCCCCTTTCTCCGTTACGCTCATGGTAATCACCTTTTGCAACGGATCTTCGGTTAGAATTGAGCTAACTTCCTCTCTAGATGCCTCCTCGTCATGGATGTTGAACATGTCCTCTCCTAAAGCTGGCTCTTTCACCAATGTTAAGAGAATGAATTCAACCTTCTCTTCTCCTATGTCGAAGGCGAGTCTAGCATTCTTGCAATCCACCATACAGCCGGAGGTTGCAAGAAACGGTCTTCTGAATATGATCGGGACCGGACAATCTGCAGGAATGTCAAGCACAACAAAATCTATGGGGACATAGAACTTACCAAGCTTGACCGGGATGTCTTCGATGATACCGATGGGACGAGTTATGGATCGATCCGCCATGTACAATGTCATCTTCACCGGTTTAGGCTCACCTAAACCGATCTTCCTACACAAAGCAAGAGGGATGATGATAACGCTTGCTCCTAAGTCAAATAATGCATCGAATCTGACATCTCCCATTCTGATTGGAATGCAAAAAGATCTCGGATCTTTCAGCTTTGGGGGCATCTTCTCTTTCATTGTTTTGATGAGATCCCATGATTCCAAACTCACCTTGACTTCTCCAAAGTCTTCTAGTTTCCTCTTGTTAGAGAGGATTTCTTTTAAGAACTTCCCGTAAGCGGGCATACCTACAACTTAATCAATAAAAGGTATCTTAATATGCAGTTTGCTCATGAGTTCAATGAACTTACCGAACTGCTTGTCTAGACGTGCTTTCGCTCTAGATTGCGGGAATGGTAGAGTAAGTTTGTAAGCTGGGGGAGGAATGTAGATGTCTTCCTTCTCCTTCCCCTTCTCCTTTTCCTTCTCAGCTGGAACCTCTATAAACTTAGGTTGCGGTTCAGTTGTGGTTACTCCGCTCCTAGTGGTAATAGCCATCAGCCTTCCTTTAGGGTTGTCCTCCGTCTTTCCGGGAAGTTTTCCTTGATCTCTATGAACTTCTCCGGCCTTGCTAAACAGTTGGGTTTCTAAAGTCTTTTGGTCTTTATCAACCTTCATTATGTGATCATCAACCTTCGTGATCCGATTCTCCAATCCTTGAAGCTTTCCCAAGATTGTCTCCAAAACGGGGTCGGATTTCTCCTTTTCCGAACTGCTTGTATTGTTGGATCGTTGCCCTTGGCTTTTCAAAGGAGTGGAAGAAGAAGAAGGTGGTGTTACTGAATTTCCTGAATTGGAATGAAAATTTCCGGAATTTTGCTGTTGATTGGAACGCCAATTGTCGTTCGAATTCCTGTTGTTGTTGTTGTTGTTGTTGTTGTTCCAATTGTTGTTATTCCGGTTATTATTGTTCCAATTGTTCCCGTTGTTGTCGTTACGGTTGGTTCCTTCGTTTCTTTGGTAGTTGTTGTTTCCTAGGTAACCAACGTCTTGCTCCTTTGGCTTTTGCAAGCCAGCTCTAATCACCTCTTTCAATTCCTTGATTTCGGTGTTTAGGGAGAAAATTTGAGTTTGCGCAGCTTGGGTTAGCTTTGCTCCCGAATCTCCTCCTTTGGATTCCACCTTTCGGTGAGAATATCTCTCTATGATTTGGGCTTGTCTTTCAATCAAATCCCAAGCGTCTTCTTCCCTCATGTCCATGAACGTTCCACATGAAAGGGAGTGGAGTTTGAATTGTGTCTCTAGATCAAGTCCCTCATAGTATATCTCTAGTAGTCCAAGCCTTGGAATGCCATGATGTTGGCAATCCAATAGCAATTCCTGAAACCTTCCCCAAGATTGAAACAAACTTTCGTTAGATTTCATAGAAAAAGTATTAATCTTACCTCTCAATTCCGCAGTTTTGGATGGCGGAAAGAACTTAGTTAGAAACTCCGAAGAAAGATCCTCCCACGTATTAAGCTTCGCATTTGGGAGAGCTTGATACCATGCTAGAGCCTTCCCCTTCAAAGAGAAGAAGAACGGCTTAAGCTTGTAGCTGTTGGTGGTGGTGTTCTTTGGCTTCATCGTTTCCATAAGAATCTCAAAATTCTATAAGTGTTGGTGTGGAGATTCGGCACTTGTTCCGCCAAATTGATTTTGGCAAATCATGGTAATCACTTGCGGATTGAAGCTAAATCCATGAATATCTTCAGCTTCAAAGTTCACGCCAAGGCGGCACGGTTGTTGAGTTGGATCCAGCCTTTGACCAAGCGTTCTTGGCTCTTCATCCACACGAGCGGCTCTCGCACCCCCAGCTGGGATACGAGGATCGATGGCTGGCCTCGGATGGTTCCGGACTGGATTGATCGTTGGATCAATGTCCTCTAGTCCCGGCATAGAATCATCACTCTCATCTTCGGATGATTCGGTCCTAACCGACCTTGTCGGTTTGTTTTTCTTCTTCTTCTTCTTAGAGTCACTCATCTCCACTCTAAGTTGCAAAAACATGTCCCTAAGCTCATCATATTTAGCTGTATTTCGATCCGACTCTTCTCTACGAGTCTTCTCACTCCATGCAAATTGAGCTCTAGATTCCTCCAATTCCGCTTGGAGATCTCTTTCTTCGTTTTCAGCCATCTTTCTTTCTTTGAGCTTCCTTCTCAAAGTCTTCTCAAGCTCTTGATCTAGAGGTAGGAGGTCTTTGTTGGTTCTATACCTGCACATATACCTAAAATAACCTGCAAATATCACTCAAGAAAATATATCAAATAGTAGGAGCAAAGCTTCCCGGCTTGACAACCGATAACCGAATTCGGCCTAAGCCAAATCCCCGGCAACGGCGCCAAAAACTTGTTCGCCACTTAGCGTACGTGCAAATAAGCTTTAAATTTATAAAACTAGAATCAAGCAAGTGAACCCGCAGTGTACGGATCGCATAGTAGAGCAAGAATTCCAGAGTATCGAACTCAGGGATTTGGGGAGGATAAATTCAGTTATAAGATTATCAAGCAAGTAGAAGGTAAGCTTTGCAAATATATTGGGGAAAACACCAATCCTAAAGATCCAAGTATCCTGTTGTGGCAATCGATTCAAGATATACTAAAGATATAAGGACAAAGTTGAGGTTTGCAAAGGTATACGAATGTAAGCTAATGTACGGTGAAGTTACAAAACCCTATATGACTTACCCAAAGACACTCTCTATAAAGGTTGTTGAGGCTTCAGTATAGAAAGGATCTAAAGGTAAGAATTAGTCTCAAATACCCAAACTTGTAACCCAAGGATCAAGATAGGCTCAAACGGTTAAGGTTGTGACACTCGAAACCGAAATAGAGGATGTTGAGTCTCACTATTACCTAGAAAAGACAAGTCAAGACTAGATTAAAGAAAATCTTTAACTTTGGATTAAAGTAAAAGCAAGGTCCGTAAAATGGGGTAAATCGCGGCTGGATCTTGAGATTCCACGGCCGTGGAACTCAAGAACAACCCATAATTTTGGGTGTCTACGAAGTTTCTCTAGCTCTCAGGGTCCAATCTGTTTAAGAACGATCTATCATCATCTAAGCCATAACTATCAACCCTTCACCTTAGAATTGCTAAGGGTTTTTAGCCAACAATCATCATTTGATATCAATAATTATGTTTAAGAAGAATGAAAGATGGAAAACTTCGAAACTTCAATAAAACTCCAATCAAATCTCAAATCCGTGCACACAAAGAGATAAGTGTATAACAGATTCGGAAACAACACGAACAAATCACAATCCTTATTGAGAACGAAGAACGGGATGTCAATCCGTCTTCTAATCAAATCAAAAGGATGAAAGAGCCTAACTTACGCCACAAGCAACTTCAAAATCTTCAAATCCTAAGCACGTGTATGCAATCGATAATCAACGTAAGCAGCCGTCCAAAATTCTCTCTTATTAAGCCTTTTTATAGGGTGAGAAAAAGATATCTTCTATGTCCAATACGTAGAAAACGTGACAATTAATGATTCGGCAAAAGATTGCCCAAATCACGGTCTTTAGAGATTCCACGACCGTGGAATGTAGGCGTGGAAAATATTACGATGATTTCAACCTTCCACGACCGTAATTTACACCGTGGAACTCACTGGTAGCTCAATGATCAAATCCACGTTCATGATGGAAGTTCCACGGCCGTGGAAATGGGGCGTGGAAGTCATATTCCTTTTGTTTTGCAATTGTTTCGTGCCATTCTTCATCTTTGCTCCTTCCTTAGGTTCTTAATGTGTATCCTCATCTTCCTAGATGATCAATTCCTCCTTTATTGCCATCAAACGATCCAATTCCATCTCTTATTCACCTACAATCAACACAAAGCTAGTGTAGATCTCCATATCGAAAATATAGATGAATAAGCTAACTATTGCTTCTACACCCTATCCATGAAAACAATAATGAATGAAAAACAACTAGAAAACGTGCCTATAATATCACAATATTTCATGCTAACAAATTACAAGTGGAGATTCCATTCAAGGAAAGTTTTTCCCTAAGCACGGGAGTCAATATGAGACGTATGATCAAGGAATGACGAAAGAATTAGTAGGCCCGTAAGTTAAGTTTATGGAGGCACCAAAAGATGAAGTGTCAAGTTCCCTAAGATACCGGCGGGTTGACTTCTTCGGACTTATGAGGACTACGAGAAAAATGGCGAAATGAGGATTCAAATGGTGGAATTTGCTTGATGGAGTTGACCGTTTTCCAAAATTGTGATAATGCCAAGAAATTGCAAGAAGAAAGAAGAGTGAGTGGATGATGATCCCGGAAGGGAAGAGTAAAAAAGATTGTAGAATATAGCGGATCGGTTTTGAGAGTTAATGTATGCCGGCTGTTCAATGCCAATGGGAAGAAGGTGTATCGACTAAGGCTTGTGTCTTGGTCATATAACGTGAAGTGGTTAAAGCAAGTAACTAGGATTAGACCTTGTAGAGAGGGATTGTAACGACCTTACATGACCTTTTGCGGTCATGAGATGGACATGTGAAGAGAACGGCGTGGATTTGAACCTTTAAAGTGGAACATGATAACGGGAACTAGTGAATCAAATTAGAGAAGTGATATCCCTAGTTGCTTTACGCAAATGGGAAAATATGTGAAGAGGATGCATGGTGTTTGCTCTTCTTATGAAATGGTTGATACATTGCCGCGAACGAGATATGAGTCAAATTTTCTTGACTTACCCGAAGGAGCTATTTGGCTTAGTGTGTATTTAAGGACCGAGATTATAGTGATGTTATAAGCTTTAAGCTTGAGATGGTGGTGCTTGAGAACTTACGAATTGGGAGTTGAGGAGTCTCAAAGTGGGACTTACTTCGGGTTTTTCCCCATGGGGCATGTTGGTATGATTTGTGAGGAATAGAACGAAACGGGAATGTGGTACTTCGATTATTGAGAGATGAGTATGGTTAATGACAGGTTGAGGTATCTTCTCCGTAGTAGGAGGCTCGTCAAGACTAGTTGCGTATGATTTATATGTTTTATAAGATTGACAAGAAGTAAAGATACCCCCAGACTTGGGTGGAGTAAAGAAAGGACCATCGAAAGACGGCGTTTCGGGTCGGTGTGGTCACTACAGGTTGTAGCGAAGCCTTCTTGGACTCACGAGTGTGCTTGATGAGTTGAGTCGTTAATAATGTGCATTTATCAAGTTTATGAAGCGGATTGCAGTAGTGACATTCGTTTTGTGATTTCGGGTGGTTCTAATCTAAACCCAAAGCTTATGTTAGTGTTGCACACTAATAAGAGTTGTGATAGGAGGTGGACCGTGACCTAACGGTTCATGAAAACTATTGTTGTGCGAGGTGTACGAGTGGTTCTTCGAGCTATCATTTATTGTGAATGGCTTGTTATACTCTTGTAATTTACAGGAACAAGCATGACATGAGAAGACGGTGATACGGGTTATGCAAGGTAAGAGGATAAGCATAGTTGTCTAATCAAGATAGGACGTCTGAGGTGACTTCCTAAGGAACGCAACGATTTTGATAGTATCAAGTTGATCCAATGTGGACGAGGTGACAGTTTTAGTCATACCTCCAAAGTCGGTAGAGGAGTAATGTAACCTATAAGTTGGTGAACCATAACCCCCGAGTTATGGGATGGCTTTGACAGTTCTTTCTTTCTAAGGAAGTCGATTAGATTGCGGGACCGAGACGTTTCCATGGAGCGTTATTAGAAGCAGAAGAGGTGAGTGACCTATATTCCGTTTCCTCTGACACAAACATCGAGTCATGGGGACTGTGTGGCTTTTTGGATACGTCCTAGCGGAGCTTGGGATACGTGTGAAATAACAAGAGAAGTTTTGCATGTACGTTGGACGATTGCGTGAATATAAGGAGAATGACAAAAGAAGGGTTAATAGTTGGGCACTTTAATGCGTGCACTTAAGATGATGATGGTATTTGTGTAATGATTGAGATGTTAGATGTGTACGAACGATTAGAGTATAACATGTGTACATATTTGCTCCGTGAGGGTTGATTACCCATCAGAAGTGATGGTTAAATATGGTTCAGGACGGCGGACTTATGATGTTGAGATCATCCGGGTTATTAACGTAGATGATCGGTGAAGAGATCCGGCAGAATCGTGGGATTTGTTTCCGGGATAGAAGGTTCTGAGGAGAGACCCCATAGTTACCTCTATGGGAGGACGGTTTTGTTGAGACGCCAGGAGCGTCTACATGAGCTTATGATGGAGAGATGAGATAGAGCCTCCAAGATGCTCGCACTTCCCTTACTAGTTCACCATGGTGCTTGTAAGAGGTATCTAGTTTGGAGATGTTCACACTGGAGAGACGGCTTTATGGCCGAGGTGGCTAAGTACATAGCCATTAGGTGACTCGTTGTAGATCAAGTTGAGAACCCTAAGACGAGAAAGAAGACTTCATCCACCGCAAGTTACGCAGTGGGAGTGGAAAGAAGACTTCGTCCCCGGCAATGGCGCCAAAAACTTGTTACGCTAAGATCGTGTGATGCGCAATTGGGTTTTAAATTTATACTCGTTATATTTCTCCTAGCTCCTAGCGAACGCGCAGTGTACGGGACATTCGTAGTAGGGATAGTATTCCGAGGTCGAACACAAAGACTAAGGTGAAATCGACTCGATTTGTGATTGAGTTTAGTAAAGACCTAGGTTGAAAGAAAAGAAAGAAATAAAGAAATGAAAATCTCAAATGTTTTTGGTTGGTTTTTGGTGATCAATCAAATATCACAATACATGCAAGTAATCGATCAACTAAACTATAAATCAACACAAATAAACAACTAAACAAGATATAGATCAAAGAAAGAAAAGACGAGTTCTAGGGATTGGAAATTCCGGTTATGGCATAGGACTCAAGCTATCTATTCGTTCTTGGATTAACTATGTTGGGGTTAAGTGTTTCTAGGTTGGGATTAATTACCGGGTAGGTCTCATGATCCACTAGTCCATTCCTTAAGTCTCATTACCGGGTAGGTCTCTAAGAACCTAAGGGATGGAATTCTACTCGAACCGGATTTCTAACTTAAGATCCAACCTATCCTCACCGGGTAAGTCTCGGAAGGGCTAGTTTTAAGCTACTATCCAGCACACTAAATCCAATGGCGGTTTATTAGGCTCACCACTACCTAAGGTTTGTTATCTTCGGAATCTAAGAGTAAGGATTACCGGGTAAGTCTCTCCTAACACTTAGTTGCTAACACTAGGTCACCCTAGGATAGTTTTAACTCAACAAACACTTAGGATTTCAACATTCTAACAGTCTAAGATTAGATCCATCGAACTAGAAAAATCACGGGTTGTTCTACCTAGACCACGGCCGTGGTTTGGCAAGAACTGGCCGTGATTCCTAACAGAGGATACGTTCATACAAACAAGTCATCCAAAGATAAATCTAAGTCCATCCTATCATAGCCCTAGCCATAACCATCCTTTCCTTACCCTAGAACCACATCAATTTAGCCTACAACGTTCATAATAGAAATCAAAACAAACAAACATAAAATCATAACATTCATTGCAAGATAATGAGGGAAAAGAGATGCACAAGTGAACTTTAAAACAAACCAAAATAGAATTAGAACAACTTACAACCCTTCCAAAGAAGGTTCAAAGGTTCACAAAACTCTAGAAATAGAATCCGGAAATCTTCACTACAAAAACTAGCAAGAATAGCAATGGTGTGTGTGTTCTTCTTCTTCTCCTCTTCAATGGAACTCCTCTTCTTCTCTTTGACACTTTCCTTCCTAGAAAAACTTCTTTGTTGAGAGAATATATTTGTTAGAGAGAAATGGATAATGGATGAGCTGCTCCAAACTACTCCCAGCTGCCATTCACAACCCATGAAGGACCACTTTTATAACAAACTTGCATGAGCTGGCCATGAGAGTCGTGGCACAGCTGTCACAAGAATCTGGCAAAAACCACGGTTGATTCCACGGCCGTGATCTGTCAGAGAACTGTGATTCTGTGCAGAAACTTTGCCTTGGATCATCAAGCTGTGATTTGGTGCATGGCTAGTGTTGGCAAGGTTCCATGAGTCCTCCTTAGCTTATAGCTTGTGTCCTAATGAGTCCGAGGGAGTGTCATCTAGATGAACGATCCTCAAACGCATCGTTTTAGCTCCTAAATCTCCCGAAATACCTACAAAACGCGCACAAGTCCGTGTAGACGTCTATCTCGGCAAAATACATGAATTGAGTGCAAAACGTCTCGAACTAACGCTAGACCATGCATGAATGAGCGAGAATTCTATCTAAATGATCACCTAAAACCTAGTCTTAAATCGTGTTATCAAAATACCCCATACTTAAGGTTTGCTCGTCCCCGAGCAAATTCCCAACTAAAGACTAAGAGATGACATGATTTATGTATGCAGAAAAATGGCAAATCTTTTTGGGTTTGTGCTTCTACTATTGGATCACCTTCAAAGTCATGTTCATGGCTTAGGACAAGCAATCATGCATCAAGCAAATGAAAGCATGGAAAGACAATCGTACTTAACTCAAAAGTATGCATGAAATGTAAAGATGAAGAAGTCAAGAAGATCAAGAGTACATCCAATCTAAACTACTAAGTCTTACAAACATGCAAATAGGTCATAAGGTCTTGTGAGATAAAAAGGGCCAAGAAATGTAGTGATTGGGTGGGGATTTCTAGGTTATGTGATACTAATCCGGGAACGGAACTAACTTCATATCCTTGTCCTCGATCAACTTCCCCCAAGTGTATATTTTCCTCTATCTTTTCTTTCTTTTCTTTTTCTTTGACTTATTTTTGAGGCAATGTCATTGGTGTACAAGAGCCGAAACCTTGGTGATTAGCCGTCCTCGGGTTTTTTCTTAGTTTTCGAGGTGCATCCACACCGGGCACACATACCAAAGCTCGTTAGGACTATCGGTTCATTTGACTTTGGCAAGGCACCAACACCCAATTATGTGAAGTGTACCGAGTTACTTGTCATTTAAACCAATGTCCCCAAACTTATATTTTGGCTACACTTTCACAACAAATTCAGCATTTTATGCATGATATTCTTTTCATCAACAACTTCACCCCACACTTGCTTTTTGCACACATCAACACACTAGCATGCTCCTATTCCCGGATGGGTTAAAAGGGGTCAATTTTATCTCAATTGAGGTGCTCAAGCAATCATGATTAAGATGAGAAGTAGAGAAAGATTGAATTGCCTCATTCATTCCTAGATGGTATGCAAGAACTATCATGTAATTTCGATTTTCACTACTCAATCCTTTCTAGGCAAACATCATGGTCACAAATCATTCATAGAATTCAAGAGAAGTAGTTCAAGTCCACATATGCATTTATTAATTCAACACATAAGGCCATCCATAGCCAATTCACAAGACAAGATTTCATCATTAGGATCATATCCAAGCCTAGAAAGCACAAAAAAAAATTTAAAATTTTCTGATTTTTTTATGGGATTTTCGTTTTAAGTATGTACAATGCAAGACATGTGCAAATATTAAACTATCCTAGATGCTCATCATGGAAAGGATCATGCAAACCCCACCCCATACTTAGAAACACATTGTCCCCAATGTGGTATTCAAGCAAAGAGAGTGAAAGAAGGTTCTCACAATGTAAAAGTGGTTTGCTATGGTAATCGGGATTTCTCAAATGAATTGATGTTGGATGATCCTATCAACCATGGTAGAGAGCTCTAAGCATCCATCAAAGCTTTGGAACCCGCGCTAGGCACCGCTAGCCGTCCAAGTCCCGCGTCCGCTCCACCCATAATTGGTGAGGGGTTCATCATCATCATTCATATGCCAAGAAAGGCTTCCAATGCTACTCTAGCACGCATACAAAGTAGACAAACACACACAAAGATAGAAAAATCCTAAAAACGAAGACAAAACGACAAAGGAAAAATGTTACCAATGGGTTGCCTCCCACCAAGCGCTTCTTTAAGGTCATTAGCTTGACCAAACTCGGGAGCGTCTATTCAAGGTGAAGTGGCGCAATCATGTCCACCGGAGCTCCCGGAATATACTTCTTCAAGCGGTGCCCATTCACCTTGAAATTCCCACAATGCTCCCCTCCTATCTCAATAGCTCCATGGGAAAAGATCTTCTTCACCACATATTGCCCGGTCCATCTTGATTTGAGTTTTCCGGGAAAGAGCCTTAGCCTTGAGTTGAAGAGAAGGACAAGATCTCCTTCACTCAACTCCTTGGGGATGATCCTCTTGTCATGCCATCTTTTGGTTCTCTCCTTGTAGATCCGGGCATTCTCATAAGCATCCAACCGGATCTCCTCAAGGGCGTTTAGATCAAGCAATCTCTTTTCTCCCGCTTCCTTAAGGTCAAAATTTAGCCACTTAATGGCCCAATAAGCTCTATGCTCCATTTCCACCGGAAGATGGCAAGACTTGCCATAGAGTAACTTGTAAGGAGTGGTGCCGATCGGTGTCTTGAAGGCGGTTCTATATGCCCACAATGCGTCATTGAGCTTCATAGCCCAATCCTTTCTAGTTCTGGACACCGTCTTCTCAAGGATGGCTTTTATCTCCCGGTTGGAGATCTCCACTTGGCCACAAGTTTGGGGATGGTAAGGTGTTGCCACCTTATGAGTCACCCCATACTTAGCCAAAAGCGCTCCAAAGTTCCTATTTGTGAAGTGCTTTCCTCCATCACTAATGATCACCCTTGGTGTTCCAAACCTAGGGAAGATCACCCGGTTGAAGAACCGCACCACTACCTTGGCATCATTTGTAGGAGAGGCGATTGCCTCCACCCATCTTGACACATAATCCACCGCCAATAGGATATAGAGATTGCCACATGAGGAAGGGAATGGTCCCATGAAGTCCACACCCCACACATCAAAAATCTCCACTTCTTGGATGTTGTTCAAGGGCATTTCATTCCTCCTTGAGATGTTGCCCGTCCTTTGGCAAGCATCACATCCAGCTACAAAACCTTGCACATCTCTAAACAAGTTAGGCCAATAAAAACCGGATTGCAATACCTTTGCACACGTCTTGTGTGAGCTAGCATGACCTCCACATGGTAAGGAGTGACAATGCCGGATCACACTCTCCATTTCATCTTCCGGTATGCATCTTCTAAACATCCCATCCGGTCCTCTCTTGAACAAGAGTGGTTCACTCCAATAGTAATGCCTCACATCGTTGAAGAACTTCTTTCTTTGTGCATATGTCAATCCGGGAGGCACTTCCTCACATACTAAGTAGTTCACAATGTCGGCATACCATGGCTCATTTCCTCTAGAAACTTGGAACAAGCATTCCTCCATCATTTGCAATTGCTCATCTCGGAATGAGTCATCAATTGGAATATCGTCTCTTCCAAGCTCCAATGGAGGCAATCTACTAAGGTGATCCGCCACGGAGTTCTCGGATCCCTTCTTATCTCGTATTTCCAAATCAAACTCTTGAAGAAGAAGGATCCACCGAATCAACCTTGGTTTGGCATCCTTCTTTGTAAGTAGATAACGGATCGCCGCATGATCCGTATACACTATGACCTTCGCTCCAACAAGGTATGAGCGGAACTTCTCAAATGCATACACCACCGCGAACAACTCCTTCTCGGTGGTAGCATAATTGAGTTGGGCATCATCTAGCGTCTTGCTAGCATAATAAATAGCATGAGTACGCCCTTCTTTCCTTTGCCCTAAAACGGCCCCAACGGCCACATCGCTTGCATCGCACATGATCTCAAATGGTAGACTCCAATCCGGAGGTTGCATTATAGGTGCGGAGATCAAGGCGTTCTTCAACCTACAAAAAGCTTCAAGACAATACTTGGAAAAGACAAAATCAACATCCTTCATTAGTAGGTTAGTGAGAGGCTTAGAAATTTTAGAGAAGTCTTGAATAAACCTCCGGTAGAAACCGGCATACCCTAAGAAACTCCTTACCCCCTTTACCGAGGTAGGTGGCGGCAACTTCTCTATCGTTTCAATTTTGGCCCTATCAACCTCAATGCCACGGTTGGACACCAAGTGTCCTAACACAATGCCTTCACTTACCATGAAGTGGCATTTTTCCCAATTCAAGACAAGATTTGTCTCCTCACATCTTTGCAATACTAATGACAGGTTATCCAAGAAATTATCAAAGGAAGAACCATAAACAGAGAAATCATCCATAAACACTTCCATGATATTTTCTATGTATTCCGAAAAGATAGCCATCATACACCTTTGGAAGGTGGCGGGTGCATTACACAACCCAAATGGCATTCTCCTATATGCAAAAGTACCCCATGGACATGTAAAGGTTGTTTTCTCTTGGTCATCGGGGTGGATAGGGATTTGGAAGAATCCACTATAACCATCTAGATAGCAAAAATTAGAGTGTTGAGCTAACCTTTCTAGCATTTGGTCAATGAAGGGGAGAGGGAAGTGATCTTTCCTAGAGGCCATGTTCAATTTCCTATAATCAATGCACATCCTCCACCCCGTAACCGTCCTAGTCGGGATTAGTTCATTGTTCTCATTAGTCACTACAGTCATCCCACCCTTTTTAGGAACTACATGAACGGGACTAACCCACTTACTATCCGAGATAGGGTAGATAATTCCCGCATTTAGCAATTTGATGATTTCCTTTTTGACTACCTCTTTCATTATAGGATTCAATCTCCTTTGATGTTCAATAGAGGGTTTGTGGTTATCTTCCATCATTATCTTATGCATGCACAAAGACGGCTTAATGCCAACCAAATCATCGATAGTATAACCAATGGCCTTTCTATGCAATCTCAGTTCATGCAACAACTTAGCAAGTTCATCATCACTCAAGCATGCATTAACAATCACCGGATATGAAGAATTTTCACCAAGAAATGCATACTTTAAATGAGAGGGAAGGGGTTTAAGTTCAAGTTGAGGGGGACCTTTATCGGTTGAAGATGATCCAAATAAGGTTGGAAGAGAAGAATCCAAAGCAAATGAAGACTCCTCATGGCTCTTAAAAGCTTGATCATCATCAAGGACTGGTCCAGGGAAATCCACGGTTGAAATCACGGCTTGCCCAACTTCCACGGCCGTGGTTCTTGCCAAGCTTGCTTCTCGGAGTTGTCCAGAAAGTTTGACGGCCGTGGAGTGTAAATCTCGACCGTGGAACTTGCAGTTGTTCAACACCTCTTCGTGGCTTTCAAATCCAACCCTTGGCTCCTCTTCCAATGCTTCTAAAGCCTTGATTTCTTCATTGCAAGCCTTCTCAACACTTTCCTCCATCATACTTAAGGTGAGAACCTTCTCCAAGGGATCCTTGATCAAGATCGAGCTCACAACTTCTCTAGACTCTTCTTGCTCGACTATGTTGAAGGCATCCTCATCAAGGGTTGGCCCTTTCATCATGGTGGACAACTTGAACTTGACGTTCTCTTCTCCAATGTTGAAGGAGAGAGTCCCATTCTTGCAATCCACTAGGCATCCGGAGGTGGCTAGGAAATGTCTTCCTAAGATGATGGGAACCGGATAGTCCGCCGGAATGTTCAAGACGACAAAGTCAATTGGCACATAGAATCCTCCTAGTTGCACCGGAATGTCTTCTAGAATCCCAACCGGATGAGTGATAGAACGGTCCGCCATATAGAGGGTCATCTTGACCGGCTTTGGCTCTCCTAGCCCGACCTTGTTGCAAAGTGCAAGTGGTATGATGCTTACACTCGCTCCAAGATCACAAAGGGCCTCGTACTTCACATCTCCCACTCCTATTGGGACGCAAAAAGAGCCCGGATCCCTTAGCTTGGGAGGCATCTCTTCCTTCATGGTTTGGATCAATTCCGAGGATCTCTTGGTCATTCTTATCTCCCCATACTCCTCCAACTTCCTTTTGTTGGAGAGTATTTCCTTCAAAAACTTGCCATATGCCGGCATTCCTAAAATGGCATCCATGAACGGAATGTTAATATGTAATTTGGACATTATTTCAAGGAACTTACCAAAGTGATTGTCTAAACGAGCTCTTGCTCTCGATTGTGGAAACGGTAGTGGTGGCTTGTACGGAGGCGGTGCCACATAGGTTGGCTCTACATCCTTGCTTTTGCCTCCATCTTCTTGCTTTCTTCCCTCTTCTACCACTACTTGCTTTCCCTTAGCTTGGTCCTTGGGCAAAGGATCCTTCATACTCAACCCACTCCTTGTTGTGATATCCAACACTTGGCCTCTTGGGTTGTCTTCGGTCCTTCCGGGAAGCTTTCCCGGATCTCTATGTGCTTCTCCCGCTTTTTGTAACACTTGTGCTTCCAAGACTTTTTGAGCCTTAGAGATTGAAGTCACGGTGCTCTCAAGACCACTCAACCTTCCTAGCAATTGCTCAAACATTATTTCGGTTCTATCCTTGGGAGGTTGAGTGAAGCCGGGTGGAGGTTCTTGTGAAGCTCTTGGTGGTGGAGTTGAGCTTGTGGAAGCGGGGGGGTTCAAGGCTCCATCCGGGTTAGAGTAAGAAAATCCGGGATGGTTGTGGTTGGGCCGGTAATTGTTGAATTGTCAGTTGTTGTTGAAACTCCTTGGGCCTTGGTAATTGTTGAAGTTGCCCCTTCCCATATAATTCACATCCTCCTCCTTGGAAAACAAGTTGGCTTGTGGAAGCACTTGAGGAGTTTCTTGGTTCTTCAAAGTTGTAGCACACAACTCCCTCAAGGACTTCAACTCATTGTTGATGGCGTCAAGCTTGAAATTGCTCATGGTGACTTCACTCACCTCATATGCTCCCGCCTTTCTTCCTTCACTCTTTCTATGGGAGTATTTCTTAATCACTAGAGCTTGCTTCTCCACAAACTCTCAAGCATCATCTACATGTTTCTCCATGAATGTCCCATCGGAAAGAGATTGGAGCTTGAATTGGCTATCTTTGTCAAGTCCCTTGAAGTAGATCTCCAATAGCTCAATTTTCGGGATGCCATGGTGTGGACAATCAAGGAGAAGATCTTTGAACCTCTCCCAAGACTTGAATAAACTTTTTCTATCCTTCATCACGAAGGCATTGATCTTCCCTCTTAATTCGGTAGTCTTGGAAGGTGGGAAGAACTTAGTCAAAAACTCGGTTGTCATCTCCTCCCAAGTACCAACTCGCCCTTGCGGAATAGATTGATACCAAGCCAAGGCTTTGTCCTTAAGAGAGAAGGAGAAAGCCCTTAGCTTATGGTTGTTGCTCTCCAATCTTGGCGGTCTAAGAGTCTCCATCAAAATCTCGTAGTTCATAAAATGTTGGTGAGGAGACTCTCCTTCCATCCCTCCAAATTGATTATGCCGGATCATTTGTAGAACTTGAGGGCGGAGCTCATAGTTGTGGGTCGCGGGATCTCCTAAGTTCACACCCGGTCAGTGTGCTCTTTGTGCCGGATCCATACGTCTCCCTAGGGTTTGTGGCTCCTCAATAGCAATGGGAACAACCCTAACATTAGCCGCCGGCTGCGGTTGTGGTGGAGGAGGTGGAGGTTGTCGGCGATTAAGCTCTCCTTGAACAAGGGCTTGCCTAATCTCTTCAATCTCCCTCCTAGTTTCCTCTTGCCTCTCAATGGCAAGTCTCCTTTCTTCCTCCAAGAGCTCATCTCTTAGCCTTATTTGCTCTAAGGCTTCATCCAATTCAGCTTGGAGGTTTCTTCTGGCCATCTCTTTCTCTTTTCGGATGTTCTTGGATCTAGATCGAAGGGTTTTCTCCGGTTCGGGATCGAATGGAGCTAAATCCTTGCCATGAGATCTTCGCATACACCTAAAGAGTAATAGATGTCCTGAAAAGCAAAGACACAAACCAAAAAGAGATCAAAAGCAACAAGAAAGATCTACACTAGAAACAATCACAAAATAGACTCAATCTAGACCTAGTCCCCGGCAACGGCGCCAAAAACTTGTTACGCTAGGAAATAGCACAAAAAGCTTTACATTTATAAACTCGAACTAAATCCTAAACTACCTAGCGAAACCCGCAGTGTACGGGTCGTTTTGTAGAAAGGAAAGTATTCCGAGGTCGAACACAAGGACTGAGGTGAAACTAAGTCATTCAATGATCGAAGATAGTGTGAATCTAGACTAAGATAAGATGAGGAATAAAGAAAAATGGAAAACACAATGTTTTTGGAGGGTTTTTCGGTGATCAAACAAGATCACAAGTATGTGAACACAATCAAGCAACACAAACACACTAACACAAAAGATAGGAGAATGGAAATAACAAAGCGGATTCTAGAGTTTGGAAGTCCCGGTTATGGCATAGACTCAAGCTAACTATTCATTCCTCGGATTAACCCCGATATGTTGGGATTAAGCGTTTCTAGATTTGGATCAATTACCGGGTAAGTCTCATGGTCCACTAGTCCATTCCTAAGGTCTCATTACCGGGTAAGTCTCTAAGAACCTAAGGATAGGAATTCTACACAAACCGGATTGTCACCTAGGGGTCTAACCTATCCTTACCGGGTAAGTCTCGGAAAGGGAAGTCCTAAACAACTATCCTAGCACACTTAGTCCAATGGCGGCTTGTGAGGCTCACCACTACCTAGGGTTAGTCATCTTTTGAATCTAAGAGTAAGAATCACCGGGTAAGTCTCTTCTAAACACTTAGTTGCTAACACTAGGTCACCCTAGGATAGAATTAGCTCAACAAACACTAGGATTTCAACAACAAGAGTCATCCAAGGGCAAATCTAAGTTCATCCTATCATGGTCCTAGCTATAACCCTTCTTTCCTTACTCTAGAATCGCAATCTATCTAGCCAACAACATTCATTTCAAGATCAATCTCCACAAATAAAGCATGCTTGCAAGTCATGGTCAAATGATGAAGAACAATCCAAAGAAAAGACATTAAAAGCATAGAATAGAAATTACAAAATCCTTACAAGGCTCCAAAAGCTAATCCAACTTGACAACAATCGAAGCTTCACTCGAATCCAATCTAATCTCTCTCTAAAACGAGAATCTACACTAATCTCTTCCAAGAACACCCCTAATGGGTGCTTGGAAGAGAGGCAACAATGGAGAAGTGTTTTGGGGAAGAAAGGTAGGTCAAAAGAGAGGAGAAGGATCCCCAATTACAGCCTGCAAAATCCTTTAAATACCCACTAAGATGCAAGAGCAATGGAAGAGATCGTGGCCAGCTGTCAACGTGGTCCTGGAAGGAACCACGGGCATATTCCACGGCCGTGGAAAGGGTCTAGACCGTGGTTTGGTCCAGAGTCTTCTTCTAGGCTCGTTAAGTCATGATTTGGTGCATGGCTTGTGTTGGCAAGGTTCCTTGAGTCCTCCTTAGCCCTTAACTTGCATTCCAATGAGTCCGGAAGTATGTCATCTCGAGGAATGATCCTCGGATGTATCGATTAGGCTCTTAAATCTCCCAAAATACCTACAAAGCAAACAAAAGTCCGAGTAGACGTCTATCTCGACAAAATACGTGATTTGAGTGCAAACGCCGTGAACTAATGCTAAACCATGCATGAATGAGCGGAAAATCTATCTAAATGAGTGTCTAAATCTAGATCATAAATCGTGTTATCATTACGCAGTGGGAGTGGAAGGATACCTCCATAGAGGTTACTACCGGTTTGAGAACACGCAAATGTTGTGACGTATTTGGGTCAATATGTACCGACCGACTGAGATAACACATTTTACACCGTCTTGGGAAACAGGACCGATGAGTCGGATATTTCTGGAATCCACCAAGTAATTGTGAGATTACCTAGGGTATCGAGTACCACCGTTTTGGTTTGAGGTGGACGTTTCATCTTGAGATTTGTGGGGCAACGGGATAGTACCGCTTAGAGGTCCGATTATTTTTCATGACAGCTTGCGTCCTCGGACGTATGGCCAGCTAGAAAAGGTTTTCCATGCCTTAAAGGACGTGTTAAGAATCTCCATTATAAAATGAGAACAAGTGTCATCTGGACGCCTCCGGGGAATGAGTGCATATTTTATGATAATCGAAATGTGTTGGTGATGACCGTTGTGAGGCAGTTATGAACGGAATTCTAGTACACCTTGGCGTTGGAATATGGATGGTAGATGTGACGATAGTTGGACTGAGTCGCCTGATGGCGTTGTGGAAGATATGCACAGACCTCTAGAGCCCTGAAATGTAACAGATCTATCCTAGAATACCATGATGCAAAGCGTCATATAGGGTGGACACGAAGAAGGGAGAGTGGAGTTTCTGATTTATCAGACCCTTGAGATATGGATGGGAGTTGGGAAGTGGTTTGCAATTTATATTACCACATAGAGTGGAGAGTATCTTCTGAGGTTTTTTTTATAATAGTCATGGAAGTATATACATTACACGGGTTAGGATATTAGTCATGATGATTTTGAGGCAAATTACGAGCCGATGAGGCTACCGGAAGGAGACGGGAAAGTACATTTGATTGAGTGGTTATGTTGAGCTAGTTGCCATGTTTGGCCGTTGTACGATCGGCTATATTTTGACTTGCTATGCGTTATGAGGTTCGTGTGAGTATGTATGTCGGCCTTGAGAGGTCTTGACGTTGTTATACGAGTGTGTGATGGTTATCGAGTAGAGAGTTGACATGTTTACGGCTTTGAGTGGTTACCGAGTTGTTATGTCGAGAGTTTTACGTTTTGCAAGTTTCGGGTCGAAACTCGTTTTTAGGGGGATAAGTTGTAACATCCGGAATTTTTATTCCGGGTGTTTAGAGGTTTATCGACCTTCCCGCAGGCGCAACTCAGTTTTCCCGCAGGCACGAAGTTTTGAGCGTCGGGTTTTGTTCCGAAATCTCGTTCCGACCTCTCGTTTTTCACCCTCGCTTTGGACCCCTCGGTTCCTAGCATTTTTGGAGAATGGGTCAGCTGACCTTTGAGCTCCCCTTTTGGTGGCAGCCTTGTCCTTTCTTTTTCTCTCTCTCCTCTCATTCTTGATTTCACGTGAAAGCTTCTCTCCCTTATCTCTTTCTTCTCTCTTTGGCTTGGAAGCAATTGGAAGCCCTTCTTGATAATCTTCCCATGCTTCTTCTTGTTTGATGTCCAACAATGAGTTGAGCTACAGATCTGGATTTGTAAGTGTAAGCCCTTTCCTCCCTCTCCATTTCTTCATCTTCATCTCCTTCCTTGAGCTCCAATGGTGGAAGCCATGGATTCTTAGCTTTCTTCCTCTTTGTGTTGCATGTGCTCGGATCTAGCTTAGATCAATTATGCTGATGATGTTTATGTGTGTGGATGTTCTGGAGTCAATCAAGGAAGCTAGGAGGTCAAGGCACATCAAGGAGATCGTCGAAGAAGCCATCGCTGAGCACCCTTTGTTGTTCGACCGCAGGGGCGGATCTTCAGAGCCGCAGGGGCGGCCAACACCCTAAGCCGCAGGGGCGGCCAGCTAGAGCCGCAGGGGCGGCCAGCTAGAGCCGCAGGGGCGGCCAGCTAGAGCCGCAGGAGCGGCCACTAGGAGCCGCAGGGGCGGCCACCAAGAGCCGCAGGGGCAAACCTCTGGGCCGCAGGGGCGGCCACTGGCTCAGCCAACACACCCTTGTGGCCTTCTTCTCCCTTTTTCGGCTATTCTTCCTCCTTCCGAGCCCGTGCCTTTGCTTGGTGAGTTCTCTACCTTGAGTATAGGTTCATTGATGACCTTAGAGAGTTTTAATGACTAGAAGCATGCTAAGATTGGACCTAGGATGGTTGGAATGCCATGTAGTGGCTTGTGAACCTTAAGCGAGTTTGTGAGGTTTTCGGAATGATCTATGGCTTGATGGTTGCATGTTTTTAAGTTGGTTCATGAGATGAGGGTAGGACTGCATTGTGAGGCTTTGTGAGGGGTTAGATGGTTAGTACATGGATGTGAGTTTGTGAGCTAGGATGTGCACGTAGTTGTTACCGTTGCCTTGTTGAGACTAGGATCGTTGGTCCTAGTATGGGTTATGGTTTATGATCTTGCGAGATCATCGGGTCTAGAAGTCTAAGGACTTCTAGCATATGAGAGTGGTATTGATGTGTTCCTTGTTATGATCAGGAGATGAGTATTCCTATGGGAAGTGAGATCGATTTGAGCTAGCTTTGGGACGAGGTAAGTCTACGGACTTACTTAGCTCGCTTTTACGCATTATTTGGATTTGTAATGGTGGTGTGTGCTTTATCTTTGTTTATATCATGAAACCGGACTAGGGAAAATCGGCTATATCTATTTGGCCCATTGTATGTTATTATCGGGCGGTGACATCACCGCTCAGTTTCCCGAGGGAGACTGGGGGATCTTTGCGACCAGGCCATACACGGTATACGGGCGGGCTTCTTCATCACTCCCTCAGGATATACGGGTTGGGCGCCGCCACACTCCTGTTGGTTACACTGGGACAAAGGCGAGAGTTATAAGACTCTCGTGTCACACCTTGAACAAATGGATTAGAAATGGAATAACCTAAAAATAGAAGATAAGAACCGGATGTGTATGTTATGTGCATGTTGTGTGTTATGTATGCTTCCGTGTGTGTTTGTGCCTTTGCTATCTTTATTATGCCAAGAATGTGAGCTAACGGTTTTATACCGATTGTTGTAGTTGACTTGCAGGTTAGGTGTAGCCGAGTGATCCGGAGGAGTGGGCAGCCGGGGTTCCGTACGTCTTAGGTCGAGATCTGGGTTTTTGAGTCCATGTATCATCGTTGTGTGTTATGTGGTGTATTCTTGGCGTTGTTGTATAGACGGATGATGTCTTTTCATTCTTGTGGTATTCTGGAATCATGTCATTCGTTTAAACTTGTTTTTGAGTTTTATGCCTTTATTTGTGTCATGTTGGAAAGGTCCGGTGAAATTGTTGTCAGGCTAAGGGTCGGAACTCATTGTGTGGTCTCGCCCGTAGCATTCCGATATCCGGCAGATTCGGGGTGTTACAAATCCCGTGAAAAACCTTTCCGACACAATATGAAATTTTAAAACTTGGTCATCATACCGCAATTAAAACCTTGAGCCATAAAACGAATTTAATCCAATAAGGGCGTAACACATACAGTAAGTAGACACATGACTATAACTCGATGTAATACCCAACTTTAAAACGCGTAATTATATTTTCCGAGCAACCTATACAATATAAGAACCCAAAGTGAAACTTGTTTTTCAATGTCAAGGACAAAACAAAACCGCTCATCTATTTTCCGGTCAAAATACACTTATATGAACATCGTCATAAATCCGCATTTAAATACTTGGCCAATATTGCATAAATAAATCTGCAGGGGTATATATTGCATGAAACACAAATCTGGGCAATTAATGTAAATATAAAAGATAGGTTAAAATGTGTAATTATACAAAAACCAGGGGGGGCCGCTGTTAAATTCAAGGATAGGGTTTTAACCCGATAGATCCTTCATCGGCTTGGACAAGGACGCAGAGCACGCTGGGGAAAGAGAGGCACTGGCGGCGGAATGGCTTGTGCGAGGGCCGCGACTCGAGGCCCTAGAGGTTGTAGAGAGGAACAGAGCAACGGTGGTGCAGGGCAAAGGCCCAGGTTCCTCCGGCGGCCGGTCCTTTGGTTACAACAGATCCCGGGAATTTAAACACCAACGAAGCAGCAATGAAATAATGGCGAGGCAGAGGGCGTTCAAAGGAAGAGGAAGAGAGGCAGGGAAGGGTCCTTGAAGGCGACGCAGGCTTGGGGTAAGTTTTTATTCGAAGCAACTGCTTTCAATTCGATTGAGAGGGTTAAGGATGAGTTGCCGGCTTGGGGTCGCATGGTGGACGTTGCTCGGCGACTGCAAGAGTGGAGAATGGAAGAAGATGGTGCAGGGTTGTTCCTGTTTGGTTGGGTGACACAAAGAAGTGAGGTGTGGCGTGCAAAGCAGAGGGAACAGAGGACAGTGCTGAGACGAGGTCGAGATGAAGGCCATAGGAGAGAGCTGGAGGTGTCAAGCAGCAATTACAGAGAAGGGGGAGAGTTGGAGTGTTGTTGTGAGGTGAGTGTTGCAACCATGAGTGACAGAGAGAGTGTCTTGGGAGGGGCCCTTGCGTGCGAGAGGGCTAGTGCTGGAAGCCAAAAAAATTGAAAAGAAAGGAAATAATTATACTTGTAATAGTATTAAAATAGGAAATCGGTAATCAGTAAACTCGACAAAACATTCGGAACGGGATTTAGAATCGGAAAACTTCTCCGAATTTTTCCGGAATGCTAATACGGAAAATAAATATATCGATCAATATATATATATATATATATATATATATATATATATATATATATATATATATATATATAAGCTCGAAAAAAAGTTTAATTTACGATGTGAAAATACTCTCAAAATATTTAAGCTATTAAAATATTAGGAAAAAATATATATATCGAAACACGCCTAAAATTTGGGGCGTTACATTTGAATTAATAAAATTTGAGTTTTGAGTTAAATTGATGATTTGACATAATTTATCAAGAGAGAAAATAGATAGTATTTATCCCGTTCCAGCTCCTGTGAAGTTCAAAAACAACTTCATTGTGAAGTTCAGAAACAACTTCATGGTGAAGTTGTATGGATCTAAACCGTTGATTAATTTTAAAGGTTGAGATCATCTTAATAATTATGGCTAGTGAATAAAAAGATAATTTATAAAAATATAAGAAATTTAATAGTATTAAAAGGAAAGCTAATATTGAAAAAAAATCTAATATTTTCATATAAGTATTGTCTCCTCCTTTGCTAATCACTAACAGTTATGGATGTTTTGTATTGATATTGTCATTTAATCTAATTTTATAATAATTAAACTTTTTGTATTATTTTTTAATGACATTTAAAATATCATTTTTCTTCATTAGATAATTGTCGATCAAAGGTTAATACTAACAAAGAATATGTTCAATACATTATTTTATCTTATAAACTTAAAGTAATTTATGTTTATTTAATTAACAAAATCTAAAAAAACAAAACAGTGAACAAATATAACCAATACTGAATGGATTTAAAAATACTAAATAAATATGTTTATTATTGTATTTCCTATTTACCAACATTATTTTTTTATATTCATAAAATTTAAATGTTAAGATCTTTCAGCAAATTGCAAATTAAGGTTATAAAATAAGAAAGATAATTTCAAAAATATTGAGATCTTCTGGTAAATTAAGGTTAGAGAATAAGAATGATAATTTTAGTACTTTTTAATCCATTCAATATTAGTTACATTTGTTCTCAAACCCTAATAATATATTTTGGTTTTATTAGATTACTTTGATTAATTGAATAAACATAGATTAATTTAATTTCTTAAGATAAAATAATGTAATGAAATATTTTTTGTTAACATTAACCCTTGGTCGACAGTTAGCTAAATGAAGTTGAAGATAATTTTGAATGCCATTATAATAATAATAATAATAATAATAATAATAATAATAATAATAATAATAATAATAATAATAATAATAAAGACATTTTAATGAATCTTTAATTAGATTAATCAAAAAATATCAATATAAAAGCATCTATAAATGTAGTGATTAGCAAAGAAGAAGGTAAACAACTTATATCAAAATACTAATAAATGTGTTTTGTTTTTCAATATACTCTTTCCTTATTAATACCGTTAAATTTATTATATATTCATAAATTATCTTTCTTGTTCACTAGCCATAATTATCGAGTTAATCGTAATGATCACTCGTGTTAAATAACTCCTTGTTTTAAGATTCGAATATCCATTCCGATCCTTTTTTGGTTGGATATCCGGCATTTTTCTCCGGATCGAATCGGTGAATTGTCCGGATGTCCAGCTAATCTAGATTCCAAAATATGCGAAATGAGTTGGTTGGGTCTGATCGGATTATTATCCACGGCTATCCGGATGATCTGAATGACTTTTGTTTGACCTGATTGATCCGGATATCCTCTTGATCTGAATATGCAAAAATGATTTAGCCGGATCAGGATATCCGATTGATCCAAATATCCTCTTAATTTGAATATCCAATTGATCCAAATATCCTCTTAATTTGAATATCCGTTTGATCTTGATATGTATTTGCTACTTTGTTTATCACAAAATGTAATGAAAAAACAATTAAAATGCACGAAACAAAATCAAAGTAAAAATGATAATCATATAGATGACTAACTTATAATTAAAGATTATTATAGACATTTGTTCATTTAAATGAGACCAACTTCTATTAAAAGATTATAATTAAGACCAAATTATAATCATATTTATAAGAATTATATTTTAAAATTAGACCCGCTTATAATAAAAGATTGTTATGAACTTATGAATCAACCAAGTATGCATAAGTTATTAGTCGTAACAAATTAACATTCTTAATTCATTGTTTTGCCTAACTCAAATATTTTCCAATTAAATACATATATTTTTAAATATAAATATTAGTACATACAATGTTAATTTATCCTTAATAAAATAGAACGGGTACTCGGATGCCTAAGACGATACGATGAGGCGATGAATTTGATGATCCACAGATATTTGAATATTAGATTGTCCATGGATATCCGGTGAGCATTGATATGTGAGTAACCGGATAGGCGGATATCCAGGATTATTCGGATATCCATGAATATTCGGATGCTTAAAACTTGATCAGTATCCGATCCGGTGATCCAGGAAGATCTCCTGTATCGGATTCGGACTGGATCAAAGCGGGTACTAAAATATCGGGGTTTTTCGAATCGAGTCAACGGATTTTTCACACCGGATTGGCGGATCAAATTGGTTTTGCCACCCATACAAATCATATTGGCGAATAATTATCCGATCCAACTAATATCATTCGCGGATGCCATATTTTATTAGACCAAAATATTCACCTAAGTAGGTAATTTGGATTTAACTCGAGAAATTGCACCATCTAAAACTAACCTGAATGAAGATGCTAGGAAATCATATCATCTTTGACCCAACCAAACTGACCCACCTTAATTGGCACCTCTCGAAACATCAAAAACAAAATAATCCGGCCCAAAGTGACCCGAGAACCAACTAAAGCGATTTGTTATGTCACAAGGAACAAGTCAACCCGATAACCCGTTCCAACCCGAACAACTAGTACCCGACCCAAATTCACCCGATCAGAAACAACCCGCTAAAAAAAACAAAACTATTTATACCGACTCAATTCAACCTGACCCCGTTTGACCCAACCCGAACTCGACCTGTCAATCCCGTTTGACACCACGAAAAGAACCGATATTACCCGATAACCTGTTTTAACCCGAACATTTTGCTACCCGACCCAAACCGACCCGACCCGAAATAAACCGTTTAAGAACCAAGCCTACTTTTTACCCGATCCAATTATAACCCGAGCTTGTTATAACCCACCGGAATCCGACCCATCAACCCAATTTGACAGCTCTACTTGTCTTGATCGAGTGAAACTATGGAATTCATAGGAGTTTTTGCTACCTTGGATTGATCCATTTTATACTTCTTTAGTAAGTCTTTGGTATACTTGCTTTGATTAAAAAAATTCCTTTCTTTGCTTGTGTAACTTGAATTCCAAGAAAGAAATTTAACTCTCCCATTGAGCTCATCTCGAATTCCCTACAGAAATTATCTGAAAATTCGTTGCATAGAGAATCGTTAGTAGCACCAAATAATTTATCATCAACATAAATTTGTACTACTAATAAATCTTTGCCTCTAGTTTGGACAAACAAAGTTATGTCAATCAAAGCTCTTTTGAAATCATTTTCAAGGAGATACTTGGACAATATTTCATACCAAGCTCGAGGAGCTTGCTTAAGACCATAAAGAGCTTTGTCCAATTTAAAAACAAGATCCGGAAATTCATTATTATAAAAACCAAGAGGTCGAGCAATGTAGACTTCTTCTGAGAAGCCATTTAAAAAAGCACATTTAACATCAATTTGAAAAAAATTTATGTTCATGAAGGATGCTAAAATAACTAGCATACGTATGGCTTCTAACCTAGCAACCGGAGCAAAAGTCTCCTCATAATAAATACCATTTCTTGGTTATAGCCTTGTGCTACAATTCGTGCTTTGTTTCGAATGACCTTGCCATTTTCATCCAACTTGTTTCGAAATACCCATTTTGTGCCAATGACGGATTGTTGCTTAGGTCTATATGTGAGGGCCCAAACTTTATTTCTCTCGAACTAATTTAGCTCGTTTTGCATGGAAATGATCCAATCAAGTTCTTAAAGTGCTTGAACATAATTCTTTGGCTCTATAAGAGACACGAATGCGGAGAAAGCATAAAAGTTGTTAACCCTAGATCGGGTTTGAACTCCTGCTTTTAGATCTGCGATCACGTTCTCTGGTGGATGGTATGAAAAATGTTGAAACTTTCTCCTTTGAAGTTTGGAACAGATGCTGAAGATTGTGCATCATTTTCTCTACTAGATTCAGGTACCGTTGGAGTATCGCCTTTGGATCCTATATCAAGGCCTTGTATTTGGATATCATGGCCTTGAAACTGACTTATGGCAGGGTCGTTTTTTATTTTGATGTCTTGAAGATGTGTTTCAAGGTAATGACTTTTTTCTCCGGTATCTTGAATCTGTTCATGCATATTTATTTCTTGACCTTTAGGATCTTCTTCCCCATCAGAATTATGATCTCCATGTTGATTAAGATTCAAATTTGCAAAACATTCAGTCAAAGTACCATCATTTCTTTCATCTAAGATAACATGAATACTTTCCTCAACGATTTTGGTACGCTTGTTATAAACACGATATGCTTTGATATTTGAAGCATATCCAATGAAGATAGCTTCATCACTACGTGCATCAAACTTACCAAGGTTGTCTTTTCCATTATTATGGACAAAGAACGTACATCCAAAGGGTTTAATATATGAAATGTTACGTTTTCTTCCTTAAAGTGTTCGTAAGGAGTCTTTTTCAAAATAGGGCAAATTAAGCATCTATTCAAGATGTAATTAACTCTATTACCAGCTTCAACCCAAAAACGTTTTGGCAAACTATTTTCTAAATGCATAGTCCTAGACAAATTCTCTAGGATGTGATTCATACATTCCACAACCCCGTTTTGTTTAGGTGTTCTAGGAGCTACAAAGTTGTGTGAAATAATATATTTTGCGCAAAACAAATCAAACTTAAGTTTGTCAAATTCCCTACCATGATCGCGTCTTATGGAGACGATAGGTAGGTTTTTCAAAGTTTGCAACCCCTTACAAAGTTTTTAAAAGCTTAAAAAAAGATTCTGATTTTTCCCGTAAGAGAGATCCATGAAAAAGAAGAAACATCATCCACAATCACAAGGATGTACTATTTCCCTTGCGAGATTTGGCAAGCATAGGACCACAAAAATCCATATGTAAAAGTTCGATGGGTGGAGAAGAACTTACAACCTTCTTTGGTTTGAATGAACATCTTGTTTGTTTACCTTTTGTACAAGCCTTGCATAGTTCATCTACCTTGAAGTTTACGTTTGATAAACAACGTACCAAATCCGTGAAAAGAAGTTTCTTCATCGTATGCATGCTTACGTGACCAAGTCGTCAATGCCAAATTAAAGCCTTGGATCATCAGTCAAGGCCTTGAGTAACGTTAACTTTGTTCTTGAAACTTGGTTAGTTCTCATTGAATAAACAATGTTACATCTAGGAGCAGGAAGCACAACATCACCTGACATATTATCTTGAACTTCACATTTATCTGAATCAAAGATCCCTTTGTTGCCTTTATCACATATTTAAGACATACTAAGCAAGTTATAGTTTAAACCACCAACAAGATAAACATCATCAATAAAGTTAGATGAATTATAGCTAATTTTACCAATGCCAATGATGCTATATTTTCCTTTATCATGCAGCGTAATGGTTCTAGATTATTGCTTCTTTAAATCTTAATACAGTAAAATTTTTCCACTCATATGTCTTGAGCAACCACTATGTAATATTCATTTATGCTCCTTAACCTTGGTGATATCCTACAAAACAACAAACTTCAACCTTTCCGGGTAGACCAAATTACATATTTCAGTCCATATTTAAGACCAATCAGGGCACGTTTGGTAACAGAAGATTACGTAGATGAAGATGAGGATGAAGAGAATTATTTAGATGAAGAATTAAGGGGATGAAACTGTTTAAGAGGATGAATATAGATACAAGTGAAATGAGTGTTTGGTAAAATTAATATGATTGTGGGTAAAATTACGAACAAGTATGTGTTATATTTACTTATAAATGAAAGAGATGAAAACAAGAGGGGTGAAAGTGAAAATTTACCTTCGATAATCTTCATAATCACTATAATCAAAGTTTTGTAAGATTACAAAATTCTCATAATCTAATTCCCTTAATCCCCGTAATCTAACCCCTTTAATCTCCTTAATTCCCTTACCAAACGAGATTACGAGAATTATTTCTCCCTTTGAATTCCCATAATCTTATTCTCCTTAATTTTTACTCCTACCAAACGGAACTTATGTTTGGTGGTCTAGTACGCTTAGGAACCCATATTTGTTTAACTTGTTTCATTAGACATAGAGGATAAGTGTTTTTTTAATGATGTAAGGGCCATTTCTTCTATATGGACATGTTGATTTTACATGACACTTTTTACAACAATAAAAATATGTGGGCATGTGTATACTTCTTTTAGCTTTAACAAAAGTGGTAGTCCTTTTTTTAGGAAAACTTACGTGATAACCTATACCAGTTTTGTTAAGAGAAGATTGTTGTAGACTCATCATTCATTCGAGTTTAGTTTTCGAATGAGTGAATTGAATAAGTGCAGCCATCTGGTCTTGATACGTCACAGTTAGATCAACCTTTTCTTTCTCTAGATCGATATAGTCTCGATGGAGAGAAGAGAGATTTCCCTTGAGAATCGCATTTGCCGATTCCAAGGCCTTGATATTGTCATCAAGGTTTAACTTTTCATTGTTAAGATTTTCAATTTCCATAGACATCTCACTTAGTCGTTTCTCTTGTTTGAAAAGCTTTTCTCTTAAGGAAATTATCCTTACCCTATGTTCTTTATCACATATGATAATGTCTTTAAGAAATTGTTTGAGTTCAAGGTTAGATTGCGACATAATCGTACTTACCACACCATCAACATAGTGATTTGGATCTTCTTCAAGATCGTCCATTAAGCACAAGTTTTCTTGTTCTTTCTCGTCTTCTGACTCGTTTGTTGAATCTGAGTCACTCCATGATGCTACCATAGCCTTATTCTTTTAATCATTCTTCATAAAGTTGTTCCACTTGTTTTGTGGACAATCCTTTACGAGATGATCTGCTTCACCACATTCAAAACAACTAAGTACTTTAGCTTTCTTATTTGGGATAGAAAACTTACCTCGAGGTCTTGATGATTGCGGATATTCTTTGTTGTTTGTGAATTGCTTCTTCTTTTGAAGAATTTTTGCAAGACACCTTGAGATCAAGGCGAATGGATCTTCCTCATCTTCTTCATCACTGTCCTTTTCCTCTGATGGCATGTCATCCTTCTTGGATCGTAGCGCAAGATTCTTTGTGATTAATGGAAGCTCTCCGTATTCTTCACAAAGAACCATCTCATGGGTGATAAGCTTTCTAAGAAGGGCATCTAGAGGAACTGTAGTGAGATTTGGAGCTTCTTCGACGGCAATCAATATTAGACCCCACTTAGCTTTAGGCAAGCTCCTTAGAATCTTCCTTACTTTCTCTTCATTTGTAAAGACCTTTCCAAGTGAATCAAGATTGTTCACAATCTCGGTGAATTGTGTGTACATCTCCTTGATCGACTCATTTGAATTCATCTTGAATAGCTCTTATTTCCAAAGGAAGATGTTAATCTTTGTCTACTTGACGTGATTTTTTCCTTCGTATATGACATATAACTTGTCCCATATTTCCTTAGCACTCTTGGATGATGAGACACGGTTGAATTCATTTGCATCCAATCCACAATAGAGAGTGTTCTTGGCCTTGGATTTCTTTGATACACTATCCAAGTCCATTTGAGCAAAGTCGGCCTCCTTCTTTGCGACTTGAACTCCTTCAACCGTGATGGTTGGGATTTTAGGGCCAATTTGAATGATGCTCCATAGTTCCATGTCCTAATCAATGACAAACACTTGCATTAGTGCTCTCAAATTGGCAAAGTTGTTACCGCAGAAGAGTGGTCGTCGAGATGTGGATCTCCCTTGAGCGAATCTCCCATCACCTACATAGTTTATGATTTGTCTTCCTAATGGTCATATCAATATACATGAGTATAGATCTGATACCAATTGAAGAACCGTATAGGTGAATAATAAGGATATAAATACTCTAGAAGTTGGTTGAATAGAGGATAGGAACTTTGCAATATCTTATATCAAGACTTTGAAACTAATTTTAAGGCTTTGAAGTCGATCTGTGCGTCTAGTGATAAAACTAGTTTTCAAGGCTTTGAAAGGGATTCCAAGGCCTTGACTTCGAAACCTGCAAAGCAAGGTTAGTCACAATATTCACGATATGAAAGGCGGAATTAAAAGATCGACTCGGTGATATGTTTATGGAGTTTAGTTCTAACAGCCTACATCTTTGTCCTAGGGTTTCCTTATGCTAGGATCTAACTATCTATTATCTTCTCAAAGAACCCTAGATACAACCTAGAAGAAATACCCTTCTTCTCTCACTTTAGCCAACGCTACGATCTAGTCCACCTCTAACCTAACAATAATAGGCTAGTTACTTCATAGAGTATCCCACACTCGAGAATAACACTCTCTAGATCTGCCAATGAAGCTCTAGTGTTTTTCTCTCTCTAAGGATGCAAATTTGTAAGAAAAAAGGAAGAAAAACTTTAGTAGTGAATGAAGATGTTTGATCGCTTGAAGACTTAAAGGTGTCCGTGTAAGGTTGATATTGTTTTCTTGAATCGCCATCTTCATTTATAGTCTTCTATGGAGAACTCTTATAGCCATTATACGATGGTAGTTGTGATGTTCTTCTTTCTCCATGGAAAACGGTGTTTGGTTGAGATGTAGTAGCCTTGTAAGATCTTCTATCTTCTTCATCTACTTCTTCTCTTTGACACATGTTGAGAATCTTCATCTTCGAGATCTTATCCTTCAAAGAGCCACTAAGGCTCTTTGTCATTGAAGCCCTTCATTCATGCTGTAAGATCTTCCAAGCCGTTGAAGATCTTTGTTGTTGAAGACTTTTCTCTTAGATAGCCATTGAAAATTTTCCGAAATCTTTATGTGCGATCCGTTGGAAAACTATTATCTTATCTTTTTTACGTCGGTTGTTAAGATCTTTGCGAGATCTTGTTGTTAGGGCCGAGATGTTCTCTTGAAATCTTGTTTGAAGATCTTCTTGTAATCCTTGGTATAATTCTTGTTTTTTTGTAGAGATTTGAATCTCACATTTTGAAAAGCCTTCAGCCTAATTCTCCTTTGTACTGCTTTTCAAGGCCTCTACGTTTGCCCCAAGAGCTGCTTTCCAAGGCCTCCGCGTTTGTTCTTGAACTGCATTACAAGATCTCCTTGCATGTTCCTTATATTGAGTTTCAAAGAATGCGTTCTTCCTTCGAAACGGTTTTCAAGCCTTCACACATTTAACAAACACAAACCAAAACAAGCAATCTAGAAATAAAATCGATATTTGTTAGTCTATAAAACCGCTTATAAATGTTAAGTCTTCCATCATCCACATAGACAATTTATACTCAAGGTGGGAGTTATCAGAGATGATGGTGGAAGAGAGAAATAAAGGAAGAGAGGAATGAGAGTTACGTGAAAGAAAGACGGAGGAAAGAGAGGGCTGCTCATTAGGCGGAAAACAAAAGGTCAAGGCAGCCAATGGTCACTTAGAGAACGATGGGTCGGATTCCACAAGCGAAGGGTTAACTATCACTAACAAAAGGGCGTAAGAAAGACATAATACAAATCTTGTTCACTCAAATCACCGAGCCTATGGCACAACTGAGCCGCAAGGGTTGCGACTACCCTTAAAGACTATCAAACTGCTCTCTTACCGGAACTAAAATTCCGTGCATTACATCTAATCCTCCAAAAAACAAGTTACGTCCGAAACTTGCTAAACACCATACTCTCAGCCATAACCCTATCGGTAACAACTCAAAAACTGTAAACGTGTCAACTCTCTACTCGATAACCAAAGCCTACTCATGTTACTATAACAAGACGGCACAAGGAACAAGATATATACTTTTAGGAACACATATAGCTTACCACAAGATCTAACATATCATACAACACTTTCCCGCACGAGGCACACACTACATATAACGTCACACATGCACATAAAATCTAACCCATCGCTCCTATCGATGCTACTAGCTTGGCGTAAAACTCAACCATCGGTGCCATCCACCGTTTCCTAGTTAGCCTCGTTGGCTCTTCGTCTACGTCGCTAGATCGTCATGACTGAAAACATACCTCGATTCATACATGTAATCCCTAGATTGATACATATGAAAAATTTGGTGAGCATCCTCTAGTCTCGGTGGTCACACCAACTAGTGTACCACATCCTTGAAATGTGTGTTTGATCCAATTTATGTCTACTTTCTCCGTCAATTTCCTCAATATTGCACCTAGTTCATGCGATCTTTGACACAACAAACCGAGAGCGCATCGAGGAAACAAACAAAACAAAAACAAAAACTATCCGAAACTATTATATGTCAAAAGGAAAAGAAAAGAGCTAGAACTACCATGGGTTGCCTCCCAAGAAGTGCTTGATTTAACGTCATTAGCTTGACGTTGCTGTTTAGGTGCACCATGGAGGATGATAGGAGCTATCTCCTCAACCAGGACTTCCAGTGTGTACTTCTTCAACCGTTGGCCATTGACCTTGAAATTTCCGCTTTGTTCACCCCATACTTCAACGGTACCATGAGGGAAAACACGTTTAATGACAAAAGGTCTTGTGTAACGGGATTTAAGCTTACTTGGAAAGAGTCGATGTTTTATGTTGAATAGAAAAACGAGATCTCCTTCCTTCAAGTCCATTGGGATGATATGCTTATCATGCCAACGCTTCGTCCTTTCCTTGTGGATCCTTGCGTTCTCGTACGCATTCAGGCGGATCTCCTCTAGTTCATTGATGTCTAATAGCCACTTTTCTCCGGCCTCTTTCATACTGAAGTTGAGCCACTTGACGGCCCAATATACTTTATGCTCTAGCTCTACAGGAAGGTGAAAAGACTTTCCATTCACAGGGTTGTATGGCGTTGTACCTATGGGTGTCTTAAAAGCGGTCTTGTACGTCCATAATGCATCATCAAGTTTCACTACCCAGTCCTTTCTTGTTCTAGAGACAGTCTTCTATAGAATTACTTTGATCTCCCTGTTGGATATCTCAACTTGTCCGCTTGTTTGCTAATGGTATGGTGAGGCAATTTTACGGGTTACCCCATACTTAGCTAGTAAGTGAGGACATGAATTATATACCATTATAATCATGCATATTGTAGAGGTTTACCTCGATTTGCCTTGCATTTAAGGAGAATTTGTGTACCTTTTGTGTTCTATTCAATAATATTTCAGAAATAGAGGTCTACACGAGTTTTGGCTGAATTATAGGTAAATAGAGTGGATTTGAAAGCAAAAGTGGAGCAAGGAGCATCTAAGGTCATTAAGGAAGCTAAAGGAGTCTTAGAGGAGTCACAAAGAGCAAAGGAATTACGTAAAAGAAGCACAAGGAAGAGGAAGAAAACAAGCCAAAAGACGAGCACTTTCTGTTGAAGAAAATCGTGTCATTCAATATATAAATCTGACGATTTTTATCATTAAAAATCGAACGGTTTTATGTATAAATCGGCCAGCCCGATTTACTTTGTTTTTCGGCCAAATAAACAGACGACACAAAGCCCATCAACTTTGGGCTCGAGAAGGGTTTTGCCAAATGACCCACCAGCAAGAAACTATAGTTGGGAACCCTGGGAACGAAATCGAAGAGGCCGTAGCGGGAAATCTTTACACGTTAGCGAGAGATTGAAGATTCGGAGAGAAGGATTGAAGCACTTTTGCCGGGAAGTCAATCTTGATCATATTTGTGAGATTTCTGTATTCCATTGAAGTCTTTGTGGTTTTTGAACACGATATTGAGTAAATTGAGAGATACATTGATTACATTTGAGATTGATTTACAGATTTGAAGGTTATTGAGTTTTTATTCAAGATTCGGGTTTATTTGAATTATTTCACTCAATCTTTAATTTGATTTGATTTTGAAAATGGTTGGCTAAAACCATTGTGATTATGGGAAGAATAGTTTATGATTAAGGCTTAGATGATGATAGACTGAACTCGTTCAAACATTTGGACCCTGAGAGTTTAGATTTTAACTTTGCGACAAACAGGAAAATCGCCCTGTTCTTGAATAAATTGTCCGATTTATTTGTGGTAGGTCGATTTAATACCCTGTCGAGCTTTAATTTATTCATTCCTTAACCAAAGTTAACCCTGACTTAAATCCCAACCTTGATTAAACTTTTTAACCTCTAATTGAATGTATGAAGAGACTTCAAACCTGATTCTACATTTAATAGATTAAGATTACAAGATTTGGGTAATAGAGAGACTAAACATCCTTTATTAAGATTTTAAATGTGCTTTCTATTCTTTATCTTGGAGAGTCATATCCTGAGGTTTTAGATAGTTAGTTTGAACATAATTCTTGTCTTTAGATCTTTCTATATTGCAGCCTCAACAACCCTTATAGAGAGAACCTTTGGACTAGATAAATAGGTTTCGGAATTTCGCCGTACGATACCTACCTTTGAACATATAATCTTGGCAATATAAACTTTGTCCTTATATCATTTAGAAGTGTCTTGAATCGAAAGCTGAAATCGGATACTTGAATCCTTGGAATCATTTCCCCCTTTATTAATCACAAAAACTTTTGCATTCTCACTAGATAATTGAATTTGAATTTATTCTCACCAAATCCCTGAGTTCGACTCTGGAATTCTTACCTTACTACAACCGATCCGTACACTGCGGGTTCGCTTTACTTTGAGTTCTAGATATAAATTTAAGACTTTGACGCACACACTTTTCGAGCGAACAAGTTTTTGGCGCCGTTGCAGGGGATTTGGTCTAGACCAAATTCGGTTTTCGGTTGTCTAGCTTGAGAGCTCTTGCTCTTGTGATTTGATTAGTCTACTTGAGTGATCTTTGCAGGTTCTTTAGGTATATGCGAAAGACTAGATCTACTAAAGATATAGTTCCTTTCGATCCCGAATTGGAGAAAACTTTAAGAAGAAAGTTGAAGGAAAAGAAAATGGCTGAAAATAACGAGAGAAACATCCAGGGTGAGTTGGATGAAACTCAACGTCAACTAAAGTTGAGTGAGAAAGCTCGTTTAGATGTTGAAACGAGTCATCAATTTCTAATTGATGAACTCAGGGCTATGATATTGAACATGATTTTGGAATTGAACGAATCCAGAAAGAAGAAGAAAGTCAAGACACCGACTAAGTCCATTAAGAATGATTCATCCGATGATGAAGAACTTGACCCGGACATGCCGGCACTTAAGGAGATCGATCCAGTGATTCATCCTATTCGAAACACCCCAAGACCACCGGTTGTTCCTCGCGTCCCAACTAGGGACGTGAGAGTTGCTAATGACGGTCATAGACCCCGAACTCTGGGGCAACGGATGGACCCAATTCAGCAACCATGCCGTCTAGGTGTGGATTTCGGTGCTGAAGACATCCAAGAGTTTAGCTTCTCACCGCAAGTTATCACCATGGTTCGCCAAAGTCAATATGGCGGAGCAAGTGCTGAATCTCCACATCAACACTTGCAGAATTTCGAGATTCTCATGGAGACAATGAAGCCGAAGAAGGCTACTACAAGCAATTACAAGATCAAACCGTTCTTCTTTTTTTTGAAGGACAAAACTCTAGCTTGGTACCAAACACTTCCAGCTGCAAAGCTGGCTACATGGGAGGAATTGTCTTCAGAATTCCTCACCAAGTTCTTCCCGCCATCCAAAACGGCGGAATTGAGAGGTAAGATAAATGCTTTTTCTATGAAACCTAACGAAAGTTTGTTTCAATCTTGGGAAAGGTTTCAGGATCTCTTGTTGGATTGCCCACACCACGGCATTTCAAAACTGGAATTATTGGAGATCTACGATAAAGGATTGGATGTGGAAACACAATTCAACTTCCAATCTCTCTCTTGTGGCACATTCATGGACATGAGAGAGGATGACGCTTGGGATTTCATTGAGAAGCAAGCCCAAGTGATTGAGAAGTATTCCCACCGGAAGGTGGAACCAAATAGCCAGAATCAAGGTGATCCAGTAACTAAATTGAACCATGCTTATCAAACACAAATATTTTCCCTCAACAATGAGATCAAAGAGTTGAAGGAAGTAATCAAAACGAGTCTTCAAAAGACTAAGGAGCAGGAAGCCAACTATATGGGAAGGGACAACAATCAAAGGAATGACTACCGGAACAACAACCAGAGGTCTAACTGGAATAACAACAATAGGAACTCCAATAGCAACCATTGGAGGTCAAATCAACAAGCTCCAAGTAATCCTTATTCCCATGCTGAAAAAGCTCTAATACCTCCATCTTCCTCTACTCCTTTGAAAAGCCAGGAACAGTCATCAAATGGATCGAACAAATCCGATCCCATGTTGGAAACGATTCTAGGGAAACTACAAGGATTGGAGAGCTATATAACTTCGGTTGATAAAGCTCACAAAGCTTTGGAAAGCCAAGTATTTAGCAAAGCCGGAGAAGTTCTAAGAGACCAAGGGAAACTTCCCGGGAAGACGGAAGATAACCCAAAGGGAAGGGTTATGGCAATCACTACTAGGAGTGGCGTAACAACTACCGATCCTCAACCTAAAGTAGTTGAAACCACCACCAAAGAAGGAGAGGGAAAAGAGAAGGAAGATGTCTATGTTCCTCCTCCCGCCTACAAACCATCTCTACCATTTCCTCAATCTAGAGCGCGTGCACGCCTAGATAAACACTTCGGTAAGTTTATTGAACTTAGGAGTAAGCTGAATATTAATATACCTTTTATGGATGCAATTTTAGGTATGCCAACTTATGGGAAATTCCTCAAGGAGATCCTCTCTAACAAGAGGAAATTAGAAGACATTGGAGAAGTCAAGATGAGTATGGAGTCATCCGAACTCATCAAGACGGTGATGGAGAATATGCCACCTAAGCTACGTGATCCAGGATCCTTTTGCATACCCATCACTTTAGGAGAGGCTACTTATGATGCACTTTGTGACCTTGGAGCAAGTGTGAGCATCATACCACTTGCTTTATGCAAAGCAGTTGGTCTAGTAGAGCCTAGGTGAAGATCACACTCTACATGGTTGATCGTTCCACCACTAAGCCAGTTCGGATATTAGAAGACATTCCTCTAAGACTCGGTAAGTTTTACATCCCTATAGATTTTGTCGTTCTTGACATCCTTGCAGATTATCCAGTTCCCATCATTCTTGGGAGACCATTCCTTGCAACATCCAGATGCATGCTAGATTGCAAGAATGGCCAGCTATCCTTCAATATAGGTGAAGAGAAAGTGGAGTTCGTACTCTCCTCTTTGATCAAGGAGCCAGCCTTGAGAGAAGATGTCTTTGACATCTTTGATGAAGAAGAATCTAGAGAGGTAGTAAGTTCAATCTTAATGAAAGACCCTCTTCAAAAGGTTCTTAGTATGAGCATCATGGAGGAAGGAGTAGAACATGATTGTGATGATGATGTGAGAGCATTAGAAGAAGTGGAGGAAGAATCAGGAACAGGATTTGAAGAGCTAGAATCGAGCCAAGAAACTGTGAAAAAAATCGACCTATACGAATTAAATCGTTCGATTTCTAAAAAGGTAAGTCGATTTTTTACAAGAGGAAGAAAAATCGACCCACAAATCGTCCGATTTTCTTCAGGGGAGGTCGATTTATCGAAGAATTCTCCGGATCCTACAAACTTGACTACAGTTGTTCTCAACTCTAATGATACACCCTCCCCACCTTCTGAGGCTTCTCTCATGACATTGGAAGGTCATGAATCATCGGTCAAAGCACCTCCATCATTGGAATTAAAGCCCCTCCCTACACACCTAAGGTACGCATTTCTTGCACTAATTCTACATATCCGGTTATAGTTAATGCAAATTTAGACGATGTTGAGCTAGAGAAGCTCATGAATGTTTTAAGGCAACATAGGAGAGCATTAGGCTACACTATTGATGATTTGGTAGGTATAAAACCTTCCCTATGTATGCATAAAAATTTAATGGAAGAGGACTACAAACCTTCACGTCAACCTCAAAGACGGTTAAATCCGGCAATGAAGGATGTCGTGAAGAAAGAAATCCTTAAGCTACTTGATGCAGGTATCATCTTCCCTATTTCCGATAGCAAATGGGTGAGCCCAGTACAGGTAGTACCAAAGAAAGGAGGCATTACCGTTGTTGCCAAAAAAAACAACGAACTTATTCCCACAAGGACAATTACGGGGTGGCGAATGTGCATCGACTACCGTAAGCTGAACGTGGCTACTAGGAAGGACCACTTTCCCCTTCCTTTTATTGATCAAATGGTGGAAAGGTTAGCCCAACACTCTTACTTTTGTTATCTAGATGGATATAGCGGTTTCTTTCAGATTCCCATTCACCCGGATGATCAAGAGAAGACAACTTTCACATGCCCTTGGGGTACATTCGCCTATAGAAGAATGCCGTTCGGTCTATGCAACGCTCCAGTAACCTTTCAAAGGTGTATGATGGCAATCTTCTCCGAATGCGTAGAGAACATCATGGAAGTCTTTATGGACGACTTTTCGGTACACGGTTCTTCCTTTGCTAACTGTCTCTCTAACCTTTCATTAGTTCTTAAGAGATATGAGGATACTAACTTAGTTTTAAACTGAGAAAAGTGTCACTTCATGGTCCCTAAAGGGATTGTGTTAGGTCATCTAGTATCACAAAGAGGAATAGAGGTTGATAGAGCTAAGATAGAAACAATTGAGAAGCTACCTCCTCCCTCTTATGTAAAAGGAATAAGAAGCTTCTTAGGACATGCAGGCTTCTATAGGAGATTCATAAAGGATTTTTCTAAGATTTCAAAACCCTTAACTAATCTTTTAATGAAAGATGCAACTTTCGAATTTTCGAAGGATTGTTTAGATGCTTTTTGCAGGATCAAAGAAGCTTTGATTTCAGCACCAATCATCCAACCACCCGATTGGACTCTTCCTTTCGAGGTCATGTGCGATGCAAGCGACGTCGCTATAGGAGCCGTACTTGGACAGAAGAAATATGGTCGCACTCATGCCATCTACTATGCTAGCAAGATGCTAGACGAGGCTCAATCCAACTACGCCACCATGGAAAAGGAACTCTTAGCTGTAGTTTACGCTTTTGAAAAGTTTCGTTCCTATCTTGTAGGTGCAAAGGTGATTGTCTATACAGATCATTCAGCAATACGATACTTGTTCACGAAAAAGGATGCGAAGCCAAGGCTTCTAAGATGGATCCTACTCTTACAAGAGTTTGATTTGGAAATCCGTGATAAGAAAGGGTCGGAAAATTCCGTTGCTGACCATCTTAGTCATCTTCCACACCTCACCGACGAGACGGATGAACTTCCTATAGACGACTCATTCCCTGACGAGCAACTACATGAGATTGAAGAGTGTCTTCAATACATCTCAAAAGGTAATGATCCATGGTTTTCTGACATTGTGAATTACCTTGTTTGTGAGGAGATTCCCCCCGGACTTTCGTATGCTCAAAGGAAGAAGTTCTTTAAGGACGTCCGACACTTCTATTGGAATGAACCTCTTCTATTCAAAAGAGGCCCGATGGCATATACAGGAGATGTATTCCAGAAGATGAGGTGGAAAGTGTCATCCGCCATTGCCATTCTCTTCCATGTGGAGGACATGCTAGTTCCCACAAGACTTGTGCTAAGGTACTTCGTTCCGGTTTTTTTTGGCCTACACTATTCAAAGATGTGCAAAAATATGTTGTTGCTTGTTATCCTTGTCAAAGGACAGGTAATATATCTAGAAGGAACGAGATGCCTCTCAACAACATACAAGAAGTAGAGATCTTCGATGTATGGGGAGTAGACTTTATGGGACCTTTCCCATCTTCTTGCGGAAACCAATATATACTTCTTTCCGTAGACTATGTCTCGAGATGGGTTGAAGCAATCGCTTCTCCTACTAATGATGCAATGGTAGTGGTGAAGTTCTTCAATAGAACGATCTTCCCAAGGTTCGGAACTCCCCGAACCATCATTAGTGATGGAGGAACGCATTTCACAGCCCGTCGATTCGAGACTCTATTGGCTAAGTATGGGGTGACCCATAAGATAGCTACACCATATCATCCGCAAACAAGCGAACAAGTTGAGATATCCAATAGAGAGATCAAGGGAATTTTAGAGAAAACTGTCTCTAAAACAAGGAAGGATTGGCCAATGAAGCTTGACGATGCATTATGGGCGTACAAAACCGCCTTTAAGACACCGATAGGTACGACTCCATATAATCTCGTTTATGGTAAATCTTGTCATCTTCCTGTAGAGCTAGAGCATAAAGCATATTGGGCCATCAAGTGGCTCAACTTTGACATGAAAGAAGCTGGAGAGAAGCGACTTCTAGATATCAATGAGCTTGATGAGATCCGGCTAAATGCGTATGAAAACGCAAAGATCTACAAGCAAAGGACGAAGTGTTGGCATGATAAGCACATCATTCCAAAGGATCTGAAAGAAGGAGATAAAGTCCTCCTATTCAACTCAAGGCTTCGACTATTCCAAGGTAAGCTTAAATCCCTTTGGACAGGACCTTATGTAATTAAACGAATTTTCCCCCATGGTGCAATTGAAGTATGGGGTGAACAAAGCGGAAACTTCAAAGTTAATGGCCAACGGTTGAAGAAATACACACCGGAAGCTCCGGTCGAGGAGATAGCTCCTATCCTCCTCCAGTGAACACAAACCATACACCGTCCAACTAAAGACGATAAACCAAGCGCTTCTTGGGAGGCAACCCATGATAGTATAATTCTCTTTCCCTTCTTTCATCACTTAGTTAGCTTAGTTTAGTTGCTTTGTTTCTTTTATTTTCGCTTTTATTTGTTCCTCGATGCACTCTTGGTTGTCGTGTCATTTATCGCAGGAAATTAGGTCCAATTTGAGAGATCCATGGAGTAAGGGAGCATAAATTAGTTCAAATCTCAATTTCCAAGAGGAACAAGGAAGGAAATCGAGGTACACAAAGTAAATCGTTCGATTCAGGAATAGAGCAAGTCGATTTTTGACAACAGAAAGAAAAATCGACCACTGAATCGACCCCCTCCACAAAAATCGTCCGATTTTCCTTCTGTTCAGAGAAAATGAAAGAAAAATCGCCCCGACGATTAAATCGACCCTAAAGATCGTCCGATTTTCTTCATTAATTCTCGAGCCTATATAAAGACTTAAACACTCGATTCCCTCATTCCAAAACACCTCCACTCTCAATTTCTCTCTCTCAAAAGCTCCGAAAATCGCCCACCACCTAAATTCCTCATTCCTTAATCGTTTTGAACGATTCTTGGCTCCAAAATGAAGCATTTTCAACAAGGAACAAGGATCTAGAAACACAAACTCAGCAATCGACTCTTCTATCCGGAATTCAGGTTTTTCATTCCGAAACCTAAGTTTCTCATTCGAATTTGAATCTTGCTTAGAAAGTGTTTATTTCCTGAGATTGATTGAGGGGTTTGCTTAGGAATTACTATAGGAGACTGTGTGTGGTGATAATTGAGACAGAACTTTACAGAATTGTGAGAATCATAGAAATCGACAGAAAAATCGACCTAACCCAGAAAAATCGGACGAATTTTTCCAAGAACAGGCCGATTTTTAGCTACAGAAATGGATATTGTGAAGAGAATAACTAGAAATACGGGGAAGAAGAAGGGATCTTCTTCCAAAGCTCCTCCCCCACCTCCACCACCCCCTCAAACCATTCCAAAACTTCCACCTCCCGCACCCAAACACAAGAAAAGATATGAACGTATCTTAGATCGCCCATTCACCCCTCCTCGATACATTGTGCTAGACGTTCTAGACTCCTTGTTTGTTCGAGAGGATGTGGACATGATGTTAGATAAAGCTGGGATGAGTCAGTTTGCTATGATAAGAGAAGATGCTTACACCGAGATCACCTTAGAGTTCCTTAGCACATTCGAGCATGACCCTAGAGAGAGAGAGCAATCTCTTTCCGTCTCATGAACCGCGACCATACTATGAGTATAGATGACTTTGGGGATTTTTTTGGTTTCTCTTACTCTAATGCAGGCACATTTGCGAGAGGAGTAAGCGCTAGCGCTTTTTGGGAAATTATTTCGGTGGGAGAATATGGAGGAGATAAGTGGAGACCCGGGAATTCGAAGGAGGCTAGTATGTACAACCTCTCCTTCAAGGTAGTACATAGGATCCTTAGTGAAAGCTTATTTGCTCATACGGAGACCCCACAGAAGCTCAAGGCTGATGAGCTCTTCATCTTATACTGTATGACATACACTACCGTCCCCGACATCACCTCCATGCTTGCTGACTATCTAGGAAAGATAGCCAACAAGGCAAAAGGTGACATTTGTGCTGGAGGCCTTGTCACTCATGTGGCTACGGCATTGGAGTTAGACTTCTCGGGTTGCACTCTAGCTGAGAGTGCCGTTCCATTAGGTTCACAGAGATTAGTTGTCCGAAAGGTTTTGATTCCTCGAGGGAGAGGAACCCTTCATGTGCCCATGCCGTGGGCAAAGGATCCAAAGAAGAAGCCATCCGAGATTATTTGGAAGTCCGAATACACTATTCGGAATAGGAGAAATTGGAAGGAAACGTTCGAATTGATGCTTGAGGAGATGTCTCCTCCTATGTATTATGATGATGATGTAGGTGACGCTGAGGACGAGGAGGATGATGAGGATGGAGCACACTAGGGGAACATGCTTGAGTTCGAGAGTGACACTTATAGTCGTCACGCCACGGATGCCATGGATACCGACACTCATGGTGCAGGACCTAGCAGGAGTAGTAGAGGCACTGAGGAGACAGAGGATGACATGCAGCCACCTCGCCACTCTTTTGCACATGCCCCGGGCCATGGACGACGACGTCGACTTCCCCGCCACTTTAGAGACTTAGTTTCTAGCTTCCAAAGCCTCCATACCGACTATCACGCTCTCCACACCGACTATGACACCTTGAACACTCAGTTCAGGGAGTACCGGCGGGAGACGGACGCTAGGCATTCCTCCTACGACGGCCAAATGAGAGACTTATACTACCATCAGTTCGGCCACTTCTATGATCCTAGTGCACCGATGTATCCGTATCCACCACCACCACCACCGACCGAGGATTGAGCTTCCACTTCTTTTACATTGTAAGTATTTTTCTCCATCTTATGCTTGATTTTCACATTGGGGACAATGTGGATGTTAAGTATGGGGTGGGGGTACTTACAATATCTTTTACTTCATCTTAGCACTCTATGAACTTTACACTACTTTTGATGACTTGGCTTGTAATAACTCTTACACTACTTGCTTTCCACTATGACATTTGCATTTGTGTGATCTTTTTCAAAAATTATGACCCTTCAAAAATTTTCGTGCTTCTTATGATGGAAATGACCTCTATGATGAGAATTGTGAGGTGGATAGGCAAAAATATGACTTGGTTGTGTTGAGATTTTAATCATAGCATGAATGAGCTTACTTTTGTTACTTGAACACATGAATAAATTATATGATTTAGATGTTTTGATAAGAGAATGAAATAATAGTCGAAGCTATATTGCAAGTTCTTTTACATCATATAAGAATGACTAAGGCAATTCGCTTCTTTTCTCTTCTCATATCTTGATCATGCTAGCCCCTCAATGAAATATGTGACCCTCTTTTTACCATCCGGGAATTAGGATAAGTCATTGAAAAAAGGCATGTTTGATGTAGGAGGGCCAATGAAAATGTGTTAAGTGAAAGTGTAGCAATTTATAAGTTTGGGGACGTTGAACATGAGGATGTGTAACTCGGCACCATTCACATAACCGGGTGTTTGTGTCTTGCCAAAGTCCGATTGAACGACAAGTCCTAATGGGATATGGTATGTGCATCAAGGGTTTGAGGCATCTCGAAATTTGAGAAACGCCAATCTCCTAGGCTTCGGTTTTTGTGCACCTCTATCCATAATCGCAAAAAGTAAAGTATAAAGAAAGCAAAGCTTTTACATGCAAAGCATGTTTGGTTAAGTAAAGTTCTTGAAGGTATTATGTTGTTCCTCTTTCCCAGATTAGCACCACAATTGCCTAAAAGAATTCCCTCCCTTAACACGTTTCTTAGACCTTATCTTTGATTAGAAGACCTTGAGACTTTTATGCATGTATTTAAGACTTTATAGCTAAGACTTGTTTGATTTTAATTACCTCTACATCTTTATCATGTCCTTTATTTGTGTTTTTAAGAAAGAAAAGAGAGTTACTCTATGTTATTGTTATCATTGATACATACCTTGCCTTCCTATGCCTTGAAACATCACTTTGAGGGTGATCCAATAAGAAGAAGCATTATCAAAAGAAAAGTTTTTGAGTTTTCATACATATATAATCCAGGACATCTTGTATTCTAAATTTGAGTCTTGCTTAGGGACAAGCAAGGGGCAAGTATGGGGTATTTTGATGACATGAATTATATACCATTATAATCATGCATATTGTAGAGGTTTACCTCGATTTGCCTTGCATTTAAGGAGAATTTGTGTACCTTTTGTGTTCTATTCAATAATATTTCAGAAATAGAGGTCTACACGAGTTTTGGTTGAATTATAGGTAAATGGAGTGGATTTGAAAGCAAAAGTGGAGCAAGGAGTATCTAAGGTCATTAAGGAAGCTAAAGGAGTCTTAGAGGAGTCACAAAGAGCAAAGGAATTACGTAAAAGAAGCACAAGGAAGAGGAAGAAAACAAGCCAAAAGACGAGCACTTTTTGTTGAAGAAAATCGTGCCATTTAATATATAAATCGGACGATTCTTATCATTAAAAATCGAACGGTTTTACGTATAAATCGGCCAGCCCGATTTACTTTGTTTTTCGGCCAAATAAAAAGACGACACGAAGCCCATCAACTTTGGGCTCGAGAAGGGTTTTGCCAAACGGCCCACCAGCAAGAAACTATAGTTTGGAACCTTGGGAACGAAATCGAAGAGGCCGCAACGGGAAATCTTTACAAGTTAGCGAGAGATTGAAGATTCGGAGAGAAGGATTGAAGCACTTTTGCCGGGAAGTCAATCTTGATCATATTTGTGAGATTTTTGTATTCCATTGAAGTCTTTGTGGTTTTTGAACACGATATTGAGTAAATGGAGAGATACATTGATTACATTTGAGATTGATTTACAGATTTGAAGGTTATTGAGTTTTTATTCAAGATTCGGGTTTATTTGAATTTTTTCACTCAATCTTTAATTTGATTTGATTTTGAAAATGGTTGGCTAGCACCATTGTGATTCTGGGGAGAATAGTTGATGATTAAGGCTTAGATGATGATAGACTGAACTCATTCAAACATTTGGACCCTGAGAGTTTAGATTTTAACTTTGCGACAAACAGGAAAATCGCCCTGTTCTTGAATAAATCGTCCGATTTATTTGTGGTAGGTCGATTTAATACCCTGTCGAGCTTTAATTGATTCCTTGCTTAACGAAAGTTAACCCTAGCCTAAATCCCAACCTTGATTAACCTTTTTAACCTCTAATTGAATGTATGAAGAGACTTCAAACCTGATTCTACATTTAATAGATTAAGATTACAAGATTTGGGTAATAGAGAGACTCAACATCCTTTATTAAGATTTTAAATGTGCTTTCTATTCTTTATCTTGGAGAGTCATATCATGTGGTTTTAGATAGTTAGTTTGAACATAATTCTTGTCTTTAGATCTTTCTATATTGCAGCCTCAACAACCCTTATAGAGAGAACCTTTGGACTAGATAAATAGATTTCGGAACTTCTCCGTACGATACCTACCTTTGAACATATAATCTTGGCAATATAAACTCTGTCCTTATATCATTTAGAAGTGTCTTGAATCGAAAGCTGAAATCGGATACTTGAATCCTTGGAATCATTTCCCCCTTTATTAATCACAAAAGCTTTTGCATTCTCACTAGATAATTGAATTTGAATTTATTCTCACCAAATCCCTGAGTTCGACTCTGGAATTCTTACCTTACTACAACCGATCCGTACACTGCGGATTTGGTTTGCTTTGAGATCTAGATATAAATTTAAGACTTTGACGCACACACTTTTCGAGCGAACATAGAGCCTCAAATTGACGGGTTGTGAAGTGCATTCCTCCATCACTAATGATGGTTCGTGGAGTCCCGATCCTTGGGAAGATCGTTCTATTGAAGAAATTCACCACTACCATTGCATCATTAGTTGGAGAAGCGATTGCTTCTACCCATCTTGAGACATAGTCTACGGCTAGAAGTATATATTGGTTCCCACATGATGATGGGAATGGTCCCATGAAGTCTACTCACCATACGTCGAATATGTCTACTTCTTGGATGTTGTTGAGGGGCATCTCATTCCTCCTTGAAATATTACCTGTCCTCTGACAAGCATCACAAGCAACAACATAGTTTTGCACATCTTTAAATAGGGTAGGCCAAAAGAAGCCAGATTGGAGTACCTTAGCACATGTCATTTGGGAACTAGCATGTCCCCCACAAGGTAAAGAATGGCAATGGCGGATGATGCTTTCTACTTTATCTTTTGGAATGCATCTTCTGAACATTCCATCGGGACCTCTCTTGAAGAGTAGAGGTTCATTCCAATAGAAGTGTCGGATGTCTCTAAAAAATTTCTTCCTTTGAGCATATGAAAGTCCAGGTGGGAGTTCCGGACAAACAAGGTAATTGACAATATCGACAAACCATGGATCATTACCTTTCGAGATTTATTGAAGACATTCTTCAATCTCATGTGGCTGCTCGTCGGGGAATGAGTCGTCAATAGGGAGCTCACCCATCTCGTTAGTGAAGTGTGGGAGACGGCTAAGGTGATCGGTGACTGAGTTCTCTGAGCCATTCTTGTCACAAATCTCTAGATCGAATTCTTGTAGGAGCAAGATCCAACTTAGAAGCCTAGGCTTTGCATCTTTCTTTGTGAATAGGTAACGGATTGCTGAATGGTCTGCATAGACAATCACTTTCGCACCTACAAGATAGGAACGAAAATTTTCAAATGCATAAACAACAGCAAGAAGCTCTTTCTCCATGGTAGCGTAATTCAGTTGAGTTTCGTCTAGCGTCTTGCTAGTATAGTAGATGGCATGAGTACTACCATCTTTCTTATGTCCAAGTACCACTCCTAGAGCTACATCACTTGCGTCACACATGATCTCAAAAAGAAGTGCCCTATCGGGTGGTTGGATGATAGGGGCTGAAATCAAAGCTTCCTTGATCCTGCAAAAGGCATCTAAACATTCTTTCGAAAACTCAAAGCTTCCTTGATCCTATAGAAACCTACATGTCCCAAAAAGCTTCTAACTCCTTTTACCGAAGATGTAGGAGGTAGCTTCTCTATAGTTTCGATCTTATCTCTATCAACTTCAATTTCCTCTATTCAAAATCAAATGTCTTAACACAATTCCTTCGGTGACCATGAAGTGACACTTCTCCCAGTTCAAGACTAGGTTAGTGTCTTTGCATCTCTTAAGAACAAGAGAAAGGTTGGAGAGACAATTATCAAAGGAAGAACCATATGCTGAAAAGTCGTCCATGAATACTTCCATGATATTCTCTATATATTCTGAGAAGATTGCCATCATACACCTTTGGAAGGTGGTTGGAGCATTGCATAAACCGAATGACATCCTTTTATAGGCAAACGTACCCCATGGGCACGTGAAACTTGTCTTCTCTTGATCGTCTGGATGAATGGGAATCTGAAAGAAACCACTGTATCCATCTAGATAAAAAAAAGTAATAGTGTTGGGCTAACCTTTCCAACATTTGGTCAATGAAAGGTAGGGGAAAGTTTACCTTCCTTGTGGCAACATTCAGTTTACGGTAGTCGATGCACATTCTCCATCCCGTAATTGTCCTGTAGGAATGAGTTCGTTGTTCTTGTTAGCAACAACGGTTATGCCTCCCTTATTTGGAACCACTTGTACGGGGCTCACTCACTTGCTATCAAAAATAGGGATGATGATACCTGCATCATATAACTTAAGGATTTCTTTCTTCACGACCTCTTTCATGATCGGATTTAACCGTCGTTGAGGTTTACGTGAAGGTTTGTGATCCTCCTCCGTTAAGATCTTATGCATGCAAAGAGAAGGTTTGCCTACTAAATCATCAATGGTGTAGCCTAAGGTTTTCCTATGTTGTTTTAGAACATTCATAAGCTTCTCAAGTTCCTCATTGCTCAAAGTTGCACTAACTATAACAAGATATGTTGAGTTAGGTCCTAGGAAGGCATACCTTAGACGTGTAGGGAGGGGTTTCAATTTCAATGAAGGGGGTGCTTTGATTGATGATTCTTGATTCATAAGTGTCATTGGAGAAGCCCCTAAAGGTTGGGAAAGTGTGCTACTACAGTTGAGAACACTTGCAATTGGATCTGTAGAAGTCGTAGAATTTGCTGAAAAATCCTGACGAAAATCGGTCGATCTCTGACACGATTTTTCTTTCTGTTGTAAAAAATCGACTTGCATTATTAAAAATCGGGCGATTTATTTTGTGTAAGTCGATTTTCAGCTTCTTCCGGAGTCCTTTTAAGCTCCTCAAATCTTGCTTCTGGCTCTTCCTTTGCATCTTCCAATGCTCAAATCTCATCATCACAATCGTGTTCCATGCCTTTTTCAATGATACTCATTCTAAGAACCTTTTGAAGTGGATCTTCGATCAATATTGAACTCACCACTTCTCAAGACTCTTCCTCATCAAAGATGTTAAAAACATCTTCTCCTACAGATGGCTCTTTTATCAAAGAGGAGAGTACAAATTCTACTTTCTCTTCCCCTATGTTGAATGATAGCTTCCATTCTTGCAATCAACCATGCATCCGGAGGTTGAAAGGAATGGTCTCCCAAGTATGATGGGAGCCGGATAATCTGCAGGAATGTCAAGAACGACAAAATTTATAGGAATGTAAAACTTACCAAGTATCACGGGAATGTCTTCTATGATTCCAACAAGTCTAGTTAAGGAACGATCAGCCATGTAGAGTGTCATCTTCACCGGTCTAGGCTCTCCTAGACAAACTTCCTTGCACAAAGCAAGTGGTATGATGCTTACGCTTGCTCCAAGTTCACAAAGTGCATCATATGTGACTTCCCCTAAGGTGATGGGTATGCAAAATGATCCTGGATCACGCAGCTTGGGTGGCATGTTCTCCGTCATAGTCTTGATAAGTTCGGATGACTCCGTACACATCTTAACTTCACCGATAACTTCTAGTTTCCTCTTGTTAGAGAGGATCTCCTTTAGGAACTTCTCATAAGCCGGCATACCTAAAATTACAATCATAAAAGGTATATTAATGTGCAACTTACTCATAAGATCAATAAACTTACCGAAGTTTTTGTCTGGGCGTGCTCTTGCTCTAGATTAGGGAAAAGGTAAAGGTGGTTTGTAAGCGGGAGGAGGAACATAGACATCTTCCTTATCTTTTTCCTTTTCCTTTTCTTTTTCAGTGGGGGCTTCAACTAGTTTGGGTTGTGGATCGGTGGTTGTTATACCACTTCTAGTAGTAATCGCCATTACTCGCCCCTTTGGTTGTCCTCCGTCTTTCCGGGAAGCTTCCCTTGATCTCTAGGAACCTTTCCAGCCTTTTTGAATACTTGATTTTCAAAAGCTTTTTGTGCTTTATCAATCGAAGTAATGTGCCTTTCCATTCTTTGGAGCTTCCCCAAGATGTTCTCCATCATGACATCGAACATGTCCTTCTCCGGCTTGCTCGAGCCATTCGATGTTTGACCCTGGCTTTTCAAAGGAGTAGGAGAAGATGGAGATGTTAGTGGATTTTCCGCATGTGAATAGGGATTACCGGGGTTTTGTTGGTTTGATCTCCAATTGTTGTTAGAGTTCCTGTTGTTGTTATTGTTCCAATTGTTGTTATCTGAAATTGATTACGCTCTTGTTCTTCTAAACGAGCCTTCTCACTTAATTTGAGATGAGTCGAGTTTCATCCAACTACTCTTGTTCTTCTAGACACTTGGAGTAAGCACTTCTCCATCAATTTCAATTGCTCATCCCGGAATGAGTCATCAATCGGGATGTCATCTCTTTCAATCCCCAATGGTGGTAGCCTACCAAGATGGTCCGCCACCAAATTTTCGGAACCTTTCTTATCCCGGATCTACAATTCAAACTCTTGGAGGAGAAGGATCCACCGAATCAAGCGAGGTTTGGCATCCTTCTTTGTGAGGAGATAACGGATCGCAACATGATCCGTATACACAATGACCTTTGCTCCAACAAGATACGACCGGAACTTTTCAAAAGCATACACCACCGCTAGCAACTCCTTCTCGGTAGTGGCATAGTTGAGTTGGGCATCATCTATCGTCTTGCTAGCATAGTAGATGACATGTGTAAGCCCATCTTTCTTTTGTCCTAAAACAGCCCCAACAACCACATCACTCGCATCACACATTATCTCAAACGGTAAGCTCCAATCCGGAGGTTGCATGATAGGGGCGGAGACCAATGCATCCTTCAACCTACAAAATGCTTCAAGGCAATCCTTGGAGAAAGAAAACTCAATATCTTTCATTAGTAAGTTAGTGAGAGGCTTAGAAATTTTAGAGAAGTCTTTTATAAACCTCCGGTAAAAACCGGCATGCCCTAAGAAACTCCTTACACCCTTAACCGAGGTGGGTGGTGGCAACTTCTCTATCGTTTCTATCTTGGCCCTATCGACCTCCATGCCACGTTTGGAAACCCAGTGTCCCAACACTATCCCTTCATTCACCATGAAGTGGCATTTTTCCCAATTCAAAACATGGTTGGTTTCCTCACATCTCTTCAACACCAAAGACAAGTTAGCCAAGCATTATCAAATGAAGATCCATACACCGAGAAATCATTCATAAACACCTCCATAATATTCTCAATATATTTAGAAAAAATAGCCATCATACACCTTTGAAAGGTGGCGGGTGCATTACACAACCCAAATGGCATTCTCCTATATGCAAATGTTCCCCAAGGACATGTAAATGTCGTTTTCTCTTGGTCATCCGGGTGAAAAGGGATTTGAAAGAATCCACTATAGCCATCTAGGTAACAAAGATGTGAATGTTGAGCTAATCTTTCTAGCATTTGATCAATAAAGGGGAGAGGGAAGTGATCTTTCCTAGAGGCCACATTAAGCTTCCTATAGTCAATACACATTCTCCACCCCGTAACCGTCCTATTAGTTACTACGGCCATACCACCCTTCTTAGAAACAACATGTATGGGACTAACCCACTTACTATCCGAAATCGGGAAAATGATTCTTGCATCTAGCAACTTAAGGATCACTTTCTTGACTACGTCTTTCATGATAGGGTTAAATCTTCTTTGAGGTTCAATTGAAGGTTTATGGTTATCTTCCATCAAGATTTTATGCATGCACAAAGATGGTTTAATGCCAACCAAATCATCAATGGTGTAACCAATAGCTTTCCTATGCAACTTCAATTCAGGCAACAATCTATCAAGCTCATCATCATTCAAAGATGCATTCACAATAACGGGATAAGTAGAATTCGAACCAAGGAAAGCATACTTCAAATGAGAAGGGAGAGGTTTAAGATCAAGTTGAGGAGGACCTTTATCGGTTGGAGACGATCCATACAATGCATGTTGAGATGATTCCAAAGCCATGGAACACTCTCCAAGACTCCTTGAAGCTTGATCAATAACTAAGGGACTTTCTGGAGAAACCACGGGAAAATCACGGCCTCTAGCACATCCACGGGCATGGTTCTTGAAAAGCTGGCACTTCTGGACATTACAGAGAGTTCATGGGTAAGTCCACGGGCGTGGTTCTTGGTGCCAGACCGTGATTCCTACTGTGATTAAGCACTACTTCGTGCACTTCAAATTCATCACTTGTCTCCTATTCTAATGTACCCAAAGCTCGGATTTCTTCATTGCAATCATCCTGAACTCCTTCCTCCATCAAACTCAAGCTAAGAACCTTCTCAAGTGGATCCTTTATCAAGATTGAGCTCACAACTTCTCTAGACTCCTCTTGCTCGATAATGTTGAAGACATCTTCACCAAAGGTTGACCCCTTCATCATTGTGGACAGCTTGAACTTGATATTCTCTTCTCCAATGTTGAAGGAGAGGATCCCATTTTTACAATCCACTAAGCATCTGGATGTGGCAAAGAACGTCCTTCCCAAAATGATAGGAACTGGGTAGTCCGCCGGGATGTCCAAAATGATAGAACTTCCCAAGCTTAACCGGTATGTCATCTAGGATTCCCATGGGGTGAGTGATGGATCGGTCCACCATGTAGAGGGTCATATTGACCGGCTTTGGTTCTCCTAGCCCAACCTTATTGCAAAGTGCAAGCGGGATAATTCTTACACTTGCTCCAAGGTCACATAGGGGTTCATATTGCACTTCTCCAACCCCAATTGGTACACAAAAAGATCCCGGATCTCGCAGCTTAGGAGGCATCTCCTCCCTCATTGTTTGAATCAACTCGGAAGATCTCTTTGTCATCCTCACTTCTCCATACTCCTCCAACTTCCTCTTGTTGGAGAGAATCTCCTTCAAAAACTTTCCATAGGCCGGGATACCTAGAATAGCATCCATGAACGGAATGTTAATATGCAATTTAGACATAAGTTCAAGGAATTTACCGAAATGTTTGTCCAAACGAGCTCTTGCTCGTAATTGTGGGAACGGTAGTGGTGGCTTGTATGGAGGGGGTGCCACGTATGTTGACTCAACACCCTTGCTCTTGCCTCCTTCTTCTTGCAATGGTTTTTGTTCCACTACTACTTGCTTTCCCTTGTCATTCCCCTTAGGTAAGGGATCTTTCATGCTCAGCCCACTCCTTGTGGTAATGGCCAACACTTGGCCTCTTAGATTGTCCTCGGTTCTTCCGGGAAGCTTCCCCGGATCCCTTTGTGCTTCACCCGCCTTTTGGAACACTTGTGCTTCTAGCATCTTTTGAGCCATCCAACCTTCCTAGCAATTGCTCAAACATCATCTCGGTTCTATCCTTTGGAGGTTGAGTAAAACCGGGTGGGAGCTCTTGTGAAGCCTTCGGTGTTGGTGTTGCGCTTGTGGAAGCGGGAGGGTTCAAGGCACCATCCGGGTTAGAATAGGAGAACCCGGGATGGTTGTGGTTAGGCCGGTAATTTTTGAAGTTACCCCTTCCCATTTAGTTGATGTCCTCCTCTTTGGAAGCCAAGTTGGCTTGCACTTGCACTTGAGGACTTGCTTGATACTTCAAGGTTGTGGCATACAACTCTCTTAAAGACTTAAGCTCATTATTGATTGCATCGAGTTTGTAGTTGGTCATGGTGACTTCACTCACTTCATATACTCCGGTTTCCTCCCATCACTCTTCCCATGGGAGTACTTCTCTATCACCAAGGCTTGCTTCTCTACAAACTCCCAAGCCTCATCCACATTCTTCTCCATAAATGTTCCTCTGGAAAGTGATTGGAGCTTGAATTGGATATCCTAATCAAGCCCCTTGAAATAAATCTCCAATAGCTCTATCTTCGGTATCCCATGGTGTGGACAATCTATAAGGAGGTCCTTGAACCTCTCCCAAGATTTGAATAGGCTTTCTCTATCCTTCATCACGAAGGCATTGATCTTCCCTCTTAGCTCGGTTGTCTTGGAAGGTGGGAAGAACTTTGTCAAGAACTCGTTTGTCATCTCCTCCCAAGTACTCACACGTCCTAGTGGAATGGATTGATACCAAGACAAGGCCTTATCCTTAAGTGATAAGGAAAAAGCCCTAAGCTTATGGTTGTTGCTCTCCAATCTAGGCGGCCTTAAAGTATCCATCAAGATCTCATAGTTCATCAAGTGTTGATGAGGAAAGTCTCCTTCCATCCCTCCAAATTGTTTGTGCCGGATCATTTGTAGCACTTGAGGGCGGAGCTCGTAATCATGGGCTGCGGGATCTCCTAAGTTTACACCCGGTCGGTGTACTCTTTGGGCCGGATTCATACGTTGCCCTAACATTTGAGGCTCCTCATCAGCAATCGGCTCAAACCGAAAATTGACCGCCGGTTGCAATGGTGGTGGAGGTTCTGACGATTAAGCTCCCTTTGCACAAGAGCTTGCTTAACCTCTTCAATTTCCCTCCTAGTTGCTTCTTGCCTCTCATTGGCAAGTCTCCTCTCATTCTCCAAGGCTTCATCCCTTAGCTTAATTTGCTCTAAAGCTTCATTCAACTCAGCTTGGAGATCTCTTTCGGCCATCTCTTTCTTCTTTTTGGTGTTTTTAGATCTAGTCTTAAGGGTTTTCCCCGGTTCGGGATAGAATGGAGCTAAATTCTTGCCACGAGATCTTCGCATACACCTAAAGAGTGAGAGATGTCCTGAAAACTCAAAGACACAAACCAAACGAGATAAAAAGCAAAAAAAAAGACCTAGACTATAAACAATCACACAAAATGATTCAATCTAGACCTAGTCCCCGGCAACGGCGCCAAAAAGTTGTTCACGTTAGAAATGTACGACACCAATCCAAGGCAAGAATGCCAAGAACTTGTTCGCCCAAAACATGCACACACAAAGTCTTAAATTTATAACTCGATATAATTTCCGAACTCCTAGCGAAACCATATTGTATGGGTCATTTGTAGCAAGGATAGTATTCCGAGGTTGAACACAAAGACTGAGGTGAAATCAAATCAAGCAAGTGATCATGGATAGTGTAAATCTAGTCTAAAAAGAGAAATAAATAAAGAAATGAAAATCATGATATTTTTTGGGTTTGGATTTTGTGGTGATGAAAGAAAGATCACGAATGATACAAGATTGTAAAACAAACTAACAAATCAAGCTAACAACACAAATAAGCAACACAAACACAAGTTATGTGATTAAAGAGAGAAAAGCGGAATCTAGGGGTTAGGACTTCCGGTTATGGCATTGGACTCAAGCTTCTAATCAAACTTGGACTAGCAATGGTATGTTGGGAAATGGTGTTTCTCAAATGGGATCAATCACCTGGTAGGTCTCATGGTCCACTAATCCTGCACCTAAAGTCCTATCACCTGGTAAGTCTCTAGGATCCTAAGGTTGGGAATTCTACACAAACAGGATTGTTGTCTAAGGATCCAACCTCTCTTTACCGGGTAAGTCTCTGGAAGGCTACTACTAAACATCAATCCTAGACTCAATCCAATAGCGGCTTGTGAGGCTCACTACTACCTAGAGTTCATCATCTTTGGTATATAAGATCAAGAATTACCGGGTAGGTCTCTTCCCTCACTTAGTTTGCTAGCATTAGATCACCCTAGGCTAGATTAAACTTAAAAATCACTAGGATTTCAACAATCTAACATCCTCACATTCAGATTTATCAATACAAGCACATCAGAACAAATCACGGGCAGATCATCAAAACCACGGCTGTGGTTACGCAAGAATAGGCCGTGATTTGTAACAACAGCTAGGTTCGAGCAAGAAAATCATCCTAGGATACAATCAAGTCTCTTCTATCATAGTCCAAGCCATAACCATCATTCCACTACCCTAGAATCTCAACTATTTGGTCAACAACATCCATTTTAACATTCAAGCTCAACAAGCAAACATTTATGGCTTCCATAACAAGAAAATGAAATGAAAGAGAGAAGAAACAAGTAAAAACAAGAAAACCCAGCTGAATATAAGTTTAAGCAAGACATACAACCCTTCAAAAAAAGGTCCTAAACGTTCCTTACAATCCTTGCAAATGTCTTCAACCAAGGTCACTCAACAATCACTCAAAAACTATGAAAACTCTAAGATTAGTGTTCTTCTTCTTCTTCTTCAAAATGAGAGTGTTTTTCCTCCACCCCAAGAGTAGCCTCCAATAAGATGATCCGTTCTGAGAGAGTGTGGAAGAGAATCCTCTTGCAACAGCTTGCAAGACCACCTATATCCTCCACCAAGAGCAAGAGTCGATTATGGAGATCGTGGGACAGCTGTCACATCTGTCCAGAGAGAACCACGACCAAAATTACGGCCAAAACCATGGCCTCTGGGGCGTGGAATCCTCCGTTCAGCTTCCTTTGATTATTAAGCCACGAGTTGGTGCAAGGCATGCACCAACAAGGTCCTATGTGTTCTCCTTTGCTCCTAGCTTGCTTCTTAGTGATTCCGGAAGTGTGTCATTACGAGGAATGATCCTCGAATGTGTCGATTAAGCTGCAAAAGCTCCCAAAATACCTACAAAACCGAAAATAGTTCGTGTAAATGTCTATCTCGACAATATGCATGAATTTAGCGTAAAGGTCATGAACTAATGTCAAACCATGCATGAATAATAAGAAATACTATCTAAATGAGTGCCTAAACTTAAGTCATAAACCGTTTTATCATGTACTAGACTAGGGACAGGTACGGCCAGGCCACCTCCCATTGGTGGAGTTTTCATACAATAACAGTTGGCACTGGTCGATTGGGGTGGCACCTTATGAGGCATGGTATGGACGGAGATGCCGCACTCCCTTATGTTGGGATGAGACCGGGAGTTCTAGCGTTGTATCTCCGGATAAGGTACAAGATGAAATGGCTAGAGTTGCTTTGATATGAGAGAGGATGTTGACCGTACAGAGTTGTCAGAGATCGTATGCGGATAGGAGGGGTACATCTCTCGAGTTCTGGGTAGGTGCCCAAGTGTGGCTGAGGGTATCACCGACTTGGGGCGTCAGATGATTTGGCATTAAGGGGAAGCTAAGCCCTCGATATGTCGGACCATTCGAGATAGTGGAGAGAGTTGGTGAGGTGGCATACCATCTAGCGTTGCCGCCACGGTTGGAGGGGATACATCCGGTATTCCATTTGTCGCAGCTGAGGAAGTACATCCATGACCCGAGACACATCATCAGCCACGAGGACCTTGTGGTCGAGCTGGACCATACTTTTGCGGAGTACCCGACAACGGTTTTGGAGCGGATTACGAGACACCTTCGATCGAAGGAGATACCGATGTTGAGGGTGCAGTGGTCGAGGCGGGGATCCAACTAGGCTACATGGGAGACGGAGGATATTATCCGGAGGAACTATCCCGAGTTTTACGGAGGTTTAATGATACCGATAAGACAGTTGGGTTAGTCCCGAGCTTTTCCCTTGATTGTACCTATGCTCTTTGCGATGTGATATGCCTTATGTGCTACTTACGTGTATATATGATTACCTCGTGAGGTATTGTTATGGTTATGAGAGTGACGTTGGTTTTGAGGTAGATAGTTAGGTCTACGGATTCTATGCGTTTTTTGAGTGTGCGGTTTGTGATTACCTCTAGCAAGTTTTGGGACGAAACTTGTTTTTAGGGTGGTTAGTTGTAACATCAAGAATTTTTATTCCGGGTGTTGAGACGTTTCCGAACTTCCCGCGTCCGCAGCCTAGTTTTTGTCGCAAGCACGTGTGTTGAATACCGGGATTTATTCCCAAAATTCCGCGCCGACCCCTCGTTCCCCTTATTATGCTTTTGAACTTTCGTTTCAAACTGAGATTACAAGGGGCCAGCTGACCCCTTGTTTCCCTCCCACCTTTTCAGCTTTGTTGGACTCTCCCTCTCTCCTCTATCACTTCTCTCTCAGGTTAGTCCATTTTTCCCTCTACTCTCTCTTGTGCTTCCTTCTTCCCTTCCCTTGGAGAGATAAGCTTGTTGATGAGCTGCAGTGGAGAAGGATCTCAGTACTTTGGTAAGTTCTTTCCATTTCCCCCTCGCCTTCCTTGCTAAATATCCTTTCCTTCCTTCCGCTGCATCCATGGCCATGGATGGAGCTCTTGAGGAAGCTTTTCCTTAGATCCGTTGCATGTGTATGTTCTTTGCTCAATTAGGTCTTGGAGAGGAACCTAAGATCATAAGTTGGTGTTTTGAGAGGACCCAACACGAAGAGGAAGACATTGGAGCCAAGGATCCATAGTCGTAAACGAAGAAGACGACGTTCTACTGCTCAAACCGCGGGGGCGGATCTTTAGAGGCGCGGGGGTGAACCAGGGCCACCGCAGGGGCGGCTCCCAAGCGCAGGGGCGGCTCCAGACTGCCCCAAGGGCAGTGACAGCTCCATGCAGGGGGCGCCAGCTTGCTTCCACAGCTGCAATTTCTTCACCAGTATGCTTCCTCCTTCCTTTCCCTTCGTTCCTTTCCTAGCATTGTGTTTATACCTAGTTAGAAGCATGCTTAGGGTGGACCTAGGACTCATGAGAATGCAATCTAGTGGTTGCCATCCTTGGAGCCATATGGCTTCATGAGATTGTTGATCTTGAGTGTTTGAGCATGTTGGATCTTTCTAGGCTAGATTGGCTCTCCTAGACTGTTGTTCATGACCATGTGATGTATAGGCTGTTGTGAGAGGTTTCCTTGTGCTGATTATGTTGTGAGGATTGTCAGTTCTAGGATGCGCTCCTAGGTTCAGAGCTAGGTGATCTTGCGTAGATCCCTAGAGTGAAGTCTTAGACTTCGTTGAGCTTGAGCTTGTGTTGATGATCGTATATTCCCTTGTGAGCAGGTTGTGGACTTCCTCTTTAAGGAAGCAAGAGTGTTTGAGTTGAGTGTGGTGATGACATGAATTATGACCTATTTTTAGGTATGTATTTATATAGTTTTTCCCTTTATTTTGCATGCATAGACATACATTTATGACATTTATGGTTATATTCATCTACTTTGGAAGAATAGAGGTCTACACAGGGTTTTATTGCATTTGTAGGTAATTTGGTGAATTATGGATCGAAATGTCACATTTAAGGATGAAGCCTTGAAGAGGGACAAAAAGGAGCATAAAAGGAAGCTAGGACGCGCCAAAGTATCTTTTGATACAGTCTGACACACCAAACTATTCTTTGATACCTTCTGACGCGGCCCGGAGTATTTTCTGATACCAGCGGGCTCCACTTCTTTTCAGCCCAAATATTTATGGTTTTATCATTAAACCCAAGGTTTATCCCTACAAATATCGGAGAGCCTTCAACATTGAAAAGAGACTGTGGCAGACCTTGAGCCAAAATCTCCAAAAGGGAGACTTAGAGGGAGCAGAAATCTCCAATTTGGAGAACTAGGATGGTGACAGACCTAGGGGACGATATAACTCCGCTTTATCCTACTTTAGACCGTGCATTGATGGCTTGCATCTAGGGCAATTGCTTAGGGAAGATCCCGGGAAGGACGCAATTTGGAGATTGCAAACTTCGAGATATCTTAGGGTTTACGATAAGAGACGGATTGACATCCAGTTCTTCATTGTTTTTCCAGATTGTTGTGAGGATTTCTATTCCCTTTTTCTACATTGACTTGATACAAACATTTGTTATTAGATTTGAGATTGGTAATATGATAGTTATTTAATTTTCGAGGTTTTATACTTTTTCCTTCTTAAACTTGATTTTTGATTCAATGATGATGGTTATTGGCTAAAACCGTTTAGCGATTCTAAGGTGAAGGGTTGCTAGTTGTGGCTTAGATGGTGATAGATTGAATCAAAATAGATTGGACCCTAAGAGTTGTGAGAATCTCGTCAACGAACCTTTTCCACGGTCTGTTCTTGAGTTCCACGCCCGTGGTTTCTCAAGAACTAGCCGTGATGTTTCCTTGTCGTATGTGTTTGCTTCCGCTTTGATCCAAAGTTAAGAGATTTGCCTTAACCTAGCCTTGGCTTGCCTTTCCTAGGTAGTAGTGAGACTCAACATCCTCTATTTCTATTTCGAGTGTCACAACCTTAACAGTTTTGGCCTATCTTTGATTCCTTGTGTATGAGTAAGTGTATTTTAGAGTAATTTTTATCCTTTGATTCTTTCTATACTACAGCCTCAACAACCTTTATAGAGAGAACCTTTGGGTGAGACATATATATGTTTGGAACTACACCGTACATAACCTTACATTAGTTATACCTTTGCAATCCCGACTTTGTCCTTACATCTATTGAATATCTTGAATCGATTGCCACAATTGGATACCTGGATCTTTAGGATTGCTGTTTTCCCAATATAATTACAAAACTTCTATACTTTTATTGCTCGACGACTGTGAACTGAATTTGATCCCCCAAATCCCTGAGTTCGATTGCATTGTGAAGAACTGGTAGGTGAATTAAAAGGTTAAAATATACTCTAGAAGGGGGGTTGAATAGAGTATGAGAACTTTTCGCAAACCAAATCTCAAGGCCTTGAAGCCTCTTTCAAGGACCTTGATGTGAATCTGTGCTCGTTGTGAAACTTTGATTTCAAGGGCGTTGAAACTCCTTTCAAGGGCCTTGACTTCTTGCAACTACAAAACAAAGTTAGTCACAATAAAGTCTATATTGTGCGAAATTTAAAAGATTGACACGAGGATATGTTTACGAAGTTCAGCTCTAAATAGCCTACTCTCCATCCCAGGGTATATCCATAAGATCAAACTATCTATTATCAACTTCAAAGTGTCCTAGATACAAACTAGAAGTAATTCCCTTCTTCTCTCACTATAGCAAACGCTACTTTCTAGCTCCAACACTTAACCTAGCTATAATAGCCTAGTTACTTCGCAGAGTAACACACACTCTCCTATAACACTATTTTGAACTTCCAATGGAGCTCTAATGTTTTCTTTCTCTAAGGGGATAAAGCTTTTATGTGAATTAGAAAAAGAAAAACAATGAATCAAGATGATTAGGTTGCTTGAAAATGTAAAGATGTTTTCCTGTGTAAGCTTGTGTATTTGTCTTCTTCGACCATCGTCTTCATTTATACTCTTCTGTGGAAAGGTCTTCTAGCCGTTGTAGAGATGACCGTTTGAAGATGAATCTTCTTTTCCATGAAGATCGTTTCTTGTTTCGAGATAAGGTAGACGTTGCAAGTCTTCAGCTCTTGAGAACACGTCGAGTCCTTAACTCCTCGATCTTCTCGTCTTTTGTTGAATCGAGAGACAAGATATTTTCGCCGTTTGTTGTTTAGAAAATCTTCTAGAAAATATTCTCTATTCTTCGCTTGAGATCTTCCTTCAGTTAATAAGATCTTCCTTCGGTTGACAAGATCTTTGGTTGATGAGATCTTTCTGATATGATCCCCGAGAGCCCCAACATGAAGCCGAAAATGCTCACTCAAAGCGTTGTCAAGTTAAATCATATTCTGCTTGATTCGGCTAAGCTGTCAAATTTACGCACTCTCTGTAATATGCCTATATCTGGAGCTTCGTTTGGAGTTAAAAGACCCATAAGTACTACTTTCAAAGGTATTTTCGAGATCTACAACTTTGTATTTTATGAGAAGCCGATACTCGAAGAGGAACAGGGTAAAAATGACCCGACAGTGAAGCAGCGTTTATACTTGAGTGGATTTTTGACAAAGATCACGCATGGAGGCATGAAAGATGGTTATACAAAACATATGCACGTCCACCCAATACATATTTCATGCAGCATATCATCCTCATATTATTCATATATTATGCATGAATTTGTGTATTAACTATGTAAAACTAGGTGGAGAAAAGTAGGTGGAAAAGTAGGTGGAAAAGTTGGTGGTTGAAAGTCCCTATGTTTGCCCTTTGTTTAATGTCACAACTCTTGAACTTGTAAGCCTTTAATGTTGGGAGTAGGTGCTGAATTTTCAGCCTATATAAGGCCTCTCCCACAAACCTTTTTTAGCACGAATATAGAGTTGAGTTAATCAAAAGTTGTGTTTTCGCTTTTAAGAAAAACAAACCTAGAGACTAACGTGAGAGGCCGAAGTTTCGAAACCCACAAGGTGAGAGGCCGAGTGGTGTCCTTACGGTGCGAGACTCGGAGGACGAAGGAGATCCAATTTCCGAAGTGAGATTCCGAGGAAAGAAGATTTCGAGCCAAGGAGATCCAAGGTGCGAGGCTAGACGATTCCTTGCTTGGCATATCCATATAAATCAAAAATACACAAAAGAAGTCGACGGAGGAACAACACCGGCGGATCCTTGCGTTCAACTGACGGAGAGCGCATCAAGGATGATGTGATCCCCGAGAGCCCCAACATGAAGCCGAAAATGCTCACTCAAAGCGTTGTCAAGTTAAATCATATTCCGCTCGATCCGGCTAAGCTTTCAAATTTACGCACTCTTTGTAAAATGCCTAAATCTGGAGCTTCGTTTGGAGTTAGAAGACCCACAAGAACTACTTTCAAAGGTATTTTCGAGATCTACAACTTTGTAGTTTATGAGAAGCCGAGACTCCAAGAGGAACAGGGTAAAAATTACCCGACAGTGAAGCAGCGTTTATACTTGAGTGGATTTTTGACAAAGATCACGCATGGAGGCATGGAAGATGGTTATACAAAATATATGCACGTCCACCCAATACATATTTCATGCAGCATATAATCCTCATATTATTCATATATTATGCATGAATTTGTGTATTAATTATGTGAAACTAGGTGGAGAAAAGTAGGTGGAAAAGTAGGTGGAAAAGTAGGTGGAAAAGTTGGTGGTTGAAAGTCCCTATGTTTGCCCTTTGTTTAATGTACAACTCTTGAACTTGTAAGCCTTTAATGTTGGGAGTAGGTGCTGAATTTTTAGCCTATATAAGGCCTCTTCCACAAACCTTTTTAAGCACGAATATAGAGTTGAGTTAATCAAAAGTTGTGTTTTCGCTTTTAAGAAAAACAAACCTAGAGACTAACGTGAGAAGCCGAAGTTTCGAAACCCACAAGGTGAGAGGCCGAGTGGTGTCCTTACGGTGCGAGGCTCGGAGGACGAAGGAGATCCAATTTCCGAAGTGAGATTCCGAGGAAAGAAGATTTCGAGCCAAGGAGATCCAAGGTGCGAGGCTAGACGATTCCTTGCTTGGCATATCCATATAAATCAAAAATACACAAAAGAAGTCGACGGAGGAACAACACCGGCGGATCCTTGCGTTCAACTGACGGAGAGCGCATCAAGGATAATGTGATCCCCGAGAGCCCCAACATGAAGCCGAAAATGCTCACTCAAAGCGTTGTCAAGTTAAATCATATTCCGCTCGATCCGGCTAAGCTTTCAAATTTACGCACTCTTTGTAAAATGCCTAAATCTGGAGCTTCGTTTGGAGTTAGAAGACCCACAAGAACTACTTTCAAAGGTATTTTCAAGATCTACAACTTTGTAGTTTATGAGAAGCCGAGACTCCAAGAGGAACAGGGTAAAAATTACCCGACAGTAAAGCAGCGTTTATACTTGAGTGGATTTTTGACAAAGATCACGCATGGAGGCATGAAAGATGGTTCTACAAAACATATGCATGTCCACCCAATACATATTTCATGCAGCATATCATCCACATATTATTCATATATTATGCATGAATTTGTGTATTAATTATGTGAAACTAGGTGGAGAAAAATAGGTGGAAAAGTAGGTGGAAAAGTAGGTGGTTGAAAGACTCTTTGTTTGCCCTTTGTTTAATGTCACAACTCTTGAACTTGTAAGCCTTTAATGTTGGGAGTAGGTGCTAAATTTTCAGCCTATATAAGGCCTCTCCCACAAAACTTTTTAAGCCCGAATATAGAGTTGAGTTAATCAAAAGTTGTGTTTTCGCTTTTAAGAAAAACAAACCTAGATACTAAGGTGAGAGGCCGAAGTTTCGAAACCCACAAGGTGAGAGGCCGAGTGGTATCTTTACGGTGCGAGGCTAGGAGGACGAAGGAGATCCAATTTCCGAAGTGAGATTCCAAGGAAAGAATAATTCAAGCCAAGGAGATCCAAGGTGCGAGGCTAGACGATTCCTTGCTTGGCATATCCATATAAATCGAAAATATACAAAAGAAGTCGACGGAGGAACAACACCGGCTGATCCTTGCGTTCAACTGACGGAGCGCGGATCAAGTGGTATCAGAGCCCAACGGTGCGAGTTCGATCACATCAAGTGGTATCAGAGCCCAACAGTGCGAGTTTGATCACATCACTTTCCGTTACAGAATCTTCCAAGAAAATCTTCAACTCATTTTGAATTCTTGTTCCGTGCATCTATAATTCCAAATCCCTTGATTTCATCCTTTTGTACTCGTCATCTTCCTTTGTCCTTGAATTATACATCAAGGTCCTTGAAGTCCATATCAAGGCCCTTGACATATCAATAAAACCTACACCGAATTCAAGCCAACCAAATATCTAGAGAATATAATTAATACATTGTTAGTATATCCAACTACTACTTTTGTGTGAAGTCTTATATCATCAACACCTGTAAACCATTTTAATCAAGGTGAAGTTTTCAATCTCCCCCTTGATGGAAGGCAACACAAATGTTTTATTGTACCTGCATTTGTTAGTTTAGCAATGTATATGAAAATCTCAAAACTAAAAATGTAGAATGCAGAAATGACGGATCATATTTCTCGCCTTTGTCTTTCAAAAAGGGAGAAAAAGTAGTCAAACCAAGGAGTCGTAAAATACGATTACAAACCCGAAAACAATATTTTCACAAACCACATTTTCAGAAAAACCAGTCAGCTTAATTTCCCTCATAGAACTTCCTCTTTCCTTTGGTTCAAGATTTCTTATTACGATAATCATCCATTTCACCTGCCAAACGTCGTCTCTTTTCTTCAGCTCTTCTCTGCTTGACTACTTCATACTCAACCTTGGGCTAGAACATTGGCTCTACATGTGTTGGATACAAAATTGATTTATTCTATAAACGCCTTTTACAATTCATCCGCACATTCTCAACCTTCTCTTGAGTATGTTGAGCCACATCTTCAGGTATGGGCAAAATGCTTCCCATTCTATTCAGTGTAAGAGCATTCATCAGATACATTTCATTGACTTTGGCATTTATGGTGGCTAGCATCTCGAAATTTGCATCCATTCTTCTCTTGGTGTCAAATTGAAAATCAGATAATTCATAGTTGAGACAAGCTATTTCTTTTTCACAACCTTCTAACCTTATTTCTGGAGTAAGAGAAGGTTTGACTTCTTCATTTGGATTTTGAGTGGTTCCTTTCTCTTTTAAAGTCCATGTTCCTGCAAGAGTTTTCTCAATCCCCATCCGTTCTAAGCAATTTCATCAATTTTGCTGGTAATAGACTGTCTTTCCTCAGAAGATGTATCAATTCTATAATAATCAAAGTCATTGGGCAGCAAATTTCCATAAGGTAGAGGAATAGATCTCTTAGAGTTGACAGAATGCATCATATTGTTGAGAATCAGATTAGGCAAATCTATGTCCAAATTAGACATAAGCAAATTGAATAATTCCAGAGATTGATCAGTCAGTAGCTCTCTTGAGTTTGCACGATGAACAACACATCGAACCAGTATGGTAAACACTATTTTAGCCTATAGGGTTAGAGATGTATGAGTCAGTTGACGTGAGGTTGAATTTGGAATCAGAAACATCTCCTCAGCAATACGAACACTCTCTGATCTTGAAAGATAGTTGAATACCGTATTTGTAGGGATTTCAAAATTTTCACTTAAAATAGAAGAAGTGAGAGTAATCGGAGTACCTTTGACTGAAGATTAAAGAGTGATACATCCTTTTTCTCTTTTTGTAGTGAGATTAACATAGAATAATCTCGCGAGTCGTGGAAAAGAAAAATCTCTAGGGTTCAGAACCTTCCAGATAATCGAACTCTTCATCTTGTTTATACAGGATATCTTAAGGGTATCAAGAAATTTAGTATCCACCAAATCACACATTCAGAGTGGTCGATTGTGAAAACCATCAAGCTAAGATCCAGAAGCTTGAAAATTAATGAACCATGATGAGGGAAGAATGGTCATCTGAGATGTATCCAGATTCTCAAAAGATCTTTCTTCTTTATCAATCGAGGAATTCTGAACAACTGTCTTTTTGAGAGCCGGTGGAGCAGATCGCTTGCTTCTGGGTGCCATGAGGGAAGTTTTGAGAGAGATAACAAAGGATTTTAAAATAGGGTTTCTTGTAAAAGATATCTAAAGGGTCCTTTTTAACAAACAAAATCTTTTGAAAAATCCTTTTAAGACAAATATTAGACAATCCAATATCTAAAAGATATGAATTTCTAATTAATCCGTTTTGTTACTATACCCTTTAAAATTTGTTTCAAGGCACCCTTAAATTTTATTTCAAGGTATTTGAAAACACTAATTGGGTTGCATGCGTAGGAACGATTAAAGCTCGGTTACTCCCCCTACGTTAATGCTTCCTTGTTCAACATACCAATCTCTAATCTAATAAAATTAAGTTGTTTCTCAAGAAAAGATTTGGTAAAGATATCTGCAAGCTGCAAGTTAGTTGAGATAAAAGAAATTGAAACATCACCTTTCTCAACATGATCACGTATGAAGTGATGCCTTACATCAATATGCGTAGTCCTTGAATGCTGCACATGATTTTTGGTTATAGAAATAGCACTAGTATTATCACATTTTATAGGAATATATTTCAAGTCAAAGCCAAGGTCACGAAGTTTTTGAGCAATCAAAAGAATTTGAGCACAAGATGCTCTAACAGCTATGTATTCAGCTTCAGCTGTGGATAGGGCAACATAATCTTGCTTCTTGGAGTGCCAACTGATTAGGATGACCCTAAGAATTGGCAACATCCAGAAGTACTTTTTCTTTCGACCTTATACCCTGCAAAGTCTGCATCTAAATAGCTAACAAGTTGAAACGAGCTTTGACGTGGGTACTATAACCCTAGATCCTTAGTGCTATTGAGATATCATAAAATTCTTTTCACAACTATCAAGTGTGACTCTTTAGGACCAGCTTGAAATCTTGCACACATGCACACGTTAAACATAATGTCAGGACGACTAGCAGTCAGATATAACAATGAACCAATCATACCTCGATACTCCTTTTGTACTACACTTTTGTCACTCTCGTCATGCTCTAGCAAAAGTGTTGAACTCATAGGAGTCTTCGTAACGTTAGATTGATCCATTTTGTACTTCTTAAACAAGTCTTTAGTATACTTGCTTTGATTGAGAAAAATTCCTTTCTTTGCTTGTGTAACTTGAAGTCCAAGAAAGAAGTTTAGCTCTCCCATTAAGCTCATCTCAAATTCCCTACACATAATATCTGAAAATTTGTTGCAAAGGGAATCATTAGTTGCATCGAATAATATATCATTAACACAGATTTGTACTACTAGAATATCGTTGCCTCTAGTTTTGATGAACAATGTTTTATCAATCAAGCCTCTTTTAAAATGGTTTTGAAGAAGATATTTAGACAATCTTTCATATCAAGCTCGACGAGCTTGCTTAACACCGTAAAGAGCTTTGTCTAATTTAAAAACATGATCTAGGAATTCATCATTTTCAAAACAAGGAGGTTGAGCAACGTAGACTTCTTCTTCTAAGAAGCCATTTAAAAAAGAACATTTTACATCCATTTGAAAAAGTTTTATGCTCATGAAAGATGCAAATGCAAGTAGCATACGTATGGCTTCTAACCTGGCAACTGTAGCAAAAGTCTCCTAATAATTAATACCTTATTCTTGGTTATAACCTTGTGCTATAAGTTGTGCTTTGTTTCGTATGATTTTGCCACTTTCATCCAATTTGTTTCGAAAGACCCATTTCGTGCTACCAACTGATTGATGCTTTAGATCTAGTTTGAACTCCAACGTTTGGATCTAAGATCACATTCTCTTGTGGATGATATGAGGAGTGTTGAACTTTTCTTCTTTTGACAGATCAGGTAGATCTAGAAGGTTGAGCTGCATATGTTTGACTAGATTCAGGTACCGTTTGTGTATGACTTGTTGTTCCAATCTCAAGGCCTTGAAGTTGGGTTTCAAGCCCTTTAAGTGGAGTTCTGTTATTACAGTTTCTAGTTTAAAGTCTTGAAGGTGTGTTTCAAGGTCTTGAGGGTTTTCTTTGGTATCTTGAATCTTTTCCTGCATATTCTTGTCTTGTTCTTTAGGATCTTCCTCTTCATTTGAAATGTGATCTTCTCTTTGATTCAGGTTTAAATCTGCAAAACTCTCACTCAAAGTACCATCATTGTTTTCATAAAAAATAATATGAATGCTTTCCTCAACAACTTTGGTACGTTTGTTATATACTCGATAAGCTTTGCTATTTGAAGCATATCCAATAAGTATAGTTTCACCACTACGTGCATCAAATTTCCCAAGATTGTCCTTTCCATTGTTGTGAACAAAACAAGTACATCCAAAGGGTTTGAAATATGAAATATTTGGATTTCTTTCTATAAAGAGTTCACAAGGAGTCTTTTTCAAAATAGGGCGAATTAAACATCTATTCAAAATATAATTTGCAGTGTTTACTGCTTTAGCCCAAAAACGTTTTGGCAAATTGTTTTCTAAAAGCATTGTTCTAGACATATCCTCAAGAGTGCTAGTCTTACGTTCCATAACTCCAGTTTGTTGAGAAGTTCTAGGAGCTGAAAAACTATGAGAAATGCCATATTTTGCACAAAACAAATCAAACTTTAGTTGATCAAATTCTCTACCATGATCAGTTCTTATAGAAACGATTGGTAGGTTTTTAAAACTTTGTAATTCCTTACACAATTTTGAAAACTCAAATAAAGCTTTAGATTTTTCTCGTAGAAAAGATATCCAAGTAAAGCGAGAAAAATCATCCACTATAACTAGGATGTATTGTTTTCCTCTTGGAGATTTGACACGCATAGGTCAACAAAGATCCACGTGTAAAAGTTCAATGGGTCGAGAAGAACTTACCGCTTTCTTAGGTTTGAAGGAACCTCTTGTTTGTTTACCTTGTGTACATGCCTTACATAGGTCATTAACCTTGAAATTTAGATTTGGCAAACCACGTACCAAATCTTTTGTAAGTAGCTTCTACATGGTGTGCATGCTTACGTGACCAAGTCTTCAATGCCAAAGCCTTGGATCATCAGTCAAGGCCTTTAGACATTTTAGCTTTGTTCCTACAACTTGGTTAGTACTTACGGAATAAAAGTAAGCAATACTTCACCCGTCTTTACGTTTTGAACTTCACATTTTTCTAAATCAAACATGACTTCATTGCCTTTATCACAAATTTGAGAAATACTCAGCAGATTATGTTTCAAGCCATCAACTAAATAAACATCATCAATAAAGTTTGATGAATTATAGCAAATTTTACCAATGCCAATTATGTCACACTTTCCTTTATCACCAAGAGTAATAGTTCTATTTGTGCTCCTTTTCCACTAATGTGTCTTGAGTGACCACTATCTAATATCCATTTGTGCTCCTTTACCCTGTTTGACCTGTTTTCTTAGACATAAATGATAGGCGTTTCTGATGATGTAAGGATCATTTCTTCTATAAGGACATGTAGATTTAACATAACCCTTTTTACAACAGTAGAAGAATGTAGGCATATGAATGCTTTCTTTGGCCTTGAGAAAAGTGGTGGTAGGTTTTCTAGGAAAGCTCATATGATACCCTATACCATTTTTGTTACGAGAAGTTTGTTGTTCACCCATCATTCTTTCCAAAATAGCTTTTGAATGAGTAAACTTAATGAGTGCTGCCTTTTGGTCTTGACACGTTAAAGTCAAATCAACTTTCTCTTTCTCTAGATCGATATAGTTTCGATGAAAAGAAGAGAGGTTGTCCTTGAGAATCAGGTTTTCTGATTCCATGGCCTTGATATTGTCATCAAGGTCTTCCTTTTGTGTGTTAAGATTTTCAATCTCTAGAGACATTTCACTTAATTGTCTATCTTGTTCATGAAACTTTTCTTTAAAAGAATTTATCCTTATTCTATGTTCATTATCACTTAAGATAATATCTTTGAGGAATTGTTTAAGGTTCATTTCTGGTTGAGACATGATTGTACTTACCACATTGTCGATGTACAAATTTGAGTCATCGTCATGGTCGGCCATGAGACACAAGTTTGCTTGTTCTTTTTCATCTTCTGATTCTTTGTTGATTCTGAATCACTCCATGAAGCAACCATAGCTTTCCTCTTTCGATCATTTTTCTTGAAGTTGGTCCTCTTATTTTATGGACAATCCTTCACCAAATGATTTGTTTCACCACATTCAAAACAAGTCAGAACTCTTGTTTTCTTATTAGAGTCAGAAAACTTACCTCGGGGTTTTGATGCTCGTGGAAATTCTCTATTTACAGATTGTTTCTTTAACTTGAGAATTCTTGCGAGACCCTTCGAGATCATGGCGGTTGCATGTTCTTCATCATCATCATCGTCACTATCTTCTTCATCAGATGGTAACTCATCTCTTCTGGATTTTAATGCCAAATTCTTGGAGTTGGATGGAATTTCTCCATCTTCTTCACCAAGAACCATTTCATGTGTAATGAGTTTTCCAAGTAGATCATCAAGAGGAAGAGTTGTGTGATTTTGAGCTTCTTCAATAGCGTCATCTTTGGTCTGCACTTGGCCTTAGGTAGGCTTCTTAGAACCTTCCTCACTTTCTCCTCATTTGTGAAGATTTTTTCTAGTGAGTCCAGAATGTTCATGATCTCAGTGAATCTGGTGAACATTTCTTTGGCTGTTTCATTTGAATTCATCTTGAATAGCTCGTACTGTTTGAGAAAGATGCTAATCTTTGTTTCCTCGACTTGACTTGTTCCTTCGTAAGTGACAACAATCTTGTCCCATATTTCTTTAGCACTCTTGCATGATTAGATGCGGTTGAATTCATTTGCATCTAATCCATAGTAAAGTAGATTCATTGCTTTGTAATTCTTTGACACACTGTCTAAGTCAGCCTGTGTGAAGTCTGATTCCTTCTTTGGGACTGGGACGCCTTCAACCATTGTCATTGGAACTTTAGGTCCATTTTCAGTAATGCTCCAAAGCTCCATATCCTGGTCAATAATGAACATACGCCTGACTGCTCTCCAATGAGCAAAGTTGTTGTAACACCCCGAATCCTAGAGGACTCGAAATGCTACAAGCTGCGACCTCACAATGGGTCCCGGCCCTTAGCCTGACAACAACTTCATCGGACCTTACAACACGGCACAAATAAAAAGGCAAAACAAAGAGTTTTATAACATGAGCGGAAATAATAAGAATCCAAATTCTGAAAACAATACAGCCAAGTCTCAAAAACCAAAAATACCAACATCAGTCTCAATAGTCATAAAATAAAATATAACAGTCCCGTCCTATAATGCACAGAACCCCGGCTGCCCACTACCGCCGGATCACTCGATCGCCTCCTAACCTGCAAGGCATCTACAAGCGGTATAAAACCGTTAGCTAACATTCTATGCATAAGTATAACGATAAAAGCACAAACACACAACATACGCAACCAGCATGTAACACTCATTCCTTTTTATTGTCTTTAATTAAGTGATACGTCATTACTAATGATACTTATTTTGTGACACGAGGAATTCCCAAACCTCGCCCCTATCCCCGTTTACCAACGCGGAATGGTACTAATGCATGTGACCGTCTACCGGACTGGGCTGGTCGCAGGGAACCTCCTAGACTCTCGCAAGAGCTAGGAAGATGATGTCACGACCCGTTATCATACACTTGGGTCAATTATAAGATACTACAGTCGGCCTATTGCGTTTTTGTTATTTATCTTAACTATCACACACCACTCATACGCATCACACACATGCAAGAAGCTAGCTAAGTAAGTCAGTGGACTTACCACAATTAAAACTCGTCTCTCTTAACAACACTAAATCAGTAGCTGCAAGAACTCAGTTGCCTGTCAAAGGAGGCACGTGGATCAACATTTTTCCTTGGATACTTAGAAGTCTAAAACTCCTAAGATGTACGATTCTATGTGCAGAAGTTATTACACTTTTTATTTAAGGTAAATTGACTATTTTACCCTTGGTTCCGAGACTTCCAAAATCCGTAAAAAGTACTTAAATTCTTACTTGAGGCTAACTAATCATATTCTACTCCCTAGGATGATTTTAGGTGACAACTATAAAAACTACCCATTTTCTATTTCCCGAAAAGTCACTAAAGTCCAATTACAGCTGTAAATATAAAATTAAAATAAACTTATAAAAATTCTAAAATAAATTTATAGCTTATCTATGATCTCTAATCTACTCATAGGAGAAACAATTTCTTAAAACTGTTCAATCGTTATTCCTAAAAAAATCTTTAAAGTTGGCTACAACATTACAAATGTTCCCATACTTAGTCAAATTTTTCTGCTGGAAAAACAGCTCAACTACTCCACTTTGAGACCCTATAACTTTCAATCCGACCGTTCATTTGTTCCCAAATTTTAACACGGTAAACTACGTATATCTATCTATGATCTATTAAAAATTCAACGGTGGATCTTCAACCAATCGTTTTAACATTGGTTCACAACAGTGGCCATTCTTACTTTCAAAACTGAAGTTTTTAAAGGGAGTTTCTCACTTCAATTTATATGATAATTTGATCTACCTCACTAGATCATCTAATGGTCCGAAATTGGACACTCTAGGAAGCTACAATAACTCGCTTACTACTCGTCACTTCTCTAGTTCGATCTCTCCTCATCACCACACTAAAACATTTTAAAACCTAAGTACACACATGTCTATTTCATCTATAGTTTAAAGATTGAACTGCAGCCAAGATAAAGGGAAAATGATTGATCATTTACCCAAGGTTTTGATGACTGCAGAAGGTAAGTTGTTGCACTAGTGTGGGAGGGTCCAATTCCAAGGTGGCCGTCTCTTAATCTGTCACCGCAGGACACGAACGAAACAGCCCTCCAAACTGGTTATCTTCTGGGAAGGAGTGTGTACTGAGAGTTAGATTTAGAGAGGAACTGAGTGTAGAAGGGCTGAATGAAATCACTTACACTACTCCGGCTTCTAGCGAGGTTTCTACAACGAGCAGCCCTAGAATAGATAGACGAGCAGTAGCAGCTGTTATAGTTCCCTCCTCTGCTGGCTCTTTTCCTTGCAATTTCCTGTGGTTGGAACGTTGCTGAATCTGTGTAGAATCCAGGCAAGTGCAGCGTGAAAGAGAAGCGTAAAAAGCGTTGCAATCCTCTCTTCTGAGCGTGAATATAGGGCTGTTACAGCTCTTAATTATCTCATTAATTATCCCCTTTATGCAGCTGTAACAAAGTGGAGAGAAGGAAGGAGAGGAGGCCGGCTGTTCACACGTAAATCACTGGCTGGAGAGGGCTGAACACTAGGCTGGAGGGAGCTGAACGTTTTGGGTTGGAGGGGCTGTTAAATGGCTCGTAACCAGCCTCTCCTGGACTGCTGCAGGCTGGGCTCGAAGTCACACTGCTGGGCTGTTGTGGGTAAGTAAACTGGCTGAGCTTAAGGTAGAAACGTGGGCTGAAGCATGCAAGAAAGGTGGGCTGAATTACTTGTCAAAAATCTGTCAAAACTCGTCACAGCTTGTCATGATCTCGTCTCAACTTAGTCATGATCTCGTCTCAGCTTAGTCATGGCCTTGTCACAGCTTGTCATGAGCTCGTCACAGCTTGTCCTCAATAAGAATGAATTATAATAACTAGGGTTTGATATAAATCTATCATTTTATGTGAATTAAATTCTACATAAAATAATAGATAGTTATAAGGGTTAGAGTTTGATATAATTTTATTATTTTATGTGAATTAAATTCTACATAAAATAATAGATAATTCTAAGGATTAGAGTTTGATATAATTTTATCATTTTATGTGAATTAAATTCTACATAAAATAATGAAATTTGTGAAGGGAGAGATACTAGATAGAATGGGAAACCGTCAACGGCGGAATTAGACGGAATAAAAATTCCGGATATTACATCAGTACCCCCTTAAAATAAGTTTCGTCCCGAAACTTAGGACAAGGTACTTAATTAAACGACTTCCATAAATAAACTGGTATGTCCTAGTCTCACTAAAATTTAGTTTCCTTTTCTAAACTTCTCTAACCTTATCAAAGCATAACGAAAAAAAATGGTCGTTACATCAGATCCCCCTCAAAAATAAGTTTCGTCCCGAAACTTAGGGTAGTTCCCAAGATCATGAAACGTAAGTGAGCCCTATAACTAACAAGTTACCACATCAAGACACATATGGTTCACACACAAGCACATCAAACATATCACACATACAATCACTAAAAGTAACCAAACAAGGATGTAGAACTACCTGACGGTCCTATAGACGTCTCTAGATCCGCATAAAACTCGGGATAGTTCTGCCGGATACTATCCTCCGTCTCCCAAGTGGCCTCATCAATCCCTCGTCTCGACCACTGTACTCTCAACATGGGTATTACTTTCGATCGAAGGCGTCTCATACCTCTCTCCAAAACTGCTATCGGGTGCTCGGGAAATGTATGATCCGGCTCGACCACTAGGTCGTCATGGCTCACTATGTGTCTCTGGTCATGCACATACTCTCTCAACTGAGATACATGGAAGACTGGATGGACTCCCTCCAATCGGGGTGGCAATGCCAATCTATAAGCCACCTCTCCTATCCGCTCTAGGATCTCAAAGGGCCCGACATATCGGGGACTCAACTTCCCTTTAATGCCGAAGCGTCGAACACCCCTCATCGGTGACACCTTCAACCATACCTGGGCGCCAACCCTGAACTCCAGAGGCCTGCGCCTCTTATCAGCATAAGATCTCTGACGGCTTTGTGCAGTCAACATCCGCTCTCGGATCAATGCTACCCGAGCCATCTCATCCTGGACCTGCTCGGGCGCTACCCCACTCATCCTCCCAGGCTCATCCCAACACAAAGGTGTACGACACCTCCGCCCATATAGTGCCTCGTAAGGAGCCATCCCAATAGTCGCGTGCCAACTATTGTTATAAGAAAACTCTACCAAAGGGAGGTGGTCGGGCCATACCTGCCCCCAATCAAGCACACACGCCCTCAACATGTCCTCAAGGGTCTGAATAGTCCTCTCAGACTGCCCGTCCGTCTGAGGATGGTATGCCGTGGTGAACTGTAAGCTCGTCCCTAAGGCGGCGTGTACCTGCTGCCAGAACCTCGAGGTAAAATGCCCATCCCTATTTGAAATGATCGTCCTCGGCACTCCGTGAAACCTCACAATCTGTCGGGTAAACTCCTCGTCTAAACGAGACACCGGCCACGTTTCCTTAATAGGAATGAATCGTGCCGTCTTCGTCAACCGATCCACTACAACCCATATCGCATCAAAGTCTCTACTCAACCTCAGGCCAATATCGAAGTCCATGGAAATGTCCTCCCACTTCCACTGGGGAACTGGAAGTGGTTGGAGCTCTCCTCCGGGCCTGTGGTGCTCAATCTTGACCTGCTGACAGGTCGCACACTGGGCTACATATCTAGCCACGTCGGGCTTGAGCCCGCCCCACCAATAAGATCGTCGTATATCTTGATACATCTTACTCGCGCCGGGGTGGACGGAGTAAGGTGTAGAATGGGCCTCCTGCAGTATACGCTACCTCAACTCTCTGTCAGAGGGTACACATATGCGCTCCTGGTGCCTCAAAATCCCATCTGCACCCACCGCAAACTGTGGTGCCTCCCCTCTGGACATTCTCTCCCTGATCCTCGTCAGTGCTGGACAACCCTCCTGTTTCTGCCGGATCTCTTCCGTCAGATCCGGTGAAACCTCTAATGCCGACAAAGGCCCCTCAGTATCGGGAAACCGGATGACTAACTCCAACCAAATCAAATCTCTCTGCAACTAGGTCTGAACAGTCAATCTAGCAATCGCAGCCTCGTGAGGTGTCCTCCTACTAAGGGCATCGGCGACCACATTCGCCTTCCCCAGATGATAAAGGATCTCTAAGTCAAAGTCCTTATTCAGCTCTAGCCATCTCCTCTGGCGGTTATTCAACTCCCGCTGAATGAATATGTACTTCAGACTCTTGTGGTCTGTAAAGATCTGACAGGTGGCCCCGTAGAGGTAATGACGCCAGATCTTCAAGGCGTGAATAACTGCAGCTAGCTCAAGGTCGTGAGTAGGGTAATTCTCCTCATACGTCTTCAGCTGTGGAGACGCATACGCAATGACACTACCCCTCTGCATCAGGACGCATCCCAAGCCCATCTTGGATGCATCGCTGTAAACGACGAAGTCCTCAACGCCCTCTGGATGTGCTAGCACCGGAGCAGAAGTCAATCTCTCCTTCAGCTCCTCAAAGCTCCGCTGACAGGGCTCGGTCCATGCAAATCTGATGGACTTCCTTAACAAGGAAGTAAGTGGTCTGGCAATCACAGAAAAACCCTTCACAAACCTACGGTAGTAACTGGCCAAACCTAGAAAACTACGTACCTCCTTGACCGTCTTAGGGGGCGGCCATGATGCAACTGACTCTATCTTCGCCGGGTCCACTTTGACTCCTTCGGCAGAGACAATGTGGCCAAGGAAGGCAACCTCAGGCATCCAGAACTCACACTTAGAGAGCTTAGCATAAAGCTCTCTATCCTGTAAAACCCGCAACACCGTCCTCAGGTGTCTGGCGTGCTCCTCTTTACTCCGGGAGTACACTAAGATGTCGTCGATGAAAACTACCACAAACTGATCTAAGAAGTCAATGAAGATGCCATTCATCAATTCCATGAAGACAGCAGGAGCATTGGTGAGCCCGAAAGGCATCACCACGAACTCATAATGACCGTATCTGGTCCGAAATGCTGTCTTTGGTATGTCCTCTTCCCGCACTCTCAGCTGGTGGTATCCTGACCTCAAGTCAATACGTGAAAACACCGTAGCTCCCTGTAACTGATCCAACAAATCATCAATACGTGGCAGCGGGTACTTATTCTTGACGGTGACTTTGTTCAACTCCCGATAGTCGATACAAAGCCTCATGGATCCGTCCTTCTTCCTGACGAAGAGGACTGGTGCACCCCAGGGAGACACACTGGGTCGGATGAAACCCTTCTCTGCCAACTCCTCGAGTTGCTTCTTAAGCTCAAGCATCTCGACTGGTGCCATGTGGTATGGAGCCTTGAAGATCGGCCTCGTGCCGGGCTCCAACTCAATCCCAAAATCTACGCTCCTCTATGGTGGTAAGCCAGGCGGCTCGCCAAAGACATCCTCGAACTCACAAGCTACTGGGGTCTCTGCTAATGATGAACTCGTCTCCTCCTTCATGGCGTAACACAAGAAGGCCTCACATCCTTGACCTATGAGCTTTGCGGCTCGGACCGCAGTAATGACTGTCCCTATCTTTCCGAGGTCCCACCCTCGAAAGACTTCCTCCTGCCCAGACTCCGTAGTGAACGTCACTGTCCTCCTCCTGACGTCCAGAACAGCTCTATGGCGGTCCATCCAGTCCATCCCGAGTATGACTTCCTCATGCACTAAGTGCATGACGTGAAAGTCGGCTAGCCAGTCACGACCTCCCAAGTGGATAGGACAATCGTGAATCTCCCGAGTACCACGAACCCTACTCCCATCGGGTAACCTTATAAGGAAAGGTTCCCCCTCTACTGTATCTAAGGTCACCCTATCTATGCAATCATCAGATATGAAAGAGTGCGTCACACCCGTATCAAAAAGTACTCGGACTGGAGAGCCATGAATCGTGATAATACTAGTGGTTGCGGGCGCTGCTGGCTCTACGGCACTCCTCAACTCAAAGACTCGAGCCTGAGTACCCCTAGTCTCTGAAGTGCCTCCACCACGCCCTCTACCTCTAGCTGGAATCTGAGCAGAACCCTGTGAATATGCCTGACCCGGAGCCCGTTGCTGCTGACCCCGAGCCTGATACTGAGACTGCCTTTGTCCTCCTCCTGGGGTACCAACAGGTGAGGACCCCTGTTGTGATGTTACCTTGCCCTGTCGGCAGAAGGTAGCTGATAACACGATTTATGACTTAGATTTAGACACTCATTTAGATAGATTTTCCGCTCATTCATGAATGGTTTAACATTAGTTCACGGCGTTTGCACTCAAATAACATATTTTGTCGAGATAGACGTCTACTCGGGCTTTTGCTTGCTTTGTAGGTATTTTGGGAGATTTAAGAGCCTAATCGATACATCCGAGGATCATTCCTCGAGATGACACACTTCCGGACTCATTGGAATGCAAGCTAAGGGCTAAGGAGGACTCATGGAACCTTGCCAACACAAGCCATGCACCAAATCATGGTTTAACGAGCCTAGAAGCAACCTCTGGAACAAACCACGGTCTGGACCAAGACCACGGCCGTGGACTTGCCCGTGATTCTTGCCAGGACCACATTGACAGCTGGCTACGATCTCTTCCATTGCTCTTGCATCTTAGTGGGTATTTAAAGGATTTTGCAGGATGTAATTGGAGATCCATCTCCTCTCTTTTGACCTATCTTCTTCCCCAAAACACTTCTCCATTGTTGCCTCTCTTCCAAGCACCCATTAGGGGTGTTCTTGGAAGAGATTACTGTAGATTCTCGTTTTAGAGTGAGATTAGAGTGATTTTGAGAGAAGAGTTCATTGTTGACAACTTGGATTAGCTCTTGGAGCCTTGTAAGAATTTGGTAATTTCTATTCTATGCTTTTAATGTCTTTTCTTTGGATTGTTCTTCATCGTTTGACCATGACTTGCAAGCATGCCTTATTTGTGGAGATTGATCTTGAAATGTTTGTCGTTGGCTAGATTGATTGCGATTCCAGGATAAGAAAAGAAGGGTTATGGCTAGGACTATGATAGGATGGACTTAGTTTTGCCCTTGGATGACTTGAATGTTAAAATCCTAGTGTTTGTTGAGCTAATTCTATCCTAGGGTGACCTAGTGTTAGCAACTAAGTGTTTAGAAGAGACTTACCCGGTGATTCTACTCTTAGATTTCGAAGATGACAAACATTAGGTAGTGGTGAGCCTCACAAGCCGCCATTGGACTAAGTGTGCTAGGATAGTTGCTTAGAACTTCCCTTTCCGAGACTTACCCGGTAAGGATAGCTTAGATCTCTAGGTAACAATCCGGTTTGTGTAGAATTCATATCCTTAGGTTCTTAGAGACTTACCCGGTGATGAGACCTTAGGAATGGACTAGTGGACCATGAGACCTACCTGGTAATTGATCCCAATCTAGAAACGCTAAATCCCAACATATCATAGTTAACCCGAGGAATGAATAGTTAGCTTGAGTCTATGCCATAACCGGGACTTCCAAACTCTATAATCCGTTTTGTTACTTCCATTCTCCTATCTTTTGTGTTAGTTTGTGTTTGTGTTGCTTGATTGTGTTCACATACTTGTGATCTTTGTTTGATCACCCAAAACCCTCCAAAAACATTGTGTTTTCCATTTTCTTTATTCCTCATCTTATCTTAGTCTAGATTCACACTATTTTCGATCATTGAATGACTTAGTTTCACCTCAGTCCTTGTGTTTGACCTCGGAATACTTTCCTTTCTACAAAACGACCCGTACACTGCGGGTTTCGCTAGGTAGTTTAGGATTTAGTTCGAGTTATAAATTTAAAGCTTTTTGTGCTATTTCCTAGCGTAACAGTAGCCCTGTGGCCCAGCTGGCCGCAAGTAAAACATGTAACTGGTAGTCTCCTACACTCCGGCTTAATGTGTCCCTGCTCCCCACAGTTGTAGCACTGACGTACTCTAGATCCCATCGGCGGTGCCACCTAGTGACTAGAACGGCCCTGGGACTGACCACGCCTATGACCTGACCCTCCTACTCCAGTGCTGACTGGTCCGGTCCTCTATCTCTTGTCTGACCCTCTAGACTGCATAGCTCTCCGGTGACCCAGTCGGTCCCTTTCATACGCTGAAGCCCGATCCTGATAATCAGCTAAGGAATCACATCGGAACCCTGCTAAATAGGAGCGGAAACCGCAAGAGGAGAAGAAAAGAGTAGTTGTCCACTTTCCCGGATTCATGCACCACATTCCTTAAAGTTTCCTTCCCTTTCCACATTCTAGACCTTTTTCTTTGAAAGTCCTTAAGATCAAAAGAATGTTATATGACTTGGTGATCTAAATTGAAGTTTCTTATGATTGATTTTGATAATGTTTAAGGGTTATGATGCTTGTATAGAAGTTTGATTGATTCATGAGCTATCTTTACTTTTTACTCTTTGATTAAGTGTATGAAAGTCTTATAAACGATTGAAGCAAGATTTGAGAATGATCCATTGTTTAGAAGGCACATTCATCCAAAAGAAGTATTGCTTTGAGAAGGTACACATATTTCATCCTAACTCTTGTTTTAAAGCTTTTGAAAGACCTTGCTTAGGGACAAGCAAGTTGCAAGTATGGGGTTATTTGTTAGCATGAAATATTGTGACATTTTAGGCACGTTTTCTAAGTGTATTTGATTCATATTGATAGTCATTGATTGAGCATTGTTGCATTTGTGAACTAGTTTGCCTATATTGTCGATATGGATGTCTACACAAGCTTTATGTTGATTATAGGTGATTGAGAGCCATTTCCGCACGGAATTGAGCAAGGATGAAGTTGTTTGACATGTCCATGGATTGAGGGCATTCTTAGGAGCAAAAAGGAGTTCAACTTGGAGAATGCACGAGGCTAGGGAAGAATCACGTTCTTGCCCTAAACCACGCTCTAAAATACGGCCGTACTACTTTCCACGTTCAGTTCCACGGCCGTGGAACCCTAGCAAGTGAAGCGTGATTCATTCCAGTAGCTTCTACGTTTGTGGAATCATGTGTTCAAACCTTGTTGATTTCCACGCTCTAAATTACGGTCGTGGAACCTTCCACGACCGTGATCTTGGCGATCTTTTTCGCCACACTTTAAGCCACGATCTTTTAAAGGATTGGGCCGGGCCGCTACTTCATCACACACTATAAAAGGACGGACGAAGAGAGATTCCGTCACCTTGCTTTAGACCTTCGCTTACGCATAGACGCATCCTACGTTTACGTTTGGAATTGCCCTAATCTCGCATTTGGCGGAGATTGTGTTTAGGAGATTTTTGCGTTTTGTCATTGGGATTTCCGGATTGACGGAAGATCGAAGATTCGGAAGATTGTTAGCAAGAAGATTTCTCTTCTTGTTTAGGTTTGATTTAGAAGACGGATTGACATCCCGTTCTTCCTTCTCATCTAAGATTGTGTTTATTTGTTCTATTCCGAATCTAGTGACGATACTTGTTCTTGATTGTGACACTGAGATTGGTTTGAAGTTTATTGAAAGTTTTCGGAAGTTTTCATCCTTCAAACTTTTAATCTTTGAATTTGATATCAATATGACTATTGTTGGCTAAAAACCCTTAACAATTCTAAGGTGAAGGGTTGATAGTTGTGGCTTAGATGATGATAGATCGATCGTAAATAGATTGGACCCTGAGAGTTAGAGAGAATCGCCGACGAACCCTAAATTACGGCCTGTTCTTGAGTCCACGGCCGTGGAACCTCAAGAACTAACCGTGATTTCCCTTAAGTCTACGAGCTTGCTTTTACTTTAATCCAAAGTTAAAGATTTGCTTTAACATAGTCTTGGCTTGCCTTTTCTAGGTGGTAGTGAAGCCTCAACAACCTCTACCTCGATTGTGAGTGTCACAACCGTAATCGGTTAAGTTAGTCTTGATCCTTGGATTACAAGTTTGGGTATTTGACATTAATTCTCATCTTTAGAACCTTTCTATACTGAAGCCTCAACAACCTTTATAGAGAGTGTCTTGTAGGTGGGTCATATAAGGTTTTTGGAACTTCACCGTACGATTACCTTACATTAGCATACCTTTGCATATCTTAACTATATCCTTATATCATTAGTATATCTTGAATCGATAGCCACAGCTGGATACTTGGATCTTTAGGATTGTTGTTTTCCCAATAATTTGCAAAGCTCTTACAATTACCTGCTTGATAATCTGCAATTGAATTTGTTCCCCCAAATCCCTGTGTTCGATACTCTGGAATTGTTGCTTAACTACGTCGATCCGTACACTGCGGGTTCGCTTGCTTGATTCTAGTTTTATAAATTTAAAGCTTATTTGCACGCACGCTAAGTGGCGAACAAGTTTTTGGCGCCATTTTCGGGGATTTGGTCTAGGCCGAATTCGGTAGCCGGTTGTCAAGCTTGGGAGCTTGCTCTCGTTATTTGATATCTTTTTGAGTGCATGCGCAGGTCTAGGAACACCGGAGACCTCTTACCTCTTGATCAAGATGTTGAGAGGACTTTAAGGCAAAAGCGCAAGGAAAAGAAGATGGCTGAAGAACACGAACGTGATCTTCAAGCGGAGTTAGCGGAGAAAGAAGCTCAACTCCAATGGAATGAGAATATGCGCCGGGATGAGATGGATCGTCATCAATCCCAAGTTAATGATCTGAAGGACATGATGTTCCAGATGAGGATAGAGATAAGCAACCTTAAGAATAAGGGAAGCAAGAAATCCTCAAAGAGATCATTAAGGTCGAATAGGGGTCATTCATCCACTGATGATAGTGATTCTTCCATGCCACCGTTAGAGGAGATTGATCCAAGGATCAATGTGAATCCATTCGCTCCACGGGCGACCGTAAACCGATGCATTCCACCTAGGAATGTAAGGGTGAACCGTGTAGATAATGAGCCAAGAACTCTTGGCAAAAGGATGGATCCAACACAACAACCGCGCCGTTTGGGCGTAAACTTTGAGGCTGATGATGTGCAAGGGTTTAGCTTCAACCCTCAAGTTATTACTATTGTTCGCCAAAACCAATTTGGCGGGACAAGCGCCGAATCTCCACACCAACACTTGCAAAACTTTGAGTGTATGATCTTGACAATGAGGCCGAAGAACGCGACTACCAACAACTATAAGCTCAAACCTTTCTTCTTCTCCTTGAAGGGGAAAGCATTGTCTTGGTATGAAGCTCTTCCTAGTGGGAAACTAGACACGTGGGAAGATCTTTCCGCGGAGTTCCTCACCAAATTCTTTCCGCCATCCAAAACGGCGGAACTTAGAGGTAAGATTAATGCATTTTCCATGAGATCTAATGAAAGTTTGTTTCAATCGTGGGAAAGGTTTCAGGACTGGTTATTGGATTGCCATCATCATGGCATATCCAAGCTTGCATTGCTGGAGATCTACTATAAGGGGCTGGATGTGGAGACACAATTCAAGCTCCAATCCCTCTCATGTGGTACATTCATGGACATGAGGGAAGATGACGCTTGGGACTTCATTGAGAAGCAAGCAAGAGTCATAGAGAAGTATTCCCACCGGAAAGTGGAGGGAAATCGTGTGGAGCAAGGAGCAAAGCTCACACATGAAGCTCAAAATCAGATTTTCTCCCTCAACAATGAGATCAAAGAGTTGAAGGAGGCTATCAAGACCAACTTTCCAAAGCAACAAGGCAAGGATGTTGGATATTTGGGCAACAACAACAATGGCGGTGAGAACACAAACCGCAACAATAAAAACAACAACCGGAACAACAACCGGAACAATTGGAATGGCAATAACAACAACCGGAACAACAATTGGAATAACAATAGGGGTTCAAACAACAACAATTGGCGCTCCAATCAACAAAATTCCGGTAACTCTTATCCTTCCAATTCTAATTCACTAACTCCACCTTCCTCTTCCTCTACTCCTTCGAAAAGCCAGGGGCAAACATCTAGTGGAGGAAACACTTCGGGGAAGGAGAAGCCCGATCCCATGTTGGAAACGATCTTGGGAAAGCTTCAAGGTTTGGAGAACCGCATCATTAAGGTTGATGATCAAATTTCTAAGGTTGATAAAGCTCAAAAGGTTTTAGAAAACCAAATGTTCAGCCAAGCGGAGGAAGTTCCTAGGAATCAAGGGAAACTTCCAGGAAAGACGGAGGAAAACCCTAAGGGAAGGGTGATGGCAATCACAACTAGGAGCGGAGTGACTACCACCGATCCGCAACCTAAGTTTGTTGAAGTCCCCGTAGAGAAAGACAAAGAGAAGGGGAAGGAGAAGGAAGACGTCTACGTTCCTCCTCCAGCTTACAAACCTCCCCTACCATTCCCTCGATCGAGAGCGAGAGCGCGCCTAGACAAACAGTTTGGTAAGTTTATAGAACTCATGAGCAAGCTGCATATTAATATACCCTTTATTGATGCTATTGTAGGTATGCCGGCTTATGGAAAGTTCTTGAAGGAACTCCTCTCCAACAAGAGGAAGCTAGAAGATTTCGGTGAGGTTAAGATGAGTTCGGATTCTTCGGATCTCATCAAGACCATGAAGGAGAAAATGCCCCCAAAGCTAAAGGATCCGGGGTCATTTTGCATTCCCATAGGAGTGGGAGATGTCACATACGATGCGCTATGTGATTTAGGAGCAAGTGTGAGCATCATACCACTTGCATTATGTAGGAAGATCGGTTTAGGCGACCCTAAATCGGTAAAGATGACGTTGTACATGGCGGATCGATCCATTACTCGCCCCGTCGGTATTGTAGAAGACGTCCAGGTCAAGCTAGGTAAATTCTTTGTTCCCATTGATTTTGTTGTGCTTGACATTCCTGCAGATAGTCCGGTCCCGATCATACTCGGAAGACCGTTTCTTGCAACTTCCGGCTGCATAGTCGATTGCAAGAATGGTAGACTCGCTTTTGATATAGGAGAAGAGAAAGTAGAGTTCGTTCTTTCCACTCTACTAAAGGAGCCCATCTTTGATGAGGATATATTCGATATCCAAGATGAAGAAGGGTTGTCTAGGGAGGAGGTAAGTGCTATTCTCTTCAACGATCCTTTGCAAAAGGTCATTATTATGAGTCTAACGAATGTAGAGGAAGAAGAGGAGTGCAATGAGGCAATTGAAGCCTTAGAAGCACAAGAAGAGATGGATGAAGTGGAGTTTGAAAAACTCCACGATGAAGCAGAAAACGTGAGAATCCACGGCCATACACTATATTCCACGGCCGTGGATCTCACAACCCAAAGCGTGGCTCACTCCAGGGGGTTATACGGTCGTGGAGAAAGCAGAGAGACCGTATTTCCCTTTCACGCCCTAAACCACGGCCGTGGAGAACATAGGGAAACCGTAATTTTGGGCGTGGAAAGGGGTAATCGAGACACTTCTTCAACTTCTTCCGATTCTTCTCCCACACATTCAACACCCTTAGAAACTTCTAAGGAGACATCGGATGCTCCTCAAGGATCGTTGGAAGCTCCGAAAGCAATGGAACTAAAGCCGCTTCCTACTCATCTAAGGTACGCTTTTCTAGGATCTAATTCTACCTTTCCGGTTATTGTTAGTTCCGATTTAAGCATAGATGAACATAATGAACTCATGGTTGTCATTAGGAAACATAGAAAAGCTTTAGGATATACTATTGAGGACTTAGTAGGAATAAAACCCTCCCTATGTATGCATAAGATACTAATGGAGGAAGATTTTAGAACTTCAAGACAACCTCAAAGGCGGTTGAATCCGACCATGAAGGAGGTTGTCAAGAAGGAAATTCTTAAGCTTCTTGATGCAGTTATCATCTACCCTATCTCCGATAGTAAGTGGGTAAGCCTAGTTCAAGTAGTTCTGAAGAAGGGAGGAATGGCGGTCATCACCAACAAAAACAACGAACTCATTCCTACCCGAACCGTAACGGGTTGGCGGATGTGCATTGACTACCGCAAGCTTAACAATGCAACGAGGAAGGATCACTTCCCATTGCCATTCATTAATCAAATGCTTGAAAGGTTAGCACAACATTCACATTTTTGCTACCTTGACGGTTATAGTGGTTTCTTTCAGATTCCGATACACCCGGACGATCAGGAGAAGGCCACATTCACGTGCCCATGGGGTACGTTTGCCTATAGGAGAATGCCGTTCGGGCTTTGCAACGCCCCAGCCACCTTTCAACGGTGCATGATGGCCATCTTCTCCAAATACATTGAGGAAATCATGGAAGTCTTCATGGATGACTTCTCCGTATACGGTTCCTCTTTTAACGATTGCCTTTCTAACCTTTCTCTTGTTTTACAAAGGTGTGAAGACACTAACCTAGTTCTTAATTGGGAGAAGTGTCAATTTATGGTTAAGGAAGGAATTGTATTAGGTCACCTAATCTCTAGTAGAGGGATAGAGGTGGATAAAGCTAAGATATAGACCATCGAAAAGCTTCCTCCCCCAACTTCGGTGAAAGGGATAAGAAGTTTTCTAGGACATGCTGGATTCTATAGACGCTTCATTAAAGACTTTTCTAAAATATCAAAACCGCTCACTAATCTATTGATGAAGGATTTAGTTTTCGAGTTTTCGCAGGAATGTTTGGATGCGTTTAACACCATTCGGCAAGCTCTAATTTCAGCACCTATTATCCAACCTCCGGATTGGACTCTTCCCTTTGAGGTTATGTGCGATGCTAGTGACGTAGCTATAGGAGCTGTTCTTGGACAACGAAAGGAAGGACGAACCCATGCCATATACTATGCTAGCAAGACACTAGATGAAGCGCAACTCAATTACGCCACTACCGAAAAAGAGTTTTTAGCCATTGTCTATGCTATTGACAAGTTTCGCTCTTATCTTGTAGGTGCAAAGGTGATTGTCTACACGGATCATGCTGCGATCCGGTACCTCCTTGCGAAGAAAGACGCGAAGCCAAGGCTAATTAGATGGATTCTTCTCCTACAAGAATTCGATCTAGAGATCCGCGACAAGAAAGGTTCCGAAAATTCTGTTGCGGATCATTTGAGTCGCCTAACACATCTAGAGGACGACCATTTACCTATCGATGACTCCTTCCCGGACGAACACCTACACATTATTGAGGATTGCATCGATGTGATCTCCAAAGGTAACGAACCATGATTTGCTGATTTTGTCAACTATTTGGTTTGTCAAGAGATACCGCCCGGATTATCCTACGCACAAAGGAAGAAGTTCTTTAAGGATGTCCGGGAATACTTTTGGAATGAGCCTCTCCTCTTTAAGAGAGGTTAGGATGGCATCATTCGGCGATGTGTACCGGAAGATGAGATGCAAAGTGTCATCCGCCATTGTCATTCACTACCTTGTGGAGGACACGCTAGTTCGAACAAGACTAGCGCAAAGGTATTACAATCTGGATTCTTTTGGCCTACTTTATTTAGAGATGTGCAATCCTTTGTTTCTTGCTGCGATGCTTGTCAAAGAACAGGCAATATCTCTAGGAGGAATGAGATGCCCCTCAACAACATCCAAGAGGTGGAGATTTTCGATGTTTGGGGAGTAGATTTTATGGGACCATTCCCATCCTCTTGTGGAAACCAATACTTACTATTGGCGGTAGATTATGTTTCTAGATGGGTGGAAGCAATTGTCTCTCCCACCAATGATGCCATGGTGGTGGTTAAGTTCTTCAACAAGACCATCTTCCCGCGATTTGGGACGCCAAGGACTATCATTAGTCATGGAGGTTCTCACTTCATTGCCCGGCGCTTTGAAGCTCTTATAGCTAAGTATGGGGTTACTCACAAGATTGCTACCCCTTATCATCCACAAACAAGTGGACAAGTTGAGATCTCAAATAGGGAGATCAAAGGAATCTTAGAGAAGACGGTTTCAAGGACTAAGAAGGATTGGTCTTTGAAGCTTGATGACGCATTGTGGGCGTACCGGACTGCGTACAAGACACCCATAGGAACCACACCATACAACCTTGTGTATGGGAAGTCTTGCCACCTACCGGTAGAGTTGGAGCACAAGGCGTTTTGGGCTATCAAGTGGTTGAATTTCAGCATGAAGGAAGCGGGAGAGAAGCGTCTCCTAGACCTTAATGAGTTGGACGAACTCCGCTTGAACGCTTATGAAAACGCTAAGATCTATAAGGAGAGAGCAAAGTGTTGGCATGATAAGCATATCATTCCAAAGGACTTCAAAGAAGGAGATCAAGTTCTCCTCTTCAATTTAAGGCTTCGTCTCTTTTTAGGTAAGCTTAAATCTCGTTGGACAGGACCTTTTCTAATTAAGTGTATTTTCCCCCATGGTGCAGTTGAAGTATGGGGTGAAGCGGGCGGAAGCTTTAAGGTGAACGGCCAACGACTCAAGAAGTATACGCCGGAACTCCAAGCTGAAGAGTTCGCGCCTACCGCACTCGAATAAGTGCGAGATTGGTCTAGCTACGGACCTTAAACAAAGCGCTTCTTGGGAGGCAACCCAAGGTATTGCATTTTCGTTTTTTGTTTTCGATTCATATTTTAGCTTAGTTTAGACATTTTTGCTTTGTTTTGCCTCGATTCCTTCCGGTATGTTCGTGTTTTTGGATGTAGGAACGATGGAAAAGGAAAAGGGAAGGATAATGTTGAAGAAAAGTGATGAAACTTGGACTTTGGAGCTTTACAGAGAGTTCCACGGCCTAAACCACGGTCGTGACAGCTACAGTGACCGTAATTTCCAAAAGCCTTTGAAAAATCACCAAAACCACGGTTCCGTACAATTCCACGGCCGTGGAACACCCCGACAGACCGTGATTTTCAAAATTTTGCCTGTCACTATATAAACCACGTTCTTCACCAAAACACTCCACAAAACCCTCTTCCACGACCCAAACGCCGAATCCACGCCCTCCTCCCAAATCTTCGTTCCTTAATCGTTTTCAGCGATTCTTCTTCACAAATTGAAGCAAATTCAACCACCAACAAGATCCAAGCAACGAATCAAGCGGCAAATCACCACGGAACGCACAATTCGGATTTTAAAATCCGAAACCTAGGTTTTTTCCACTCTTCTTGATCTTTGTCAATTTGGTTCGTTTTGCTAGAAATTTTAGGAAGAACTGATTGAAATTGGAAGGAATTAGACTAGGGCTGCCTGATTGCTGAAATTGAGTGTTGATTGTTGAGATTTTTGAAAAACTGAGACGAATCACGGTTCCTGGAAGTTCCACGGCCGTGGAAAGGCAAGAACAGACCGTGATTCTTGACAGTGATGGACTTTGTGAGGAGAGTTTCTGGGAGAATCAAGGAGAAGAAGAATGACCAAAACAAGAAGAGGAAGGGTAATCCCTCTTCTTCTTCATCCTCTAGAGCACCACCACCTTCTTCCCCTTCACCTCCATCATCACCTTCATCACCCTCACCACCTAGCCCTAGAATACCGACTATTCATGAGGATCACCTCGATGAGAGGGCTGTGATTCAACCCACATTCGATCAATGAGAGGGTTGTGATTGGCTGAGCTTAAGGTAGAAAAGTGGGTTGAAGCATGCAAGAAAGGTGGGCTGAATTACTTGTCAAAAATCTGTCAAAACTCGTCACAACTTGTCATGATCTCGTCTCAGCTTAGTCATGATCTCGTCTCAGCTTAGTCATGGCCTCGTCACAGATTGTCATGAGCTCGTCACAGCTTGTCCTCAATAAGAATGAATTATAATAACTAGGGTTTGATATAAATCTATCATTTTATGTGAATTAAATTCTACATAAAATAATAGATAGTTATAAGGGTTAGAGTTTGATATAATTTTATCATTTTATGTGAATTAAATTCTACATAAAATAATAGATAATTCTAAGGATTAGAGTTTGATATAATTTTATCATTTTATGTGAATTAAATTCTACATAAAATAATGAAATTTGTGAAGGGAGAGATACTAGATAAAATGGGAAACCGTCAACGGCGGAATTAGACGGAATAAAAATTCCGGATATTACAGTTGTTCCCACAGAATAGTGGTGGTCGGGATGAGGATCTTCCTTGAGCAAATCCACCATCACCTACAAGATTCATGATTAGTCTCACTGATGGTTCAATCAATAAATATGAGTCTAGCTCTGATACCAATTGAAGAACCAGTAGTTGAATTAAAAGGTTAAAATATACTCTAGAAGGGGGGTTGAATAGAGTATGGGAACTTTTCGCAAATCAAATCTCAAGGCCTTGAAACCTCTTTCCAGGACCTTGATGTCAATCTGTGCTCTTTGTGAAACTTTGATTTCAAGGGCTTTGAAACTCCTCTCAAGGGCCTTGACTTCTTGCTCCTGCAAAACAAAGTTAGTCACATTAAAGTCTATATGGTGTGGAATTCAAAAGATTGACACGAGGATATGTTTACGAAGTTCGGCTCTAAATAGCCTACTCTCCGTCCCAAGGTATATCCGTTGGATCTAACTATCTATTATTAGCTTCAAAGAGTCGTAGATACAAAATAGAAGAAATCCCCTTCTTCTCTCATTGTAGCCAATGCTACGATCTAGTTCTAACTCTAACCTAGCTATAATAGCCTAGTTACTTCGCACAGTAACACACACTCTACTATAACACTATTTTGATCTTCCAATGAAGCTCCAATGTTTTCTTTCTCTAAGGGGATAAAGCTTTTACGTGAATGAGAAAAACAAAAACAATGAATCAAGATGATTAGGTTGTTTGAAAATGTAAAGATGTTTTCCTATGTAAGCTTGTGTATCTGTCTTCTTCGACCATCATCTTCATTTATACTCTTCTATGGAAAGGTCTTCTAACTGTTGTAGAGATGACCATTTGAAGATGAATCTTCTTTTCCATGAAGATCATTTCTTGTTTTGAGATAAGGTAGACGTTGCAAGTCTTCAGCTCCTGAGAACACGTCGAGTCCTTAACTCCTTGATCTTCTCGTGTTTTGTTGAATCGAGAGAGAAGATATTTTTTCCATTTGTTGTTTAGAAAACCTTCTAGAAAAGATTATATATTCTTCGCTTGAGATCTTCCTTAAGTTAATAAGATCTTCCTTCGGTTGACAAGATCTTTGGTTGATGAGATCTTTCCGTTACAGAATCTTCCAAGAAAATCTTCAACTCATTTTGAATTCTTGTTTTGTGCATCTATAATTCCAAATCCCTTGATTTCATCATTTTGTACTCGCCATCTTCCTTTGTCCTTGAATTATACTTCAAGGTCATTGAAGTCCATATCAAGGCCCTTGACATATGAATAAAACCTGCACTGAATTCAAACCAACCAAATATCTTAGAAATATAATTAATACATTGTTAGTACATCCAACTACTATATTTGTGTGAAGTCTTCCATCATCAACACCTGTAAACCATTTTAATCAAGGTGGAGTTTTCACTTTGATTTCAGTTTAATTAATTTAAAGCTTATTTGCATGCACACTTACGGGCGAACAAGTTTTTGGCACCGTTGCTAACTGTTCTTGCTTTTTCTTTTGATCTTTCTGCTTGAGTGTTCTTGCAGATTTGTGTTCTTAGGTACATTGAAGTTCTCGTTCAGGCAACGGAACAGAGTTTCGCCAAAGAACAAGTTTTTGGCGCCGTTTCCGGGGATTTGGTCTAGGCCAAAGTCGGTTCTCGGTTGTCGGGCTTGGGAGCTATTTGCTTTTTCTTTTAATCTTTTGGTATGAGTTTTTGAGTTTCAGGGTCACGAATGGCTGTTGAGGGTTGTAAAGCTCCATACAATCCAATATGGGTAGCGAGCAAACGGCTAGAGTAGATTATTACGAATACTTGGTAGAGAAATACGCCTTCTATTTGTTTGACATCGAAAGATAACGTGAACAAGCCATTAAAGAGGAATTTGCAAGATGGGATAAGCTGCACTACCCAAAGAAGGTGAAAACTCCACCTTGATTAAAATGGTTTACAGGTGTTGATGATGGAAGACTTCCCACAAATATAGTAGTTGAATATACTAACAATGTACTTGATTATATTTCTAGATATTTCGTTTGTTTGAATTCAGCGCAAATTTTATTCATATGTCAAGGACCTTGATATGGATTTCAAGGGCCTTGAAGTATAATTCAAGGACAAAGGAAGATGGCGATTACAAAGGGATGAAATAAAGAGACTTGGAATTATAAGCGCACGGAAGAGAATTCAAAATGAGGTGAAGATATAATTGGAAGATTCTGTAACGGGAAGATCTCATCAACCAAAGATCTTATCAACTGAAGGAAGATCTCAACCGAAGATCTTAAACGAAGGATGGATAATCTTTTCTAGAAGATTTTCTAAACAACAAACGGCAAAAATATCTCCTCTTTCTATTCAACAGAAAACAAGAAGATCAAGGAGTAATGGACTCGACGTGTTCATAGGGGCTAAAGACTTACAACGTCTACCTTATCTCCGAACAAGAAAACGATCTTCATGGAAAAGAAGATTCATCTTCAATGGTCATCTCTACAATGGTTAGAAGACCTTTCCAAAGAAGAGTATAAATGAAGATGATGGTCGAAAAAGACAGACACACAAGGTGACATCGGAAAATATCTTTACATCTTCAAGCAACCTAATCATCTTCATTCATTGTTTTTCTTTCTCTCATTCACGTAAATGATTTATCCCCTTTAGAGAGAGAAAACACTAGAGCTCCATTGGAAGATCTAAATAGTGTTATACTAGAGTGTGTGTTACTTTGTGAAGTAAGTAGGCTATTATAGGTAGGTTAAGAGTTGGAGCTAGATCGTAGTGTTGGCTACAGTGAGAGAAGAAGGGGATTTCTTCTAGTTTGTATCTAGGACTCTTTGAAGCTCATAATAGATAGTTAGATCCTACGGATATACCGTGGGACGGAGAGTAGGCTATTTAGAACCGAACTTCGTAAACATATCCTCTTGTCAATCTTTTCAATTCCGTACCATATATACTTTACTATGACTAACTTTGTTTTGCAGGAGCAAGAAGTGAAGGGCCTTGAAAGGAGTTTCAAAGCCGTGAAATCAAAGTTTCACAAAGAGCACAAATTGACATCAAGGCCCTTGAAAGAGGTTTCAAGGCCTTGAGATTTGGTTTGCAAAAAGTTCCCATACTCTATTCAACCCCCCTTCTAGAGTATATTTTAACCTTTTAATTCACCTACTGGTTCTTCAAATGACAATAACTTTGCTCATTGGAGAGCACTCAAGCGTATGTTCATTATTGACCAAGATATGGAGTTTTGGAGCATTACTCAAAGTGGACCTAAAGTTCCAATGACAACGGTTGAAGGCGTCCCAGTCCCAAAGAAGGAATCAGACTTCACACGGGCTGACCTGGACAGTGTGTCAAATAATTACAAAGCAATTAATCTACTTTACTATGGATTAGATGCAAATGAATTCAACCGCATCTAATCATGCAAGAGTGCTAAAGAAATATGGGACAAGCTTGTTGTCACTTACGAAGGAACAAGTACAGTCGAGGAAACAAAGATTAGCATATTTCTCAGATAATACGAGCTATTCAAGATGAGTCAAAATAAAACAGTCAAAGAGATGTTCACCAGATTCATTGAGATCGTGAACAATCTAGACTCACTAGGAAAGATCTTCACAAATGAGGAAAAAGTAAGGATGGTTCTAAGGAGCTTACTTAAAGCCAAGTGAGGACCAAAGATGACTGCTCCTGAAGAAGCTCAAAATCTCACAACTCTTCCTCTTGATGATTTACTTGGAAAAATCATCACTCATGAAATGCTTCTTGGTGAAGAAGATGGAGAACTCCCTTCCAACTCCAAGAATTTGGCATTAAAACCCAGAAGAGATGAGCTACCATCTAATGAAGAAGATAGTGATGATGATGATGATGATGATGATGATGATGATGATGATGATGAAGAAGATGCAATCACCATGATCTCAAAGGGTCTTGCAAGAATTCTCAAGTTAAAGGAACAATCTACAAACAGAGAATTTCCACGAGGATCAACAACCCCGAGGTAAGTTTTCTAACTCTAATAAGAAAACGAGAGTACTGACTTGTTTTGAATGTGGTGAAACAGATCATCTGGTGAAGGACTATCCACAAAAGAAGAGGACCAATTTCAAGAAAAATGATCGAAAGAAGAAAGTTATGGTTGCTTCATAGAGTGATTCAGAATCAACAAATGAATCAGAAGATGAAAAAGAACATGCAAACTTGTGTCTTATGGCTGATCATGAAGATGATTCAAATCTATACATTGATAATGTGGTAAGTACTGTTATGACTCAACCTGAGATTGACCTTAAACAGTTCCTTAAAGATATTATCTTCAGTGATAAAGAACATATAATAAGGATAAATTCCTTAAAAGAAAAGCTTCATGAACAAGATAGACAACTGAGTGAAATGTCTCTGGATATTGAAAATATTAACACAGAAAAGGAAGACCTTGATGACAATATCAAGGCCTTGGAATTAAAAAATCCTATTCTCAAGGACAACCTCTCTTCTCTTCATCAAAACTATATTTATCTAGAGAAAGAGAAAGTTGATCTAACTTTGATGTGTCAAGACCAGAAGGAAGCACTTATTAAGTTTACTCGTTCAAAAGCTAATCTGGAAAGAATGATGGGTGAGCAGCAGTCATCCCATAACAAAAATGGTATAGGTTATCATAGGAGTTTTTCTAGAAAACCTACCACCACTTTTGTCAAGGCTAAAGGAAGCATTTATATGCCTACCTACTTCTACTGTTGTAAAAAGGGTCATGTTAAATCTACATGCCCTTATAGAAGAAATGATCCATATATTGTCAGAAATACCTATCCTTTATGTCTAAGAAAATAGGTCAAAAAAATCTGGGTTCCTAAAGGTACTAGACCACCAACCATGATCGAACTTGAGTATGAACCAAAATATGCCATATGGTCGACCCGGAAAGGTTGATGTTTGTTGTTTTGTAGGTTATCACCAGGTTAAAGGAGCACAAATGCATTTAGATAGTGGTTGCTCAACACACATGAGTGGAAAAAGCTCTTTATTCTCAGATTTAAAGAAGCAATCATCTGGAACCATTACTCTTGGTGATAGAGGAAAGTGTGACATAATTGGCATTGGTAAAATTTGCTATAATTTATCCAACTTTATTGATGATGTTTATTTAGTTAATGGCTTGAAATATAATTTACTGAGTATTTCTCAAATTTGTGATAAAGGCAATAAAGTCATGTTTGATTCAGAAAAATGTGAAGTTCAAAACATAAAGACAGGTGAAGTGTTGCTTTTTGCTCCTAGATGTAATAATGTTTATTCCTTAAGTACTAACCAAGTTGCAGGAACTAAGCTAAAATGTCTAAAGGCCTTGACTGATGATCCAAGGCTTTGGCATAGAAGACTTGGTCACGTAAGCATGAACACAATGTAGAAGTTACTTACAAAAGATTTGGTACGTGGTTTGCCAAATCTAAATTTCAAGGTTGATGACCTATGTAAGGCATGTACACAAGGAAAACAAACAAGAGGTTCCTTCAAACCTAAGAAAGCTGTAAGTTCTACTCGATCCATTGATCAACTAAAGTTTGATTAATTTATTGCAAAATATGGTATTTCTCATAATTTTTCAGCACCTAGAACTCCTCAACAAAATGGAGTTGTGGAACGCAAGAACCACACTCTTGAGGATATGTCTAGGACAATGCTTTTAGAAAACAATTTGCCAAAAAGCTTTTGGGTTGAAGCAGTAAACACCGCAAATTATACTTTAAATAGATGTTTAATTCGCTCAATTTTGAAAAAGACTCCTTATGAACTCTTTAAAGGAAGAAAACCAAATATTTCATATTTCAAACCCTTTGGATGTACTTGTTTTGTTCACAATAATCGAATGGACAATCTTGGGAAATTTGATGTACGTAGTGATGAACCTATATTCATTGGATATGCTTCAAACAGCAAAGCTTATTGAGTATATAACAAACGTACCAAATTTGATGAGGAAAGCATTCATATTATTTTTTATGAAAGCAATGATGGTACTTTGAGTGATAGTTTTGCAGATTTAAACCTGAATCAAAGAGAAAATCACATTTCTGATGAAGAGGAAGATCCTAAAGATCAACACAAGAATATGCAGGAAAAGATTGAAGATACCAAAGAAAACCCTCAAGACCTTGAAACACACCTTCAAGACCTTGAAACTGGAAACTGTGATAACAGGACTCTATTTCAAGGGCTTGAAACCCAACTTCAAGGCCTTGAGATTGGAACAACAAGTCATACACAAACGGTACCTGAATCTAGTCAAACATATGCAGCTCAACCTTCTGGATCTACCTCATTTGTCAAAAGAAGAAAAGTTCAACACTCCTCGTGTCATCCACAAGAGAATTGGATCTCAAATCCAAACGCTGGAGTTCAAACTAGATCTAAAGTGAACAATCTTTGTGCCTTCCCCGCCTTTGTATCACTTGTCGGGCCAAAGAACTACATTCAAGCACTTCAAGAACCAGATTGGATCATTGCCATGCAAAATGAATTGAATGAATTTGAGAGGAACAAGGTATGGACTCTTACTTCAAGACCAAAGCATCAATAAATTATTGGCACGAAATGGGTCTTTCAAAAAAAATTGGATGAAAGTGGCAAAATCATACGAAACAAAGCACGACTTATAGCACAAGGTTATAACCAAGAAGAAGGTATTGATTATGAGGAAACTTTTGCTACAGTTGCCAGGTTAGAAGCCATAAGTATGCTACTTGCATTTGCATCTTTCATGAGCATAAAACTTTTTCAAATGGATGTAAAATGTGCTTTTTCAAATGGCTACTTAGAAGAAGAAGTCTATGTTGCTCAACCTCCTGGTTTTGCAAATGATGAATTTCTAGATCATGTTTTTAAATTAGACAAAGCTCTTTATGGTCTCAAGCAAGCTCCTAGAGCTTGGTATGAAAGATTATCTAAATATCTTCTTGAAAAAAATTTTAAAAGAGGTTTAATTGATAAAACATTGTTTATCAAAACTAGAGGCAACGACATTCTAGTAGTACAAATCTATGTTGATGATATATTATTCGGTGCTACTAATGATTCCCTTTGCAAGGAATTTTTAGATATTATGTGCAGGGAATTCTAGATGAGCTTAATGGGAGAGCTAAATTTCTTTCTTGGACTTCAAGTTACACAAGCAAAGAAAGGAATTTTTCTCAATCAAAGAAAGTATACTAAAGACTTGCTTAAGAAGTACCAATGGGATCAATCTAAGGTTGCAATGACTCCTATGAGTTCAACACTTTCGCTAGACCATGACAAGAATGGTTGTAGTACAAAAGGAGTATCGAGGTATGATTGGTTCATAGTTATATCTAACTGCTAGTCGTCCTGACATTATGTTTAGCGTGTGCATGTGTGCAAGATTTCAAGCTGATCCTAAAGAGTCACATTTGATTGCTGTGAAAAGTATTTTTCGGTATCTCAATGGCACTAAGGATCTAGGGTTATGGTACCCACGTCAAAGCTTGTTTCATCTTGTTGGCTATTCAGATGCAGACTTTGCAGGTTATAAGGTCGATAGAAAAATTACTTCAAGATGTTGTCAATTATTAGGGTCATCCCTAATCAGTTGGCACTCCAAGAAGCAAAATTTTGTTGCCATATCCACAGCTGAAGCTGAATATATAGCTGCTAGAGCCTGTTGTGCTCAACTTCTTTGGATCGCTCAACAACTTCGTGACCTTGGCTTTGATTTGAGTGGTATTCCTATAAAATGTGATAATACTAGTGCTATTTCTATAACCAAAAATCCTGTGCAGCATTCAAGGACTAAGCATATTGACGTAAGGCATCACTTCATTCGTGATCATGTTGAGAAAGGTGATGTTTCGATTTCTTTTATCTCAACTAACTTGCAACTTGCAGATATCTTTACCAAGCCTCTTCCTGAGGAACAATTTAATTTTATTAGATTAGAGCTTGGTATGTTGAACAAGGAAGCATTAACGTAGGGGGGAGTAAACAAGTTTTAATCGTCCTACGCATGCAGCCCAATTGATGTTTTCATGGGCCTTGAAATAAAATTCAAAGGGCCTTGAAACATATTTTAAAGGGTACAAAAATAAAACGGATCACTTAGAAATTCATATCTTTTAGATATTGAATTATCTAATTTTTATTCTTTAGAAAAAAATTCAATAAGTGTTGTTTTCAGATTCAAAAAATTTTGAAAAGTGGTTATCAAAATTTATGGAAGGAATTTTTATCACTCAAGATCTTAAAAATTTTTTGATCTTACGTTGATTAGACTTCTTACCATAAATACTTCTTGTCTTCCCTCTTTCCTTCTTCCGCTTCCCTTCTCTTTTGAAAGAACTGTGCTTTACTCTTCTGATTTTAAAAACCCTCTTCATCGTTTTCTCAAAATTTCTCAATGGCTCCCAAGAGATCTTCAGTCAATGAAGCAACATCCTCAGTTCCAAAACGACAGAGGGTCGTTCAAGTCTCATCCGACTCTGACTCAAGTCCCGACTTTGGGTCAAGTTCACGCTCATGAGGATTCTCAGGCGACGCCAATATCTTTACCAAAACTAGGCTTCCCTCAAATTGGTTCGCAAATCCTACAACTACTAAGAAATGGGTTATGGAGTATGATGACTGCCATCAGTGCATGTGTGACGAAGTAGACTGCGAACTGTTTACATGTTTGTCTTTTCAAGGTTTTGAAGTTCTCATGGCAAGCTCTATATGGATTATGTTGAATCCAGGAGAATCGTCATATCCCAGACTGACCAAATTGTTCTATGCCAACTTGACAGCCAGACGTGAGAGAGGTGAATGAATTCTTGATACGGTTATCAAAGGTAAGAAAATTACCCTCACTTTTGAAATTTTAGCAGACATCTTTGGAATTCCTCTCCATGATTCTTCAGAAAATTCAAACCCTGATAGAACTTTAAGGCTGGCCAAAGAAAGCTTCTCCTTCCAAATGCCTTATCACCACCCACCATCACATATTTAACTCTAGAGTCTACAATAGTTTATTCTATTATAGACAGATGCATAGTCCCTAGAGTTGCCAACAAAGAGATTATAACCAACTTAGTGCTGATCTTGACTTACAATGTTTTGAATGGGTTGAAGGTAAATTTGCCGGAAAATCTTTTGTCTCATATGGTGAATGCAATTAATTCTCCAAGTAACAGTCACCTACCTTATGGGAATTTACTTCTCATAATATTCACACATTTTTTAGTAGATTATGTTGGCAAGGGGTTGCATCTTTACAATGGAGGATTAGATGAAGCCTTCTTTGAGACAATAGGAATTGGAAAGACTAAAGTGAGTTTTAGTACTGTGTGGGTGATAATGGAGCAGCCTGAATGGAATTTCTCTACACAGCAGCGGTTGGAATTTGTGGAAGAGTCAATGACCTCATTAAGATCTGATTTTGTGGACTTTAGAGTTTCAATTACTGATCAGATGGATAAAGCTCAATATTTGCTGGGAATTCTTAACCAGAAAATTAATCAATTATTCCATGTAAGTGCTATGTCCTTAACAGTTGCTAGTAGCATCAAACCCATATCAGAGGCAGATGGGCAGGCAACTCATAAGGATGCAGAGAAGGTCATGGACCAATTTCATAAGATTATCAAGGATCAACCCATTCGACAACCATTGGTAGATGATCCCGACATTCTAACAATCGAAGTGTTTGGTTTGATTAAGAAATATGACAAGCATTCTTCACAAAGGGGAACATACCTATCTCGGAAGGAGCGTGATCATGTTGACGCGAAGGGTCGATGGAGAGACATGTGCCTGAAAGACTATTATGGGAAAGGGAGTTTTCTAAGTGGTACAAGGAAACATGAAGATTCTCTACCTGCCTTGTTTCTTTTTGAAAAGTTTTTGTGGTTTTTGGAAAAATTACTCTGGGTCTGTAATTGTTTTTCAGACTTCCTGGTTTGACTTCTCTCTCTCCCTTGTTGAAAGACAAAGGGGGAGAAATATGATCCGACATTTCGATATACTGCATTCTGCATTTTTAGTTTTGAGATTTTTCATATGCATTGCTAAACTAACAAATGCACGTACAAGAATTTGTGTTGTCTTCCTTCAAGGGGGAGATTGAAAACTCCACCTTGATTAAAATGGTTTATAGGTGTTGATGATGGAAGACTTCACACAAATATAGTAGTTGAATATACTAACAATGTACTTGATTATATTTCTAAGATATGTGGTTGGTTTGAATTCAGTGCAGGTTTTTTTCATATGTCAAGGACCTTGATATGGATTTCAAGGGCGTTATAGTATAATTCAAGGACAAAGGAAGATGTTGAGTACAAAGGGATGAAATCAAGAGCCTTGGAATTATAAGCGCACGGAAGAGAATTCAAAATGAGATGAAGATATAATTTGAAGATTCTGTAACGGGAAGATCTCATCAACCAAAGATCTTATCAACTGAAGGAAGGTCTCAACCGAAGATCTTAAATAAAGAACAGAGAAACTTTTCTAGAAGATTTTCTAAACAACAAACGGCAAAAATATCTCCTCTTTCTATTCAACAGAAAACGAGAAGATCAAGGAGTAAAGGACTCGACGTGTTCATAGGGGCTGAAGACTTACAATGTCTACCTTATCTCCGAACAAGAAAATGATCTTCATGGAAAAGAAGATTCATCTTCAACGGCCATCTCTACAACGGCTAGAAGACCTTTCCAAAGAAGAGTGTAAATGAAGATGATGGTCGAAGAAGACAAACACAAAAGCTGACATCGGAAAATATCTTTACATCTTCAAGCAACCTAATCATCTTCATTCGTTGTTTTTCTTTCTCTCATTCACGTAAAAGCTTTATCCCCTTTAGATAGAGAAAACACTAGAACTCCATTGGAATATCTAAATAGTGTTATATTAGAGTGTGTGTTACTCTGCGAAGTAACTAGGCTATTATAGCTAGGTTAAGAGTTGGAGCTAGATCGTAGCGTTGGCTACTGTGAGAGACGAAGGGGATTTCTTCTAGTTTGTATCTAGGACTCTTTAAAGCTGATAATAGATAGTTAGATCCTAGGGATATACCCTGGGACGGATAGTAGTCTATTTAGAGCCAAACTTCGTAAACATATACTCATGTCAATCTTTTCAATTCCGCACCATATATACTTTACTATGACTAACTTTGTTTTGCAGGAGCAAGAAGTCAAGGCCCTTGAAAGGAGTTTCAAAGCCCTTAAAATTAAAGTTTCACAAAGAGCACAGATTGACATCAAGGCCCTTGAAAGAGGTTTCAAGGCCTGGAGATTTGGGTTTGCGAAAAGTTCCCATACTCTATTCAACCCCCCTTCTAGAGTCTCTTTTAACCTTTTTATTCACCTACCGGTTCTTCAGAAGGTTAAAAAGAAATCTCCCAAAAACGAGGAAGAATTGATCTTTGATGAACTGATGAAGAAAATTGAGAAGCTCGAAGAAAGTTTCAGAGCCCGTGATGAATATCATTTAAAAGTGATAGAAGACGCAAAAAAGGTTATTTCTAAGGTTGAAAAAGGCTTGGAAAATCATTCATCGAGCAAGGAAGAATTATAACTTTCGAGCATTCCTCCACTTGAATCTGAAGCTCCTCTTGAAGTTCTCATTTAAGAAGAGGAAGAAGTGGAGAACCTTGGCCAAATTACTGAAACTGTGGCCAAGGTTTAGGAGGATCCAGCTGAGTTGGGAGGTATTTCATGTGTAGATCACCATCCTAACATGAAACTTGTCCCAAGCCTTGAGGAACTTGACAAGGTACATTCTCTTACTTCATTTGAAATTTCTATTAAAATTTCTAATTTTTTCAAGAATGCACCAGAGAGTTGGAGGTCTCCTCCAAAGGAACCTCCTAAGGTGAAGATGAAGCCTCTATTGAAATTGTTGGAAGAAGATGCTCCTTTGACTACAAGAAGTGAATTTGGCAAGCGCTTCAACGCTAATGCCAATAAGTGTTTCTTGTTCATATATGGGGTCATTCACATGGCGAAGACCATACATCATCCCCAAGCTGGAGATAGAGAAGCTAAGAGGATTCTCGGGAAACTGATTTCTCGATCTAGGAAAGGATGGGACGCAAGTTTAGATTATGTCCCTTTAAAACGCAAGAAAGCTAGGAGAATTCTGATGAAAATCAAACCGTACAAGCTTGTACGTGGGAGATCATACCACTTTCCGGTGAAATTAGGAACCGGAGTTTTCTTGGAAGAGTATAATTGTTGATTTAAAGATCAATCCAAGATGTTCAAGGTGCATTAAGTCATCTATGGAGATTGGTCTAGTTAAGGACCTAAAACAAAGCGCTTCTTGGGAGGCAACCCAAGGTAATGCATCTTTTTTTTTTCTTTTTTCTTAGTTTAGATTAGAGTAGTTGTTTTTGTTTGTTTTTCGTCGATACCTTCCGGTATGTTTGTGTCTTTGGGTGTCAGAGTTGAGAAAGGACGAAAAGAAGTGAAGGAAGTCAAATGAGCAACGAAACTTGGATTTTTGGCGAGAACAAAGTTTCCACGGTCAAACAAAGAGAACCACGACCGTGGTTATAGCATTGAGATCGTGCAAAGTGATGTCGAAGAGCAACAAAAAGTTCCACGGCTAAAACCACGTCCGTGGAAATCCCCAATACGCCGTGGAAAAAAAATTCGGAAAAAAATTTTGGCCGAAAGATGTTCCCCATCTTCATTCTTTGACGTCGATTGGAGTATTCGGAGTTCCCTATTGAGCTTCTATAAATTCCCACCACCACCGCCCGATTGATGATTTGCCTTGCCTGATTCGCCATCTTACATTGTGAGTATTTTTTTTCAATCTTTTCTTTTCTTCACATTGGTGACAATGTGAGTTTTAAGTATGGGGTGGAGGTATTTGCAATACCATTTGCATGATTTATGTCTTGCATCATACGATTTTGAAAATCTTGAAAATTTTTAAAACTTTTGTGCTTCTAGGATGGATATGATCTCTATGATGAATATTATTTTGTGGAATAGCTAAGATGATTTTGATATGCTGGAATTGATTTATGACATATGTGGGATTTGAATACTTTGTTAGAATTTCATGCATGAATGATAATTTGCTTTCATTTTAAATCATGTTGAGTATTGAAGGTGGAAATCACAATATAAGTTCTTACACTTTTTATGAAATGATTAAGGCACTTCGATTTTCTTGCTTCCTTCTTTGATCATTTAGCCCCTCAATGAAAATATTTTCCTCCTTTACCTATCCGGGAATTAGGAAGAGTTGATTTTTTCATTTTTGATGTGGGAGGGCCATGAAAGAAATTGTTTGAATTCAAAGTATAGAAAATAGGTTTGGGGAAGTCAATCTTGATGATGAGTAACTCGGCACCATTCATATAGCCGGGTGTTTGTGTCTTGGCAAAGTCGGATTGAGCGATATTCCTAACGGATTATAGTATGTGCATCAAGGGTTTGAGGCATCTCCAAATTGAGAAACGCCAATAGGCTTCGGTTTTTGTGCACCGCTGTCCATACTTCTAAAAAGTAAAGTCGAAAAATTATGTGCAAAAAGTAAAGCGCAAAGCTCTAAACTGGTGTTACTTCAAACGGAAAAAAGAATAAGAGTTTGTGTTATTCCTTTTTCCTGGATTCATACACCACATTCCCTTACAAGTTTGCCACCTTTCCGCATTCTTGACCTTACATGAAAATCCTTAAGATCATTGTAATGTTGTTTGACTTTGTGGTCTAAATTGGATTCCTCATGATTGATTTTGATGTATTGCAAGTTATGATGCATGTTATGAATTTCTTGCAAAGTGTAATTATCCTTTCCATGATATAATTCCTTTTGACCATATGATGATTGTTATTAGCTATGAAGCAACTATTTGAGGGTGATCTATGAATAGAAGCACAACCAAAATATTGTGGGTTATCTTTGTTTTTGCATATTCATAATCCATATCTTCTTGTATCTTAAGTTTTAACCTTGCTTAGGAACAAGCAGGAGGCAAGTATAGAGTATTTTGATGACATGAATTCTGACCTATTTTTAGGCATGTATTTATATAGATTTTCCCTTTATTTTGCATGCATAGACATACATTCATGACATTTATGGTTATATTCACCTATTTTGCAAGAATAGAGGTATACACAGAGTTTTATTGCATTTGTAGGCAATTTGGCAAATTATGGAGCAAAATGACACATTTAAAGATTAAGCCTTGAAGAAGGACAAAAAGGAGCATAAAAGGAAGCTAGGCAACGCCAAAGTATCTTCTGATACCGTCTGACGTGCCAAAATATTCTCTGATACCTTCTGACGCGGCCCAAAGTATTTTCTGATACCAGCGGGCTCGACTTCTTTTCAGCCCAAATATTTAGGGTTTTATCGTTAAACCCTAGGTTTATCCCTACAAATATCGGAGAGCCTTCAACATTGAAAAGGAGACTGCGGCAAACCCAGAGCCAAAATCTCCAAAAGGGAGACTTAGAGGGAGCAAAAATCTCCAACTTGGAGAACTAGGAGGGTGACAGACCTAGGGGATGATGTAACTCCGCTTTATCTTGCTTTAGACCGTGCATTGACGGCTTGCATCTAGGGCAATTGCTTAGGGAAGATCCTGAGAAGGACGTGATTTGGAGATTGCGTACTTCGAGATATCTTAGAGTTTACGACTGGAGACGGATTGACATCCCGTTTTTCATTGTTTCTCTAGAATGTTGTCAGGATTTCTATTCCCTTTTTCTGCATTCATTCGATACAAACATTTGTTATTGGATATGAGATTGGCTATTTGATAGTTATTGAGTTTTCAAGGTTTTATACTTTTTCTTTCTTAAACTTGATTTTTGATTCAATGATGATGGTTATTGGATAAAACCCTTTAGCGATTCTAAGGTGAAGGGTCGATAGCTGTGACTTAGATGATGATAGATTGATCAAAAACATATTGGACAATGAGAGTTGTGAGAATCTCGTTGACGAACCTTTTCCACGGTATGTTCTTGAGTTCCACGGCCATGGTTTCTCAAGAACTAGCCGTGATTTTTCCCAGTCGTACGTGTTTGCTTTTGCTTTGATCCATAGTTAAGAGATTTGCATTAACCTAGCCTTGGCTTGCCTTTCCTAGGTAGTAGTGAGACTCAACATCCTCTATTTCTTATTCGAGTGTCACTTAACCGTTTTGCCTATCTTTGATTCCTTTTTTTTTAGTAAAAGTATTTGAGAGTAATTCATATCCTTTGATCCTTTCTATACTGCAGCATCAACAACATTTATAAAGAGAATCTTTGGGTGACACATATATAGGTTTGGAACTTCACCGTACATAACCTTTCATTAGTTATACCTTTGCAATCCCGACTCTGTCCTTACATCTATTGAATATCTTGAATCGATTGCCACAATTGGATACCTGGATCTTTAGGATTGATGTTTTCCCAATATAATTACAAAGATTCTATACTTTTATTGCTCGACGATTGTGAACTGAATTTGTTCCCCCAAATCCCTGAGTTCGATACTCTGGAATTCTTGCTTTACTACGCCGATCCGTACATTGCGGGTTCGCTTGCTTTGATTTCAGTTTTATTAATTTATAGCTTATTTGCACGCACACTTATGGGCAAACATGTGGTGATGAGGTAAATCTCCGGACTTACTTAGCTCGTATTCTACGTATTAGATTCAATATGTGTTTGGTGGTGTGTGTGTTATTGGCCCAAGCATATGATAATGGGTGGTGACAACTTGTCTAGCTCTTGCGTAGAGCTAGGAGGTTCTTGGCGACTAGCTCGTGTGGTTAGACAGTCGGATGCATCCGTACCGTTCCATGCGATATGTGGGGACCGAGGCGAGTTTCGGGAGATTCTCGTGCCACAAAAGAAGTTGAATTAGAACGGGATATGACCTAATAAATAAAGATAATAAACCGAACTTCTTTGTTGAGCATGATGGTGTGATGTTATGATGTATGAGTGTGTATATGCCTTCACCTTGTTTCGAATGCTTCGAATTGAGCTAACGGTTTGAAACCTCTTGTGTAGATTCCCCGCAAGTTAGGGGCGCCGTTGAGTGAGGTGGAGGAGTGGCCATCCGAGGGTTGCCGTATATTATAGGACGGGGGCGTTTTTGGATTATATTGTTGTTATGTTTGGATTGTGGTTTGATGTACGGTTTTCGGATTTATGTTTTGGAGTTTTGTGTCGTTTTGAGGACTCGGCTGAGTTTCCACATTGTACCCTTTGCTTTCAGGTCTTGCGTACATGATAAATGTTTTTAGTTTTTCATGTAGGAAAGGTCCGGTGAGATTGTTGTCAGGCTAACGGTCGGGACCCATTGTGAGGTCTCGCCCATACATTACAACTATTACTTGGTATTAATCCGTTAATAACCATTTTGGAGGTATCCTCTCACTCCCACTGCACAACTGGTAGTGGATGAAGTCCTCTTACCGTCCTATAAAGCTCACACTTGACCTAATGGTAGGTCGTATACCAGCTTCGTACTTAGCCACATAAGGCTTATGCCTCACCAACACAACATATGATGTCCCGGTTCATCTTACTTTCTATGTAACAAATAAGGTAGACTACCCCAAATCGATGAAGGGTCTATCCTTATCCGGAAACTGAATATCCATCTCCATCCTTAATAAATCCCTCTACGACTGAAGTTGAACTGTCATTTCAGCTATCGCCGCCTCTCGAGGCATCAACATACTAAGGGTGTCGTGTGATCACATTCACCTTCCCCGGATGATAAAAAACCATTTGACCGAAGTCGTTAATCAACTTACCCATCCCCTCTAGCAGATATTCAACTCTTGTTGAGTGAATATATATATATATATATATATATATATATATATATATATATATATATATATATATACATATATACATATACATACATATATATATATCCTTATCACCCGGTCAACACTTGTTTGTCACCACATAAAAATAGCGACATCATCTTAAGCGCGTGAATTAAAGATGATAACTCTCGACTCTTCTTCGGTAATTCTTCTCATATGCCAACAATTGTCGAACACATACACAAAACCTCTCTTGTTACTTCAACTACATCCAAGCCCCACTTGGATGTATCACTATTTGTCACCAAGTCCACCAGACTCTTCGTCTGTGCAAAAGAAATCGGAGTGGAGGTCACTCACCTCTACGGATTTTCAAAGATCCACGGAAATGGCTCGGACCATTCCATTCTTGTATACTCCTTCAGAAAGGAAGGGCGTTGAAACCATTTTGCAACTCCGCAATTGTAGCCCGCAAACCTAAAATTCACTTACCTCCCCCACATTCCTTAAAGGTAGAACCGAAAATACCCCCTTGGTCTTTGTTGGATCAAGTGAGTCTCTCTAGTTGTCACTAGGTGTCCTAGGAAATCACTTTAGACATCCGAACTCCCACTTAGATAACTCTAGTGATAAATCTTATCCCGCATAACCTGTATTACTATCGTCCCGTGTCAAGCTTGTTCCTTTCAACTCAGAGATTACCAAAAGACATCGTCAAAATAAGAACATAAGAATTATTTGTGCATCTCCCACATCATTAACTACCGTTACAAACATTAGGTTATGGTCCATATTGGAGCCACCTGCCAAACCACAATTTGTGCGACACCATTGCAACTCGATTCAGAAATCGATGAATACATATTTACATAACCTCTAAACTCATCGTGCGTACTCATGCCCAAATAGCTTCACTACAACTTGCAAGGACCATACCGGTCCGAAATGCCGTCTTACGTAGGTCCTTACTTTTTATCGTCCTAAACTGGTTCCATCCCGACTTCAAGTCGGTCATATAGAACCTTGTAACCAAACGCAATTGGTCTAGCGAGTCGTCCTCTACGAGGTGAGGATACTCATTCTTATTGGTAGCCCCACGCATTTTTCAAAAAATCAAGAAACATCACCATCCCCAACCAAAAAAACCGAAAGATCCAACTCGTTACATTACCGAGCACTAGCATCAAACTCGCTAAGCTTGCAGCTTTAACCTAATTCGGGTTCTCATTAGCCAACATATCCATCTTGGCTTCTTTTGGTGCATCTATAACTTTTGAGTCATCTCTTGGTCACGACAACACATCATCCATTTCATACCATGTAACCTTTATATATTTTCTTATCGACGTACTACAACCATGGAAACCTCACCTTCCTCTTGATCCACTGGTTCCCTTTACCATAATCACACCTTAGAAGTTCTAATCCGTGTCGTTCCTCCATATTCCAATCCAATGATCCTGGAAGGTCGAATAAGGTTGTTACTATCCTTCCAAAGGAGGTCGGTTATAGTTACTTGCTTTAACACCTTCAACGCTATTTGAAAAAGACAATTGCTCTTTTGCTGATATACCTCCTTACTATTAGAATTAACCCACCGCGAATACACAAAGCTCTTCTAAATGATCCTTTATGATCCCACATTAGGGGTTTTTCTTCCCATCTACACTCATCTACAGACAACCCGCACCAATGTATTGTCAATTGTCATAGATGAGTTTATAGCCGACTCTTTCAAGTAAACGAATTACCATTTTTCCACACTCCCATGTTACCATTGTCTTGAATGCTACCCTCTTAGGGTATTTTACTCTAAATTCCGCTATCTCGTTCTCCCCTCGATAGTTCTTTCTCTTATGAAATAACTGTCTTCACGGCCTTGTTGTGTCATACGATCCTCTTCAGGCCAAACCGTTCCTCCTGATATATGTTGTACGTGTGTCTTTTCTACCTCTCTATCGTTACTTAGTAACCACTCACGTTTCTCTTGGTTGATATCTTACGTCTTTCGATAAAATCTCCCTATTGTGAAGTTCAACTTCTTCAAACCATAATCTAGATAAACTTGCTTCTTCTTGGCATTGCTAAGTCTTACCATCATAACGGAAACCGGTTGACTCCAATATAGAATATATGCTACGCAAACTTCTACCATACCATTCTTCTAGTAATCTGTAATATGTGTGACGAACTAACCCGCTTAAAATTTCTTAAAAATTGAAACTTCACATTCTACTTCCTTTGTAATATGTCTCGACTCCCATGCTTAGGAGGGCCTATATAAAACTTTACGTCATAATGAAATACCACTTTTACCCTTGCTAAAATGTACTCCTTTCCTCCTCGATTCGCGTTTGTAGTTGTAACACCCAAAATTCTGAGAACTCGGGGAGCTACTGGTTAGGACCTCACAATGGGTCCCCACCTTAGTTTAAACAATATATACATGAAGAATATGTATCACCCTTACAAAGCAAAGGTACCAAAACGACACATAAGAAGAACAGAAGACATCCCGTCCCCAACTAAATAAGTACGTGGACCCGGCTGACCATTCCCTTCGGATCTCTCTACAACTGTTTTAACCTGCAAGGCATCGACAAGCAGTATAAAACCGTTAGCTAACATTCTATGCATAAGTATAAAGGTAAAAGCACAAACACACAACATATACAATCAACTTGCAACACTCAATCCTTTTATTATCTTTAATTAGGTGATAGGTTATTACTAATGATACTTATTTTGTGACACGAGGGATTCCCAAACCTCGCCCATGTCCCCGTTTACCAACGCGGAATGGTACTAATGCATCTGACCGTCTACCGGACTGGGCTGGTCGTAGGGAACCTCCTAGACTCTCGCAAGACCTAGGCAGATGATGTCACGACCCGTTATCATACACTTGGGTCAATTACGTAAATAATAAAGTCGGCCTAATCCGGTTTTGTTGTTTATCATAACTAACAAACACCACTCATACACATTACACTCATACAAGAAGTCAGCTAAGTAAGTCCGTGGACTTACCTGAATCAGATCTTGACTTTCTAATTCGCAAATCGATTTGTACAGTAGGAATTCAGTGGCCTGTCAAAGGAGGCAAGTGTGTCAACACACTTTATGGGTGATTAGAAGTCTAAGACTTCTAAGATAGTAGGTCTTAATAGAACGGAATTGATTACAGTATTAATTTATGGTAAAATGACTATTTTACCCTTGGTCTCGAAACTTCCAAAAATTCCCTAATTCATGCCTAAACTCTTATTTGAGACTAAAAAGTCCTATTCTAACTCCTAAAGATGAGTTTGGTTAGAAATTGGCAATTTACCTATTTTCCTATTTTCCGAAATATCGTTAAGGTCCAACTTCAGCTTCAAATATGAAATTCGAATAAACTTATAAAAATTTCGAAATAATTATCTAGATCATCTATATATCCAATCTACTCATAGGAGAAAGAATTTCTTAAAACTGTTAAAGCATCACTTCTACAAAAATTTCTAAAGTTGGTTACAACACTTAACAATCTCATACTTGGCCAAATTATGGATGATTTCATAATTGTACAACCTACCTACTTTGAGCTCCTATAAATCTAGGTCCGACCGTTGGATTGCTCCCCACTTTTGATACACCAAAGTAAACATATCCTTCTATAACCTATTAAAATTTGAACGGTGACAAGTGAACCTAACATATCGCATTACAGGCTCAAAGATGATTGCTCACCCATCAAAACTGGAACTTCACTAGGCTACAGGCTGTGAGTTCGAGACCCACTGCCTCCCCTTTTTATACAAATTTTCACCCTAATTCTCATATACCCAAAGCAATATGTCACTAGCTTAAGCATCCCTCATAAAAATACATAACAACCTTCCTACCTAGGCTATCGTTAGGTGGTTACCAACATTCATGCTACCATATACCCTCTAACCGTTACCCTTACCAAAACCTACAAAGATCACTCTGTAATATTTAAATTCATCAATCAAGTGTTTTTAATTATCCTAAGTACAAAGGTCATGTGCTAGTAAGTTGAAAAGGGACTCACTTGATCTAATGCCGGCTCTAACGACAACCTCGATGACAGCCCAAACTCAGGGAAGGGAAGAGGGGAGGCTTGGCTCGATGTCGGGACGGTCGCCGAGAGGAGTCCACTCGAGTCTGCTTAGTATTAGGCCGGTGACGGATCTGTGGGTGCACAGCGAGTCAAGATGGAGCGGCGATCCGAGGTGACGAAGGGAAGAGCAGCGTGACTTACCTCGGCGGTTGCAATCGGTGCTGACATCGGTTTCCTGGTTTCCGCCAACTATAAGCAGCGAGCTTAGGAAGATTCACCATCAGCAACGACCGGGCATGGGAGGGTGCGTTGCTGCGTCGGTCTTGGCGAAGGTTCACTGTTGCGCGGCTGGAAAGTCGAAGCTTGTGATGGTTCGGATAGTTTAAGGTGGACGTGGGAGGGTATGTGGTACAAGGCCATAGTGTGGATTTGGTTACCGTAAAACCAGGAGGAAATCAGGCTGGAATGAATGGGTTGCGGTTATGACGCTTTCCATTCCAAACGTTTGCTGACGTTGTTGCATGTGGACGTAATGGTGTCCAAGTGGAGTTGCGTTCTTTGTTGGGCTGTGAAGGAGGTGTGGAGTAAACTAGCAACAAACATCCTAAGAGTCCAAGGGAGATGGTATTGGCAGTCTTGTTTTGATCTCATTTGATGGCATCGGAAGGCCTTGTCAATGGGTTGTCAATTGATAGTTATCTGCTTATCAAGATTGTGTCACAGCTTTGTTAAGATGGCTATGTACACTAATATTTGCAAGAGTAAGTCTAATAATTATCGTTATATTTTATGTGTGTAGACTCCCACATAAAATAATAACATATGTTGATTTATGATACTGAGGATTATGTAAGGAGATTAAACTTCGCATAAAATCGTAGAAGTTGGTAAAAGAGCATTTGATGGACTTACTCTTCACATAAAAAAATGACAAGATCTAAGTTGACTCGAAATTTAGCGGGAAAAAAAAAATTAAAAATTAAAAAAAATTAAAAAAAAAATTTTTCCGGATATTACATCAGTACCCTCTTAAAATAAGTTTTGTCCCGAAACTTAAAAAGAACATCACTCCGATAACTTTCAAAAATTTTGACCAAAGTGTCTACCTCTTCCTTCCAATTAATCTTTGTTCGAATTTCATCATTCCATTACCACTCAGGGACAATAGAAATTCAACACAAAAATATAAACACTAAAAGATGGGAGTAACCACATAATTAGGTATGTCATACAAATCGATGTCTCAGTACTAACTCGTCGGTCTAGGTGTGGCGGCGGACCCGCAAGGAACTCAGGATAACTACTCTAAATGCTATCCTCCGACTCTCATGTAGCCTCATCGGCTCCTCATAATTGATGACATGTCCCGGATCTAGTATGTGCTTTCTCCACTTAGACATGTAGAACATGTGGGGACACTCTCTAGTATGGTTAGGAGGGATAGTCGATAAATGACTCCTCAATCCGCTTTAAGATATCAACAGTTGCTTTTCTAAACTAACCTCCAACCCTCTCAGTGACTCTACCAACTATCTGTAAGACTGTATTTCTTCCATTTAGTTCCCTTGCTTTTGACCTTTCAGAAGATATCGGCTATCAATTCTAAACAATGATCTTAGACATATCCCAGAACTTATTAAGTGCCTAATGTTCTTTGTAGGATCACTCACTTTGTCTTATTTCCCTATTTTGACTCAGTCGGCTCATCTCTCCATTAATGGATTATCGCCTTCCAGAGGGTCAGGCTTTCACTTGCTATAACCCCAAAATCCCACTCCATGTGAATATTTTCATATCCATCTATGATTTCCTAATTTTAGGTCATAGTTGACATAACATTGGGTTTCATGTTCTGTGGGTTATGGGCCCTCCACGCTTCCGCTGCGATACACTGATCACTCTATTGTCACTCATTACTCATAATTGTGTCTTCCGTGAGTCAAGATGATTTAATAGACTTTCACCCATAAATTCCTTTCTAATAACGGTAAAGTCCTCTCAAACTGACCGTCATTCTAAGGATGATTCACTATAGTACAATGAGAGATCATACTCTAAGTCGTGTGTCCTAGCTGTCCAAACCTCGAGATACATTGTCCGTATTTGTCGAAATTATGATCCTCGACCCCCCCCCATTGAGTTTCACAAATAGTCTAGGAACTCCTTCGCAAAAGAACTCACCGGTTACGCCTCCTTGGAGGGATTGGAACGTGCGGCCTTAGAATTTTTCTGGAATTCACTTAGGTCTAATCAGGACTCTCCTTGTTACTCGTCAAGACTACTCAAAGTGGTTATCCTTCCACAATCCCTTTGACCTATAAAGTAGGGTACATCATATTGACCTACAAGTCCTTACCTTGATATGTTTAAAATCTTGAGATGGAGTTTTCTATTTAACTCCAAATTCGCGAGGTGTGGTAATAAGTCTACATTGAGACAATAATGCCAACCACATGATGGTCTCTCATACTTGTCTTGTGAACTCTTCTACTAGGTGGCTCATCCTATAACCTTTTCTTTCTCCGACTCGGTCTCTAATTGTCAGTTGATCATTACTACCCATTTTGTGTGGGAACCTCATGTACGTTGTACTCTTGCATAGATTACATAAAGACATTCTTATCTCGACACTTTATTCACATTTAGTAAGACTCGACTTTTGATACCTGACTTTCCTTCTCACTGATTAAGTTATTCGTTTGGTCTACACTCTGTCCATCATAGTGTTATCAGTGCGATAGTATGACTTTTAATAAACATCCACCGGTACCATTTGTATTTGAAACATCAGATGCATATGACTCTCTCGACAATCAAATTTCTCGACTCGTATTTATTATGTTGTCCTTATACTCATTTGGCTTTACCTTCTTTAAATCTTTACACCCTGTAGGATAGTTAAGTCCCTTTGAGTTTTCTAGTATACGCTTTACGGACCACGTTGATTGGTCTTATACATTCATCAAACCTTATTTCCTCAGTCAAGAATGGATGTCCAGCACATCATTAGTAAGTAGTCTCACTACTGTTCCTCCATCTACATATCATTTGTTATCAGGGTTAGGTGGAAATTTTCATTGGAGTCCCACCATTTGTCATTAAACTCTTATATAAACACTTTCCGGTAATCATCTTATTGGGGTGATACATGATCCGTATAACAACTTTCAGTCATTCATTTTTACTCTTTCTCATGTTTGTTCCCGTCCAGATGTAGATTTCGTCTACAATCACCTCACAACTCGATAAGACATTTACCAAGGCATCAAATCATACTCTCTGTGTTTGTGCAGCCTTTATAATCTAATTATTCTGTGTCACATCTTTAATATCAAGAGCTTATTTTGCAAATCACGGAAGAGCACCATCAGCCCCACTTGTGTGGAATACTAAGTACTCTCTGTCTGTACTGACGTAGGCTCGCATAAAAAAATCATCTACTTCTTCTTACTCCTCTTGTTCTTCTTATGCGGATTCACTTGTACTAACTGTGATTTGTAAAATTTTTCCTTAGTCAGTAGATCAGCAACTACTCAAAACAATTCTCCTTATCTCCTTAATGACCTGAGGGGGTCATTTATGGCCTTTAAAATCTTCCTCTTAAATTCTCAATTAAAGTTATCGATGTAAATTTAACTTCACAATTGTCTCCATTGATCTCTCGAAGGGTCTTCCATATGTCGATAACATTCTTCTATAGATCCGTTGTTATACTTCTTATAAACCAACTAGTCATCCCCTACGTGATAAATCCTTAGTTGCTCCTATTTAGTCTATAGTCGATCTTCTATAAGACCCTAGACTTAATTCTTTTTTTTTTTTAGGTCTCCTTCAATGTGGATGTACTTGGTAAAAAGTTGTCCCCTCTAGGTTATCGGTTTATACTCCTTTGGCTCCTCCTAGAGTCTTCACTATAAACTCATGTATATTCTTCCAAGTCCGATTGTATCATTCCTTTGTCGTAGATGAACTTATCAGTTTTCTTCAACAATAGCTTGTAAGTGTGTCTTCGCGATTCCTCTTACATTAGTCGTCTTCTGTTTGCGGTTATCTGGTATGAACCGTTAATGTTGGTAACTTAAATATCTTTGTGGATGATAAATTATTGTGGACCCTCAAGTCCACCAATATCATTCTCTCACATTCATCCTCCTTGGTTGATGTAGTTCTGTAATGCCACCTTTATAGAAATATGTTGTCTTAATTTCAGGCTTCTATTGTATTTGATACTTGCGTCATGATTTCTTTCAAAACTATTGAATCTTTGATGAAGTAACCCGTCTCTATGATGATGAAATTTATTTCTCGTCTTCAAACCCATTTGTCAATTTATTTCTTTGTACTTTTTTAATTCTTCACATCGGGGTTGACACCATATCTTCCTTGTACTCACAGACCCATACTTGCCTATGGCGTCGTCCCCCTTGTTGCACTTTCATTTAACCCGCCAAGTAGAGTTGTACTCTACCCCGCTTGATTTATAATCCGATATTGTCCTCTTCCATGTGCACTTCTTATCAGTCCTTACGTGCATCATAGAGTTTCGTCTCTCGCTGGCAATCCGTTAAGTCCCTTGAATGGCTTCATATTACTTCTTTTTGAGTTGATATGTTATTCTTTCTCATCTAATTGTTCTTGTGGTTAAGAATCGTCTCACAATCTTCACCTTTTTGTCCACCCGCCCTTCGGAGTGCTTGTAGAAGTCACTAGAGTGTCAGCTAGATCTAGTACTTTGCTCCGAGGTCTGATTCCACTTTCTTGTATTGATACTCCTAAAATCTACTAACATTTTATCACAAGGCGATAACAACATCGTGATATCTCAACTAAAGGATAAAAGGAATTTTCCTTTAGGGTGCTAACAAGCTACAGGTATATATATACATATCCATATAACATACATAAGTGTACAATCTTATAAGTCCATATACTATTTTACTAATCCTATCAAGTTGCAGAGATCCACGAAGGGTGATGGTGGTCCGACGTACTACTATCCCAACAACCCGACAATGCACATGATTTTGAAGTAGAAATCCATTTTGAAAATTTAAGACCCCTTTCGGGTTCTAGTTATTTTCTACATTCGGTCTTTTAGAAGATTCCAAGTGCCATTGTTGTCAACCCAGAGCTCTGATACCATATTGTAACACCCCAAATTCTGAGAACTCGGGGAGCTATTGGTTAGGACCTCACAATGGGTCCCGACCTTAGTTTGACAACAATTTAACTTGGATCTTACAACAAGGCACAAAAGTATTTAAAACATTTGAAAACTTTAAACAATATATACATGAAGAATATGTATCAGCCTTACAAAGCAAAGGTACCAAAACGACACATAAGAAGAACAGAAGACATCCCGTCCTCAACAAAATAAGTATGTGGACCCGGCTGACCATTCCCTTCGGATCTCTCTACAACTGTTTTAACCTGCAAGGCATCTACAAGCAGTATAAAACCGTTAGCTAACATTCTATGCATAAGTATAAAGGTAAAAGCACAAATGCACAACATACACAATCAACATGCAACACTCCATCCTTTTATTATCTTTAATTAGGTGATAGGTTATTACTAATGATACTTATTTTGTGACATGAGGGATTTCAAAACCTCGCCCCTGTCCCCGTTTACCAACGCGGAATGGTACTAATGCATCTGACCGTCTACCGGACTGGGCTGGTCGCAGGGAACCTCCTAGACTCCCGCAAGAGCTAGGCAGATGATGTCACGACCCGTTATCATACACTTGGGTCAATTACATAAATAATAAAGTCAGCCTAATCCGGTTTCGTTGTTTATCATAACTAACAAACACCACTCATACAAATTACACTCACACAAGAAGTCAGCTAAGTAAGTCCGTGGACTTACCTGAATCAGATCTCGACTTTCTAATTCGCAAATCGATTTGTACAGTAGGAATTCAGTGGCCTGTCAAAGGACGCAAGTGTGTCAGCACACTTTATGGGTGATTAGAAGTCTAAGACTTCTAAGATAGTAGGTCTTAATAGAACAGAATTGATTACAGTATTAATTTATGGTAAAATGACTATTTTACCCTTGGTCTCGAAACTTCCAAAAATTCCTTAATTCATGCCTAAACTCTTATTTGAGACTAAAAAGTCCTATTCTAACTCCTCAAGACGAGTTTGGTTACAAATTGGTAATTTACCTATTTTCCTATTTTCCGAAATATCGTTAAGGTCCAACTTCAGCTTCAAATATGAAATTCGAATAAACTTATAAAAATTTCGAAATAATTATCTAGATCATCTATGATATCCAATATACTCATAGGAGAAAGAATTTCTTAAAACTGTTAAAGCATCACTTCTACAAAAATTTCTAAAATCGGTTACAACACTTAACAATCCCATACTTGGCCAAATTATGGATGATTTCATAATTGTACAACCTACCTACTTTGAGCTCCTATAAATCTAGGTCCGACCGTTGGATTGCTCCCCACTTTTGATACACCAAAGTAAACATATCCTTCTATAACCTATTAAAATTTGAACGGTGACAAGTGAACCTAACATATCGCATTACAGGCTCAAAGATGATTGCTCGCCCATCAAAACTGGAACTTCACTAGGCTACAGGCTGTGAGTTCGAGACCCACTGCCTCCTCTTTCTATACAAATATTCACCCTAATTCTCATATACCCAAAGCAATATGTCACTAGCTTAAGCATCCCTCATAAAAATACTTAACAACCTTCCTACCTAGGCTATCGTTAGGTGGTTACCAATATTCATGCTACCATATACCCTCTAACCGTTACCATTACCAAAACCCACAAAGATCACTCTGTAATATTTAAATTCATCGATCAAGTGCTTTTAACTATCCTAACTACAAAGGTCATGTGCTAGTAAGTTGAAAACGGACTCACTTGATCTAATGCCGGCTCTAACGACAACCTCGATTACAGCCCAAACTCAAGGAAGGGAAGAGGGGAGGCTTGGCTCGATGTCGGGACGGTCGCCGAGAGGAGTCCACTCGAGTCTGCTTAGTATTAGGCCGGTGACGGATCTGCGGGTGCACAGCGAGTCAAGAGCGGCAATCCGAGGTGACGAAGGGAAGAGCAGCGTGACTTACCTCGGCGGTTGCAATCGGTGCTGACGTCGGTTTCCTTGTTTCCGTCAACTGTAAGCAGCGAGCTTGGGAAGATTCACCATCAACAACGACCGGGCATGGGAGGGTGCACTGCTGCGTCTGTCTTGGCGAAGGTTCACTGTTGCGCGGTTGGAAAGTCGAAGCTTGTGAGGGTTCGGATAGTTTAAGGTGGACGTGGGAGGGTATGTGGTACAAGGCCATAGTGTGGATTTGGTTACCGTAAAACTAGGAGGAAATGAGGCTGGAATGAATGGGTTGCGGTTATGACGCTTTCCATTCCAAACGTTGGCTGACGTTGTTGCATGTGGACGTAATTGTGTCCAAGTGGAGTTGCGTTCTTTGTTGGGCTGTGAAGGAGGTGTGGAGTAAACTAGCGACAAACATCCCAAGAGTCCAAGGGAGATGGTATTGGCAGTCTTGTTTTGATCTCGTTTGATGGCCTCGGAAGGCCTTGTCATTGCGTTGTCAATTGATAGTTATCTGCTTATCAAGATTGTGTCACGGCTTTGTTAAGATGGCTATGTACACTACTATTTGGAAGAGTAAGTCTAATAATTATCGTTATATTTTATGTGTGTAGACTCCCACATAAAATAATAAAATATGTTGATTTATGACACTGAGGATTATGTAAGGAGATTAAACTTCGCATAAAATCGTAGAAGTTGGTAAAAGAGCATTTGATGGACTTACTCTTCACATAAAAAAAATGACAAGATCTAAGTTGACTTGAAATTTAGCGGGAAAAAAAATTAAAATTTTTTTTTTCCGGATATTACACTAGTTGTCCGAGCTTTCTCTTGAAAAATTCTTAAGTTTAGTATCTCTAGTGGATTTCATTGTTGTTCAATCGTTGTTTCATTGGAGCCACTCCCATATCTTCATGTCGCTTCCTTACTTTTATTTCTTTCATCTCTATTTTTGCTTAAATTAACTTGGGGTTCTCTTCTATATGCTTATCCTTCGGTTACGTCATCTCTAGTCTTCGGCTTCGACGTCCTCTAAGGGATTTCGAGAAAGCACCGGATGCTGGCTAAAACGTGATTTTCAACTCAATATCTTGAGCACACTCATCTTTGTATGGATGTTATCCTAAGCCAAAAGGTGTTGTCCAAGAAACGATAATAGCTTCCTATCATCTAACTACGAGTTCTACAACTCTAATATGTTATTACTGTACCGTATGTATATATATATATAACACTATATAGAGGCCATGCTACTATTATAATCATAGCAAGTCCAGAAACAACTTATGATCCAACACACAACTATAGTCCACTCTATTCCCAACCCGACTATGCTCGTGATTTGAAAACAAAATTCATATGAATAGCTCAAAACCTTTGCAGGTTCTGTTTTATTGTCTATTCAACCTTTAAATGATTGCGAGTGTTATTGTTTTTAACCTAGGGCTCTGATACCATATTCACTAGTACAAAAATACACATTTAACACCGTTCCGTGTGCATTATTTAACACGATTATGAACCGTGGTAACGTTGCCTGTGCTAAATGTGTTTAACACGGTTGGGCCAGAACCGTGTTAAACATGTTTACAAAGGTTCCTGTTTCAACCGTGTTAAACGTGTTTAACACGGTTCGCATCTAACCGTGTTAAACACGTTTACCACAGGCAATTTTACCACGGTTGTAAACTTGGGACAAATTATAATATATAAGGGTTGTCCTAGTTCCAGCTTCTTTGTTACAAAAATAACTAAACACACACACTACCATCACACATCGATATTAATACAAGGAAGCTAGCTAAGTATGTCTGGGAACATACCTCATCTCAAAGCTAAACCTACAAATACCGCAATCAACTTCCCGCGGGAAGAATGCATCATTGACTGGCTCTAGACCCAATGATCTCCAAAGATCATAAACCATAAAACCATAAGCTAGGATAAACAAGCCTAGTCTCGATAATCTCAACGATAGAAATGTTATGCTAGGATAGCCACATCCTAGTCCACAACCTCAACCGACATATAATCACAACTTCAAGCCTCACAAGCTTCACAAGATCAAACATACACTCAAAACCTTATAAACATCTCAAGATCAAACACACATCAAGCCTTAGAACATCCACAACCTCAAACACTAACCTAAGACATCCTAGCATGATGCTGCATCTAAGCACATCTATGATAAGAGAGGAAGTTCACTAGATCGAGGTGTAAGGGGCTTACTAGAGAAAGATGTGCTCACGGGATGAGAAGGCGCAACTGAGGAGAGGAGCAAGCACGATCAATGCAATGGCCACACCTACGGCTGGAACCGCAGCCTTAGCGGTGTGGGAACAACGCCCCCGTAGTGGCTCTATCATGCCGTTGATGCTGCTAGTTGCTGTTGGTACTGTCATTCCACTAGTGCTGCTGGCTGCCGCGGCCAGGGATGTTGGCTGCCATGGCTCTATCATTCCCCCGCGGCATGGGAAAGCGACCAGCAGTTTGGGAGCTAATGGCGCACCCGTGGCTCTGTCATGCTGCTGGTGTGCTCAAAATGAAGTATCGAAAGGATTTAGCAACACTTGGAGAAGAAGAAGATCGACGAAGACAAGCTTCTGGTGCTACACCGTACCGCCCCCGCAGCAGAACCCACCACCCCAGTGGTGGCCAACGTCCCCGACGCAGCAGCTTGCGCCTCGCCAGCGCTCCGAGAGCAGGGTTTCACCGCCCGGTGGAAACACCTAGCCGCCCCTGAGGTGACATCCCCTGAAGAACAAGTGCTAGCGCCCTAGCCCCTCTTGCCAACGGATTTGTGAAGCCGAAGAGACTCTGTCACCACCCCGCGGTGACACTCGACCGCCCTTGCAGATCAACATAAAACACGTTAAGGAGATATACAGTCAGATGTTCCAATGCATTGAAGACACCGCCCCCGCGACTCAATTGAAGATGGAGCATTTTGGCCTAAACCGCCCTACAGTTTAGTGCCAGAGGACTTTACTCCGGCTGTTTAGCCCACCTTTTTGGCCTTAAAAGTGGCCATTTATCTAGACTCTGTTTGTTTAAGTTATCAGCTTGTATGGAGTTTTAAGCTTCCTTGCTACATTGATTGAACCACTTCTCAACATTCTTAAAATTCAACAGCAACATACATCCCTGACATTCTCAACATCAATAGTAGAACCTTTAACCTCTTTGATCGGAACAGGGGTTGGAAGGTCATCAACAACAACATACATCCCTTACATTCGCTTCCTTTGTTTAAGCTCCAAGATGCTTAGTCCAAGCCAATTTTATCTTTAGTATGCCACAAGTTGATGTCCCGTTCGATTTAGTCGAAGAATCACTCATAAGAGGCCAAAACATTTGCCAATTAGGATTAAGAGCAATGTACCTTACAACCAATTTTGTATGTGGTTATTTGGTCCTATACCGATGATTGCTTCGTGAGGAGTTACATTGCTCATTTTGTGTATTATTTATGCGAACTAGAACCCCTTGCATTATTTTCCAAAACCGGTCGATCGAGATAAGATTAAAAAGGTTGTACAAGAGGTTACGATTGTGGTTATGGATATTGAGCACCAAGAGATAGTAGAAGTTGTTCAACCTTAACCAATTTTGTATGTGGTCATTCTCCTTATTCTTCCACAAATTGTACACATGAAGATGAAATTTCCTGGTTTCCACCAGGGATCTTGGCTTTTCAGTTTTTTTTACCAAGTAGGAAAAAAATTAGTAAGGTCTTGTAGGGGATGATTTCAATCCGAAATCAAGAAAATAATACAAACATAATGTGGTTAAGAGTACTTATGTTATTTTTTGTTCTATGAAACAAAACATTCAAAAATGGATTTCCCTTTTCTTTATTCTATAGGTAACGGAATAGCTAACTATGGATTCAAAAAGTAAACATTTCAAAGTTTAATGGCACCAATATAAATTTTAAAAATTTGTTATTCCGAAATAAGAAGGTAATCCTTACAGGGTAGCAAGAGAATATTCTTATTAATTGTATCATAGTACATAATTAAAAATATAAAAATCTTTGTAATATACTATATATATAAAATCAAATTTGATAATAATCCTTCAACAATGGCAAGTTTTAAAGTTTGATATCAATTACATGTATTTTACCAATGTCAATGACTAATTGTGTCAAATACGCAAATGTATGATATAAATGCACGAATTTCCGCCATGCATGAATGAAAAACTCAATTTTTAATTTCCATGTCTGTCTACAAACCTCTTCTATAAATTTTGGGGTTTACTACACCGTCTTTTGTATCCACATCTATTTCCATTCGATAAATCTGGTTTAAACACATTCAACATCGAAACATGAAGAGCCATATTGCTACAACTCTCTTTCTCGTCCTTCTAGTGGCCTTCTCTTACGGTATGTATATGGATAATAATCTCACGTCCATCATAATGTGAGAAAAGATCCTAGTATATTTGTTTGGTGGGATACTATTATTGTTCTCAATTGCTCTTAAGAATGAAACCATGTTTAGCTCATGTGTTGTTTTCGGACCTGACATGCATATTCACCAAAACTTACGGAAAACTCCATGCTATATTTTAATGTGATTCTAACATATATGATTATTAGATTACAATTTTAAATGTCCAACTCTTACGTAGACTTTTGGTATAATATATTTATAAACCACAGATCTTGAATCCGTTGATGGCCAAGCTTGCCCTCATGGTATAACCACGATGGAAAATTGTAAAGCTTCTGTGTGTGATACTGCGTGCAAAAGAAAGCTTCGTACCAGTGCCGGAATATGCGTGACTATCGACAATTGTTGTTGTACTTAGTATGAATGTGTTTTATTGAATAAAATGTTTTCATGTAATAGAATAAACCGTCTTATTAGCCAACGTAAGACTAAGTTAGCTAATACTATATCAATATTAATAATATATTTACGGTGTTTTGTTTAACTCCTTATGTTGATAAAGCCATAATTGGAAATTCTATTGGCGAGTTCCTATATGTAAGTCGTTTTGTTTGAATCGTGTTGAACAAGTCTCAATTTGTATTTCAATTGAGGGTCACAATATATCTTCGTACACCCGTACACGCGCACACACTTTTCATCGTTGTTTTTATGATTATACAAAATTTATACTTTTTAATGGGCTTTATGGACTTTTTCGTTATTAATTCTAAAAAATTATATCAAGCTATTAATATTTACCTCACCGTGTCATATCCATTGTTGGTAACTTCTATTACCTGTCCTTATAATTGATCACTACTGACAGTCTGAATATTTCCGCAACTTAAACATGGACATAATATTTTCCTATCTTTGTCTATCACAAACACAACTCTATCTACCCCATTCTCAATTCTATCTCTATCTATCACAATCTAAATCCTTGCAAACACAACTCAACACATTCTCGGCAACTCACACTACCAACAAGTCATATCTAAACCCCTAAGGTAATAAGATCAACACACAACATAATTTATAAATATTTGTAAGCATACAAAGATATAGTATAATAAGAAATAAAATAATGCATACTCAAAATCAACAAGGCGAACACAACAATCACCAAAACAATCCACACAACCAAGCACCTAATAAAGTATCGCAAAATATAATCAACATCGACTCAAGCAAATATCTCTATTCCGGGTATTTTGTGAACTCCAAAGGTTTGGTTCATTCTTGTTAATATAAACTTTGGGACAAAATCTGTAATTATTTCAGTAGGGACACACTTGCCAATTCTAGAAATATGGGTCACATAAGCATATTACAAAACTTGGGTGTCATTTTGTAATTAACCAAAAATATCACCTTCCCCATCTAGGTTTACGCATGAAGGAGGCGGCGTCCATGGCTCTCAGGCGAGGCGGCGACGGCGAGCAGATGACTGCTGGTTCCGGAGGCGAGGTGCGCGGCGAAGCAGGGAGGCGGACCAGGCAACGAGTTCCTTGCCAGTCGAGTTGCTCACGGCACAAAGCGCATTCAATGGCGGCCTTGGTTTCTGACGGTGACGCTTTAAGGTTGCGACGAAGACGGCACGGCGAGGGCGGATCTTGGCGGCGAAGAGGTAAAGGCGTGGTTATGGAAGCGGCGGTTACAAACTTGGTTTGGTGAGGAGGCAACTCGATCCCGCCGGTTTTTCCTTCAGTGACGGCTCAGCAACATCGGGGCTTGGTACTAGATTTGTTCTGGGCTCATGGTGGCGTTGTTCTGATGACAGCTACTCGATTCCGGTGGACCCTGTGAAGGCGAGGCAACCATGGAGTAGATCTGATGGCGAGTTCCCACGACGAGTAGTAGAAACGAGAATGATATCCCGTAATTGTAACTTCGTATTCAAAAACGATTTTCAACGTTGTTTTTATGATTATTCAAAATTTATACTTTTTAATGGGGTATATGGACTTTTTCGTTATTAATTTTAAAAAATTAAATTAAGTATTTCGGTATTTCATTCAAACCTATCATATATAAACAATGAACGATGCTTACTTAATGAAATTTCACATCAAATATAAATAGTGACTTGGGGGTGTATTCAATCGAGACCTTTAAAGATTTTGACGGATTCTTAATAATCATAGGATTTGCAAATTCTGTGGAAAATTTTAATTCTAGAGTCAATACAGATTTTGTGGAAATCTTATGGTTGGGGCAAGATTTCTATAGATGTTAGGTAGGTATAAAAATAATGAAGAACCCTACAAAATCAATGAAATAATAGATTTTTTTAAAATCCACAAACTTTTAAAAACCATAGGAATTTTATGGAAAATTTTAAATCCTAATTAAATACTTAAAGATTTATATGAACTTTTAAAAATCTATATTCAAGCCCATACACTTTTAAACTCTAAAAAATTCCTAGAGACTCTTAATTGAATACACCCCCCTTAGTCTTTGATGTCGTTAAGTTAAAGAAGTACACGCTATCTTCAATGCATATTACAGTGTAAAATACGCGAGATTCTCTACCGACGAGTTTAAAAGGATAAAAATAAATAGATCAATTTTCCAACACATGTGCGATCCGTCTACACCCCACTTTTTCTTGTGAAAATTGCACCCCAACCCCTAGAAAATTCCTTCAAAATAGAAAAGTGCATGTTCTCAAATAACACTTCAACTCAATGTATAATTTGAACCAACTCATATGCAACACCCCAAATTCTCATAACTCGGGGAGCTATTGGTTAGGACCTCACAATGGGTCCCAACCTGTGCTTAACAACAACTTTTAGAAATTATTGATACGTACGAGGATCAAGTCTCATTGCGGTTTGAATTTGAGGTTCTGAAGAATGCATGCTTGGAAGAAAGAAGAACGCAAGGACCCTAGTTGGTGCAAGCCCGCCCACACGCCTCCCCACCACCTCCCCCGCGCCTTGCCGCCCTTGCGGTTCTACAACCCGCCTCAGCGGTTTTACAACAAAAAGGTCCGATTCTCCAGTTTTCTTTGTGAATCCTAATTCCCTTACTTTCAAGTTCTTAGAGAATGACAAATGAAAAAAAATGCAACATGAATAATAGGGAATTGGAGAGGTACGAGGTAATGTAGAACTAGAACGTCTTTCCAACTCAATTTTTTCATATTCCGGCGTTGGAGAGTTTGGGGATGTTTGAGAGTATGAAGGAGTTCCTCGAGCATTTTGGGCTCGGAGAATTCCTTGGGAAGAAAGCTATAGTGTATCCCGAGCTGTCAAGGCAGTTTGTGGCAACATTCAATATGAAAATTGAGGACCATATTTGTGTCAAGCTCCCTTTCAAGTTCCACAAGAGGAGGTATGCTTTGGACTTGGACCATCTCAGAGCAGCCTTTGGGATTAGTAAGACACCTTCTAAGGACTTCTAGGAGCCGACTCCTACGCAAGATCTCTTCGAGTTTTGGCATGTTGCCACTGGTTCCGACTTCCATGTAGTGGGTGAGTACAACAACAAATTCACTCACCCCTGGTTGAGGCTGCTATCAAAGATCATCATGTATGTGTTATGTGGAAACAAGGAGTAGAACAAGTTTGCCCTCAAGGATATTACATTGCTTTACTCCTGCATCCCGACGTATGACATTGTGTCGGGTTGGATTTCACACTTCCTCTCCGCTTTGTAGTGAATTTAGAAGGACGAGCCCCGCGACATCATTGGAGGAGGGATAATTACCCTCATAGCGGCTCAAGTGATGGACGTGACTGAGTTGGAGGATGGGATGCCGATCCCATGCTACACCAAGGTCTTCTTCGCCAGTGTAAGTGATAGCATGAATTATAGTCTATATTTTTGGATTGGTTTAGACATTTTATCTTCATAAATCTGCATATATGGATGTATATTCTTCAATTATTTTATCTACCTTTGTGAGAATCGAGGTCTACACCCAGTTTTGTTGTAATTGTAGGGAAAATGACACATTTTGGAACAAAATGGAGCTAAGGAAGCAAAGGAGTCATTGAAGCTACATTCTGGAGCATTGAGGAGCTACAAGAGAGGCTTAGGAAGCATGAAAACGAGATGGAAGATTGATTTTGGACCAAATCAAAGAGATTGACGCTCAACTAAGATTGACCTTGGTAGGCTACAGTTCCACCTCGACCGAGGTGATCTTCAGAATCGACTCGACCGAGGGGAAGTTATGACGGGACACAAGATCTTTATTTTTGGCTGAGGTCATCTATTTTTAGAAAGTGAATATCACATATTTTAGGATGGATTTCTGGAAGGAAGCATATCTTTTTGGCTGATATACTTTGGAAGATATAAATATATTTTTAAGAAGGAAATTATCTTTTTAAGATAGCTTATCGTAGGAAGGTAATTATCCTATATAAAGGGGCTGATTTTCTGGAATTCAGCCATCTTTGGATCACATAATTTTTGAAGTGTTTTGAAGGAAGTTTTGAAGGAAGTATTGAAGGTTGAAGATCAAGGAAGGAAAGAATCTAGTTTTAAGTTGGCTTTGAAGGAAGTTGTAAGATTTCCTTAGTTTGGTTTGATTGTGGTCTTTTTGGATTGTGATTGAGGAACACTGTTTCTTTGTTTGTTTGTTTGTTTGTTTGTTTGATTGATTGAGTTATTGAGACCTTTGTGTTAAGGTTTTCTTATTTAAATATGGATTCCTTTCTTATATATTTGATTATTGTTATCATGATGATTGTTGGCTAAGTTCTTTATGCGATTCTAGCGTTATTGGCTAAAAGTTGTGGGAAAGACGATGAAAGAATTAGCCTTTACCCCAATGGACCCTAAAAGCTTGAGCCTTTAGCTTAACCGACAAACACCTTGATCAGTCGTGGAACATCTCGACCGAGATGGCACATGAACTGAGCGAGGCGAGCCCCTTTCCTGATCCTTATCTTAGTTGAGGTTTCAGTTTGCCAAATCCTATCCTTGTTATGCCTTTCCTGGTTCAACGCAAGCCTAGGATGAGACTTACCCGGTTATTCCTTTGTTTGTATACCCAAGATCATGAGTGTAGGTATTAAAGGTTTATCCTTTATTGGGGTTTGAGTGTGCTTTCATCCCATCTTTGAGAGTTAGCCTGAGACTTGCACGGTAAGGGTTGATTCTATCCCCTTGGGTGGTGTGTTGGTTTGAGATTATAGTTTCTATAATTAGTACCTCGAGACTCGTGCAAGAACTGAAGGAATTGAAGTTGATATGGCCGCCTTAAGGGCTCAGTTTTTACCTCAACCGATCCCAGATGCTCGACCGAGGCAGGAGTCAGCCCTAGTTGCACCGCCCGAGATACACCCACCACCTCGGATGCCAGTCCGAGATGTTCTGATGGAAACTTTGAGACCATCAAGAGTGGAGAACAACAATTACAAGTTGAGGTGACTACGGAGTTTCTGACTAAGTTCTGACTAAGTTCTTTCGCCCATCAAAGGCACTTGCTTAGTATCAATCTCTTCCAGTTGGAAAAATCAACAGGAAGAGATGACTACGGAGTTTCTGACTAAGTTCTTTCGCCCATCAAAGACCGCTGAATTGAGGGGAAATATCAATGCTTTTATTATGAGGGACAAAGAGAGTTTGTCCAAGTCGTGAGAGAGGTTCAAGGACCTTTTATTGGATTGCCCAAATTATGGGATTCCAAAGATCGAGTTCTTGGATATATACTTCAAGGGTTTGGATGAAGATACTCAATTCAAGCTCCAATTACTTTTCGCCGGCACTTTCATGGATATGAAGATAGATGAAGCTTGGGATTTCATTAAAAATCAAGCTTTACACATGGAGAAATATTCCCATTAAAGAGTTTAAGATGGAGCAAGGAGAGTTAGCTTTCAAGATACAACATCAAATGGAGCTCAACTCACCTCCCTAAGCAATGAAGTGAAAGCATTAAAGGAGCTTTTAGTAGCTCAAACGAAGAAAAAGCAAGATGGTGGATACCAAGGAAGAAACAACTATCAAGGGCCGCGGAACAACAACTACAACAACAACAGAAACTCCAACAACAATTGGAGATCAAATTAACAAAATCCCGGTAACCCTTATTCTCATGCTGAAAATGCTCTTAACACCCACTCTTCTTCTTCTACTCTATTGAGAAGCCAGGAGCCTGCATCATGTTCGGCCCAGCCATAAAGAAACCTGATGTTGTGCTGGAGGCAATATTGATCAAGTTCAACGCTATGGAAACATCTATGAATTCAATTTTGAAAGCACAAAAAGCATTAGAACAAAAATTTTTCAACAAGGCGAATGAAGCGCCAAGAGATCCTGGGAATCTCCCAGCAAGGACAAAGAGCAACACAAAGGGACAAATCATGGCTATTACAACACGCAGTGGATTAAAGACTACAGATCCAGTACCTCGGTCGGACCACGATCACACGAGGAACACCTCGGTCGATGTGCCAACTCCCGTTCCCTCAGTCAAGGGCGCGGGCACATCTAGACAAGCACTTTGGTAAGTTTCTAGACCTTATGTATAAACTACATATTAACATCCCTTTCATTGATGCTATCCTAGGGATGCCCGCCTATGGGATGTTTTTGAAAGAAAACTTTTGAAGGAAGAGGAAACTGGAAGACTTTGGTGAATTAAGGATGACCTCTAGATCTTCGGAGCTCATTCAAATCATTAAAGAGAAGATGCCACCTAAGTTGAGAGATCCCAGTTCATTTTGCATTCCCATCCAAGTTGGGGATGCGACTTATGATGCACTATGCAATCTAGGAGCTAGTGTGAGCATCATACCGCTGGAGCTATGTGAGAAAGTAGGACATGGAGAGCCCAAGCCCGTGAAGATGACGTTATACATGGCGGATCGCTCCATTACCCGTCCCGTTGGTATTTTGGAGGACGTTCCCATCAAGCTAGGTAATTTCTATATACCTATAGACTTTGTTGTGCTTGACATTCCCGCAAATTATCCCATTCCTATCATTCTTGGGAGACAATTTCTGGCAACATCGGGTTGCAATGTAGATTGTAAGAACGCCAAGTTGAAATTCAACATTGGTGGCGATCATGTAGAGTTTGCATTATTGGCTACAATGAAAGGAGAGCCGCTGGAAGATGACATCTTAAATATCTACGATGAAGAAGATTCTCGAGAATTGGTGAGCTCTATCCTTATTAAAGATCCTCTAGAAAAAGTTCTATGCTTTATTTTGATGGAGGAAGGTATAGATGTCTTTTGTGATGCAAATGTGCAAAGCTTGGAAGCATTGGAAGCAGATCCACGAGCTAGATTTGATAAACTGATTCAGTAGAAGAAAAGCACATTAGGCTTCGGTCCCAGTTCCAGTACCTCGACAGAGACACTTTCTGGAGCAAGCGAGGTGCTCTTATTTGAAGAACACCTCGATCACCCACCTCGGACTCCGACCGAGATAGTAGGCGAGATGAAGTCAACTAAGACTTATGTTAGTCCAGCACTTCGATCTAAATCTTCTTCAGTGGAGAGACAAGGTATAGATCCACCTCAGAAAGCGCCCCTAGTTTTGGAGCTTAAACCACTCCCGACTCACTTGAGGTATGCTTTCCTTGGTCCGGATTCTACTTATCCCATTATTGTTAATGCTTCTCTTTCGGAAAATGAATTGTCTAAACTGATGCATGTGTTAAAGAAACATACAAAGGCCTTCGGTTATTCTATTGATGATCTTGTTGGTATTAAACCTTCTTTTTGTATGCATAAGATACTAATGGAAGACAATCATAAGAATTCACGGGAACCTCAAAGACGGTTAAATCCGATCATGAAAGAGGTTATGAAGAAAGAGATTCTTAAGTTGTTGGATTCAGGTATCATATTTCCCATATTGGATAGCAAGTGGGTGAGTTCGGTGCATGTAGTTTCCAAGAAAGGAGGGATGACCGTTGTGGCAAACAAGAACAACGAGTTGATTCCTACAAGGACCGTGACGGGCTGGAGAATATGCATTGATTATAGAAAGCTGAATGTGGCCACTCGAAAGGACCATTTCCCGCTTCGCTTCATCGACCAAATGCTCGAACGGTTAGCACAACACTCCTATTTTTTCTATTTAAATGGTTATAGTGGCTTCTTTCAGATTCATATCCATCCGGATGATCAAGAGAAGACCAGTTTCACTTGTCAATGGGGAAAATTCGCTTATCGGAGGATACGATTCGGATTGTGTAACGCACATGATACTTTTCAGTGTTGTATGATGGCTATCTTCTCCGAGTATATTGAGGAGATCATGGAGGTATTGATGGATGATTTTTCGGTATATGGTTCCTCTTTTGATAACTGTTTGGCTAACCTTTCTCTAGTGCTACAACGTTGTGAAGACACTAATCTTGTTTTGAATTGGGAGAAGTGTCACTTCATGGTTAGCGAAGGAATTGTTCTAGGACACCTCGTTTCCAACGGAGGTATCGAGGTCGATCGAGCTAAGATCGAGACTATTGAGAAACGTCCTCCCCCTTGTTCTGTTAAGGGTGTGCGGAGTTTTCTCGGGCATGCAGGTTTCTACAAGAGGTTCAATAAGGATTTCTCCAAAATCTCTAAACGGCTCACTAATCTTTTGAATAAAGATGCTGTTTTTGAGTTTTCCCAAGAATGCCTTGATGCGTTTTACATGATAAAGGAAGCTTTGATCACCGCTCCCATCATTCAGCCTCCCTATTAGACCTTGCCCTTTGAGATCATGTGTGATGCTAGTGATATGGTCTTAGGAGCGGTACTTGGACAGAAGAAGGATGGTCGGACCAACGCCATTTATTATGCTAGCAAGACGCTAGATGAAGCTCAATTGAACTACGCCACCAACGAGAAGGAGCTTTTGGTAGTTATTTATGCATTTGAAAAGTTTCTCTCTTACTTAGTGGGAGCGAAAGTTATTATTTACCCTGACCATGCAGCTATTTGTTACTTGCTGGCTAAGAAAGATTCAAAGTCACGCCTTATTCGCTGGATTCTCTTGCTTCAAGAGTTTGACCTTGAGATTCGCGATAAGAAAGGATCCGAGAACTCGGTGACGGATCACCTCATCCGGCAACCACCCATCTCGCTAGAGAAGGATGACCTACCCATTGATGACTCGTTTCCTGATGAGCAATTACATTTATTAGAACATTGGATAAAATCCTTTGTTTCACCCCATGATGAAGATGAAGTATGGGGCGAGGACACCTTACATCTTGTTTGGGATGACGTACGGTCCAGCTAGCGACCTTAAAACAAGCGCTTCTTGGGAGGCAACCCAAGGTATTGCTTTCTGATAGCATGAATTATAGTCTATATTTTGGGGTTTGTTTGGACGTTTTATCTTTCATAATCTGCATGTTTGTATGTATATTATGTGATTATATTACCATTTCATCTACCTTTGCGGGAATCGAGGTCTACACCTAGTTTTGTTGTAATCGTAGGTAAAATGACACGTTTTGCATCAAAAAGGAGCAAAAGGAGTTATGTAGTCATTAGAGCTACATCTAGGAACATAAGGAACCATCTAGGAAGCATAGCCATGGATTAGAGATTCACTTTGGACCAGATTTGAGAGATTTCACATTCAGTTGTGACTCACCTCGGTTGACCACAGATTCACCTCGACCGAGGTGATCTAGAGAAGTCGACTCGACCGAGGCGAACACCTGAGACGCGGCGAGAATATTTTATTCTTGGCTGAGATCTTTTATCTTTGGAAAGAGATCTTATATTTTTGGGCTTGGCTCTTGGAAGGAAGAAGATATACTAGATCATATATTTTACCTATTTTTATGGGAAGAGATCTTTCTAAGATATCTTATCTTTGGAGAGTTATTTTCCTATAAAAAAGGGTCGGATTTCCACAAATCCAAGATCATGTTATACCATCGATCAGGGTTTATATGCAGCAGCAGCCATACTCCAGTTGGGAGATTTGAATAACCTTTTTGAAGGTTGAAGAAGGAAGATTGTAGCTTTTATAGCTTTTGAAGGGTTTTGTAAGATTATCTTAGATTCCCTTCCTTGTCGTCTTACCTTGTTGGATTTCTATCCAAGGAACGCTTTTGTTGTGATATTTGATTCAGTTATTGAAGTCTTTTCATTAAATTCTTCTTGTTCAAATATTCACCTTCTTCCCATATATTTGATTATTGCTTTCATGATGATGAGTGGCTAATCTCTTTGTGTGATTCTAGGGTGATTGGCTGAAGGTTGTGGGAAAAACAATGATAGAATAATCTTAGATTTCAGTAGGACCCTGAAAGTTCGAGTCTTTAACCTTAACCCTAAGCATCTCGTCCAGTCGATGAACATCTCGGCCGGGGTGGAATTTGGTTGACCGAGGTGACTTATCTGATCCTAAACTGAGAGTTAAGTGTTAGAGTTTGCCAAATCCTATTCTTATTACACCTTTCCTGGTTCAATGCAAGCCTAGGATGAGACTTACCCGGTAATTCCTTTGTTTGTGTACCTAAGATCATAAGTGTAGGCAATAAAGGTTTATCCTTTATTGAGGTTTGAGTGTGCTTCCATCCCATCTTTGTGAGTTAGCTTGAGACTTACCCGGTAAAGGTTGATTCTATTCCCTTAGATGGTGTGTTAGTTTGAGGATTATAGTTCTTTATCTTGATTCCTTGAGACTTACCCGGTAATAGGAGTTACGGTTTAGGATTAGTGAATAGTGAGACTTACCCGGTGATCTATTCCACTTTTGAAACACCTTCCCCATGCAAAAACCTCAGCTTTGTCCGCTTATCTTTAAATCTTGAGTTGGAACCACTTCTAGATGCTTTAATCCCTAGAATTGCATGTTTCTTTTATTGACTTCTATATCATCTTTGATTGTTTTGATCACCTCTTGTGGTTAATATTTACATAAGCATACCGTAATTGGACTTTGTTTCACTAAGTCCCTGTGATCGACCCCTGGAATTTTTTGCTTTTTACTACGATTGACCCGTACACTGCGGGTTCGCATCCTTGTTTTAAGCTTACGTCTAGGGTTATAAATTTAAAGCTTGCACACACCGTTTGGAGCGAACACTTTCTTTTCCCTTTTCCTAGCATAGTTCAGATAGTTCGCTTCATGTTTTTGCGTCCTCCTAGACAGGAATCAGGTACTCTTTAAGAAGAAATTACAACTCAAGAGCTACATGGAAGGGTTGATGTTCGAGAAGTTGAGAAGACGGAGCTTGAATAAGATACATCTCGGATGCTGTCAGAACGCCTTGACCGAGATGTTCTTCGCCAACCGAGATGGTGGAAGATGTTGTGATTCAAAGAAAGTGAGGAAAAGATCCTATTCCCGGATTCAAGCAGCACATTACCATATATATACAACCCACCCTGACACATTTCTTGACCTCTTTTGGAAAGCCCTTGAGACCTCGAGTATGCTGATTGATTTGGTGGTTTAAACTGGATCATACATGATTGATTTCGATAAATACGATTTATTATGCATTCTACGATTTTATGCAAAGATAAACTACTTTCTTATATTTATAAAATGTTTTGACCATGTATTGATTTTATTTGCCATGAAGCATTCTCTTAGGGTGATCGATAAGTAACGACCGGAATTTTCGTTACGTTTTGATAGTTTTAGAGGAGTATTGGGAGCTGTGCGTAAGGGCTCACGCCCTTGCGGTTTAGGTTGTGTAGTCGAGTAGGCCGCAGGTGCGGCTAGGAGTCCCGCAGGGGCGGTGACACGCGATGGCGGGGTATTAGCATTTTCGATCAACATTTCACCTTCCTATCTTTATAACATACCTTATTAATGTTGAGGGAGTTCATGGCTGAGGTCCCTTGACATTCCCCTCCTTTATGCAGCCACTTCTCCTCCCCGTCTCATTTCATTCACGTTACTTAGTTTTCCCTCTTCCAAAACATCACTCTCTTGCTCTCTTCTTCTCCATTCTTCTCCTTGCTTGCTCCGGCGTCGATCCATCTTCGTTGAGGCCGGAACTTCAGTGACGTGACAAGGCTAGACCTTGGAGGGAGGATAAGACCTACTGTGGAGGTGGGAAACGTCCATAGCAGCCATGGAAGACGACTACTAGAACAACTGTTACGTTTCTGAGTTTTCGGAAGTGACGAACAGTAAACTTCGAGTCCATATTTGAGTAAGTTATACTCCTCCTTTTCTTCTGAATTTTGGATATCTTATAGATAAGACATTATAATAGAACATATCAAAATTTGGGATAAATCTAGCGAGTGGTTTAGGAGTTACGATTTTTCAAAGTTGAGACAATGTGCAGTTTTGTTGTTTGCTGAATTTCCCAAGTGTTGGAAAAACTGCTAGTTTTGTCATCCTGATTTGGGTAAGTTAGACTCCTCCTTTATTTCTGATTTTCGGATATGTTATATTTGGTATTTCATAGTAGAACATACTGAAATTTGAGAGGAATCCGAGTTACAGTTTAAGAATTATGAGTCCCAAAGTAGAGACCTTGAGGAGTTTATAGGTTGTGCTGAATTTTGTCTAAAACTGCTTGTGATCCAGTTTTGTGATATAGATTTAATTGGGTTATATTTCTCAGTTAGACTTGAATTTTGGATATGTCATAGTTAAGATTTCATAGTAGAATATATCAAAATTTGAGAGGATTCCATCGAGAGGTTTAGGAGTTATGATTTTTCAAAGTCGAGGCTGTAAACAGTTTTCTAGATGGTTGTTGAAATGTTCTAAGTGTTAGAAAAACTGCTTGTGATGCTGTTTTGTGAGGTAGATTTGAAGGGGTTATTGACCTCTGTGGGACTTGATTTTTGGATATGTTGTTTATGGATATACAAAGAAGCATGTGGTAAAAGTTGAGAACAATCCGTTTGTTTAATCCAGATTTAGGATATTCCGAAGTTGGGTATAAGTATAGTTTAGTTTAGAAGAGTTGTGTTAGGTTTTAAGAGTCGATCAATCTTATGCGTTTATGTTCTTGTGAGGATGTTGAGCCTAGAAGTCTAAGGACTTTTAGTTGACGAGAGCGTTGTTTGATTCGTGTGCCTTGTCTTGAACAGGCGTTGTGCGTTTTCCCGATGAGAACTTGAGAGTGTGCTAATCGGTTGCTCTTGGAGACTGGTAAGTCCACGGACTAACTTAGCTGGCTTCTTGTATGAGTGTAACATGTATGAGTGGTGTTTGTTAGTTATGATAAACAATGAAACCGGATTAGGCCGACTTTATTATATTACGTAATTGACCCAAGTGTATGATAACGGGTCGTGACATCATCTACCTAGCTCTTGCGAGAGTCTAGGAGGTTCCCTGCGACCAGCCCAATCAGGTAGAAGGTCAGATGCATTAGTACCATTCCTTGTTGGTAAACGGGGACAGGGGGGAGATTTGGGAATCCCTTGTGTCAAAAAATAAGTATCATTAGTAATGACATATCACCTAATAAAGATAATAAAAGGATTGAGGTTGCATGTTGATTGTGTATGTCGTGTGTTTGTTCTTTTACCTTTATACTTATGCATAGAATGTTAGCTAACGGTTTTATACCGCTTGTAGATGCCTTGCAGGTTAAGACAGTTGTAGAGAGATTTGGAGGAAATTGTCAGCCGGGTCCACGTACTCATTTAGTTGGGGACGGGGATGTCTTCTATTCTTCATATGCGTCGTTTCAGTATGTTTTCTTGTAAGGCTGATACATATTCTCCATATATATATTGTTTAAAGTGTTCAAATGTTTTAAATACTTTTATGTCTTGTTGTAAGATCCTAGTAAAATTGTTGTCAAAGTAAGGTCGGGACCCATTGTGAGGTCCTAACCAGTAGCTCCCCGAGTTCTCAGAATTTGGGGTGTTACACTATGGATGGAGCACACCACCAAAATGTTTTGAAATGATTTTCATTGATCTTTTTATTGACTTATAATTCATTCTATCTTGCATGTAAGATTTGGATTTGCTTGGGGACAAGCAACGGACAATATGGGGTATTTTGATAGCATGAATTATAGTCTATATTTTGAGATTGGTTTATACGTTTTATCTTCATAATCTGCATATATGGATGTATATTCTTCGACTATATTGTTATTTTGTCTATCTTTGCGAGAATCGAGGTCTACACCTAGTTTCGTTGTAATTGTAGGGAAAATGGAACGTTTTGAAACAAACTGGAGCTAAGGAAGCTAAAGAGTCATTGGAGCTATATTATGGAACATTGAGGAGCTACAAGAGAGGCTCAAGAAGCATGGAACTGAGATGGAAGATTGATTTTGGACCAGATCAGAGAGATTGATGCTTAACTGAGATTCACCTCGACAGAGGTGATCTTCAGAATCGACTCGACCGAGGCAAAGTTATGATGGGGCACAAGATCATTATTTTTGGCTAAGATCATCTGTTTCTGGAAAGTGAATATCACATATTTTAGGATGCATTTCTGGAAGGAACCTATCTTTTTGGCTAATATATTTTGGAAGATATGAAGATATTTTAAAGAATGAAATTATCTTTTTACGATATATTATCTTAGGAAGGTAATTCTCCTATATAAAGGGGCTAGTTTTCTGGAATTCAGCCATCATCGGATCACATAATTTTTGAATAGTTATGAAGGAAGTTTTGAAAGAAGTATTGAAGGTTGAAGATAGTTTGAAGTTGGCTTTGAAGGAATTTGTAAGATTTCCTTAGTTTGGTTTGATTGTTGTCTTTTTTGATTGTGATTGAGGAATGCTGCTTGTTTGTTTGTTTGATTGTTTGATTGAGTTATTGAGACCTTTGTGTTAAGGTTTTCTTGTTTGAATATTGATTCCTTTCTTATATATTTTAATATTATTATCATGATGATTGTTGGTTAAGTTCTTTATGGGACTTTAGGATGATTGGATAAATGTTGTGGGGAAGACGATGAAAGAATGAGCCTTTATCGTAGTGTACCCTGAAAGCTTGAGACTTTACCTTAACCGACGAACACCTCAGTCAGTCGTGGAACATCTCGACCGAGATGGCACATGAACTGAGCGAGGCAAGCCCCTTTCCTGATCCTTATCTGAGTTGAGGTTTCAGTTTGCCAATTATTATCCTTGTTATACCTTTCCTGGTTCAACGCAAGCCTAGGATGAGACTTACCCGGTGATTTCTTTGTTTTTATACCCAAGATCATGAGTGTAGGTTATACAGGTTTATCCTTTATTGGGGTCTTAGTGTGCCTTCATCCCATCCTTGAGAGTTACTTGAGACTTACCCGGTAAAGGTTGATTCTATCCCTTTTGGTGGTGTGTTGGTTTGAGATTGTAGTTGCTTTCCTTAGTACCTTGAGACTTACCCGGTGAGAGGATCTTTGGTTTGGGATAGTGAGTAGTGAGACTTACCCGGTGATCTATTCCTACCTTAGAAACACCTTCCCTTTGCATACCTCAGCTTTGTCCACGTTATCTTTCGAGATCTTTAATCGGAACCACAATTGGATGCTATAATCCCTAGAATCAACATTCCTTTTACCTGATTATTATATCATCTTTGATATCCTTGCTTGTTGCATGTTTGTTATTGGTAAATTGAATAACTGATCTTTGTTTCACCATGTCCCTGTTTCGACTATGGAATTCTTGATTTTATTACAATCGATCCGTACATTGTGGGTTCGCTTATTTGCAATTATTCTTGGTATATATATTAAAGCTTGCACACACCTTTTGGAGCGAATGATACTGAAGATCACCTCGTTCGAGGTGGCATTGTAGCTAACCGAGGTGAGTCTCAACTGAGTGTAATAACTCTCTCATCTGGTCCAAAATCAATCTTTCATCTTATTTCCTTGCTTTCTGAGCCTTTCTTATAGCTCCTCAATTCTCCAAAATGTAGCTCCAATGACTCCTTATCTTCCTTAGCTCTATTTTTTCCAAAACGTGCCATTTTCCCTACAATTACAACGAAACTAGGCGTAGACCTCAATTTTCGTAAAGGTAGACAAAAAAAATAATATAATCAAAGAAGTTACATCCATACTTGAAGATTT